>JH152964.1:2499-28411 GCA_000226015.1 Mnemiopsis leidyi | reverse complement strand
AGTCTATAGTCTATAGTCTATATATGCTATAGTCTATATGCTATAGTCTATATATGCTATAGTCTATATGCTATAGTCTATATATGCTATAGTCTATATGCTATAGTCTATATGCTATAGTCTATATATGCTATAGTCTATATGCTATAGTCTATATGCTATAATCTTCTGATAGATTATTCATGTAGGTACCATGACATGGAGATACCTAAATGTTCCGTGCAGTGTTGCGGAATTTAAATATATAGATCTGTACAATATTCAAATCTACTAAATGTCTCTTGAGCCGATATTAAAGTTTTGCGATAATATCACTCATATCAAGCCATGTGATAAATGATCTATTTATCCCCACCCACGATATTTGCCATTACGTACTTACATTAGTTGCTCTCCTACTGGAAATCAACACAATCATATCAGATAATGTTGAAGACTTTAGACTTTAGATATGTTTTCCACTAAAGTTCTTAAAATGCAGATTTTGGTAGTTAAAAGTTTGATACGATGACATATACCTTGATATAATGACATATACCTTGAACTGGTTTTATTATAATGTTTTAAACGGTTACACACTCCAGTATTCTCAGCGATGTTTCATGTTCTTACAGTATGTAGCTCAGTATACCCGACACCTGAGTCCTTACCTTACTACGTACTAAAACATGATATAATTCCGGTTTTACATTTAGTACATTATTGGCAGCTCACTGTTCAAAATTCCCATTTAATTTCATCCAAGATTACACAGCACTTATTAAAATTACATGGCACTTACTAAAATTACATGGCACTAACTAAAATAACATGGCACTAACTAAAATTACATGGCAGTTGGCACTTATTAAAATTACGCTACCACGTACCAGTAAACGGTCCAACACATATAGCTAGACCCTTTTCAAAAGCTTGTTTAAAAGTTTGACCTCGATTCGGGGTGTTAATCGAAAAAATACTTGAGATATGTAAGAGATATGTGGCCTATTGTGATATAAAACCAGTAAAACATGGTACTGAAACTTCCATACCTCAATACAGCAAAGTCTTACAGAGCTGCGAGATTTGTTTCGCAACTTTTTGCAGGGTAGTGTGTGCACACGTCGTGTGTTAATTGAATACATACAAATGCCGCCTCTACCGCGTCTAAGTTATTTTGTATGTTTTTGTGTATTTATTTTGAGTTAGGTGTACATACCTAACTTAATTTGCATATTTTATAATTAAACTACGTAAATATGTTCTTTCGAATGCATTATTCAGAATATTCACTATACAAATTGTAAATATTTGAATAATTTGTTTCGTCATAGCATACAAAAATGTGCCAGATCTGGAATGATTTTACGAATTATCAAAATACAACTTTCAATTAAACATTTTTATTTGATGATGATGTTAAGAATCATCGTTGAGGAAAAAAACTTGATCTAACATGAACTGAATCTAAAACAGTATTTGAAACAAGACGTTATATATTAATCATATAAATGACATGTTGGAGAGTTGACAAAAGATATTATCGTATCATGACATGATCACCAGCACTATATCATGTTTAACTATACCACGTACAATAATACTGGATAACTACTCATGTATATCTTTGTTGTGCTCAAGTATGCATTACAGCCACGATATAGTACATCTGCCAATGTCAAGTACGAGGAATGTGATGAATTAAGTTATGTTAACTTTTACTTTCCACTTATTATAAAATAAATTTAAATTTAGAATATATTATATTCCACTTTTTGATTCGTACATAAACACCCAAATAGGTATGTTCTTGCTGCACTATAACATGAACAATACATGTAAAATGTAGTATGTGTGCTCGACTAAGCACACTTAGAATAGATCATTTGTTGAGTTGGGTACGGCTGTAGAGGGATATTATGTATATAGCTTATATATATTAAATATATCATATATATAGTTTATATACTGGTTCTGTACACATCTGACATCATCATATGATTTGTAATGATATTTGTAACCGTGCCAGGTAAGAGTTCGTTACACTGGGTTTGGTTACACTGTACTGTGTTGTGTAGAAATGCGTTACATGTTACCCCGGGAAACGTGGAACATGTAACGCGTTACGAAACAATGTAACGATCTATAAACGTTACATGAAACTAAGATGATATCGTCAGAGGATATCAATGCGGGACTGACAATGTCAGTGTTACAGTGTGAATAACACTCTCTCTCTTAAAATATCGCAGGGTGCATGCATTGCAGCTGTGCTGATAATGAATTAGCACCAAGGGCAGTAGAGCGGGTAATTTAGTGATTGTTCTGGTTTTGTGTGAGTGTCCCTTTAGCCTGGAATGTGTCGTACATATAGCTCGAGATTAGAAATACATTCAACCTAGCAGACCTCTGTACACGAACTATAGTACTATATTACTGTCCTGTGTAAATGGACTATAGTACTATACTGTCCTGTGTAAACGTACTATAGTACTATACTGTACTGGTGTACTCTCTACACCGTTTCTTGTACACTGCTGGTTTATTGCACTATTTTAGTCTGGTTTAGCGGACCTGCTCCAATAAAAACTGCTCAACTCTTAACACCGCCAATAATTGCGATGTCACTTTAAACATTTCACAGCAGTTATAACAACACGTTTAACATTTCACAACATTTTACGCCTAATCGCCTAATTATCGTGCTGTCGATTTACACGAGATCAGCTAATCGAATCAAGCGAAGAGAATGTGTAACAACAATGTACACTCTGTTATACTGCTGCTAAGTAACATCACTTGTTATGATAAGAAGGTTATTCCGTCTGGACTTAAAAAGTTTTGGAATTTCGGCTTTCTTAAAGGTTTGTAGAAAGTCTGGGGTTATATGTATCACGTTACGCAACATGTTGGCAATCATGATGTAAACAGCACATTTGGTTATAAGCAGGTATCGAGATATGAGAAACATCACATTTGGTAATAAGCAGGTATTGAGATATGAGAAACATCACATTTGGTAATAAGCACTAAGCAGGTATCTAGATATGGGATACAGCACATTTGGTTATAAGCAGGTATCGAGATATGAGTAACATCAAATTTGGTAATAAGCAGGTATCGAGATATGAGTAACATCAAATTTGATCGAACCATGGCTGATTTTGTGTCCTTACACTGCAGAGTAATGTTACTCTAAGGTGGATGGCATGACTTTTACAATACCACATACGAATTACAAACTCCTTCTGTGGAAATTAGATATTACCGTTTGAACTGCACGGAAGATTACAAAACGATGAATTCCGACCGCTCATACTTTGTGATTATGAACGCTTAAAATGCAGGATCAATTGATTCACCGACTCTAGCTGTATCCAATAACGTAAGTCTTAGATTACACAGTGTCCTAAATGCGATGTGACTTTAATTATACACACTGCTTCACTGTTTCATGCAGACTAATAATTTGCGCTTACACGAAAACTCGAGCTCTCTACGGTATGCCTTGTTCCACTTTTTGTGCTTCAACTCGAAATGCTAGACACATATTTCAAGCTCTCTCTCTCTCCCTCCCTCTCCCGTTTTTGTATTTGTGTATGACGCTACACATTTAAAACACTAATGTACAGGGGATGTACATGATGCAATCTGGACATATTATGTGTAATAATTTGAACAGAAAAATTCTTAGAAAATTTGTGCGTCGTCTGGCTTGTTTATGTACTGTAGTGCTGTTGTAGAAAAAACAGTTCTATTTGCAGACATGATGTCACACTCCGCTCTTGACATCTAGTGAAGACAATTATCCTCCTCCTACAAACCCTGCTACGTTCTGAACAATTCGTCTCTGGTACTTTTGAATTTGTCGGTGTGAGCTAATCTTAAATGTACCCAACGATCACTAACTGGCACGGTTGATGACGTCACCGCTGACTGTCCAATGACTGTCCAATGACTGTGTGTACAGGTGTGATCATTCAACTGGAACGTTGCAACATGCTCTGGTATTTGATATCATGTGGGTAGCGGTTAGGAGAGCTAGTAGTTAGCGTTCAAATAATGAATGTGTCTTACTGAGTGACTCTATCTAATTTCAAGTTCTATGAGCATTAAGTCAGTCATGACTCAAGATTTTAAAAATAAGAAATTTATGTAGGCTGGTATATTTACTGTGTGATCTGTTAGTATTCCGATTATGGAAAGATTTTACAGCTGTTCATTGGTAGTCAGTTCTAGTAGTTACCTGATGATTTGGAACGTGGAAGTATGTGAAATTAAGGTGAATGGAGAATGATTAAACACTACTGCTGGACGAGCAAACCCACATACCAAAAATGTCCAGTATCTCTACGTCAAAGTGTATTAACACTTACCAGATTGTATAGTGTATTACAGTGTCCCCTCAAAACAATATTTTCTAAGACCCTAATTTGCTGCTTTCCATTTTCCACTTCTTTATCAAGATTTCGCGCTCTTCTAGTGCATTTCTGTACTCATATATTTCACTTCCGTCTGTTTGTCGTAATTCGCAAAGTAGGGGAACCGTACAGTCTTTTCAGCCTTGCTTTCTTTCTGTACATTTTGAGTGTGATCCGCCCCATTCTTAACTCCCTGTATTTTCAGAGTCGTGGTGGAAGGTTCTGGATAAACGAAGATACACAGTTTAAAGATCTAGCGGAGCTGATACATCACCATTCTCTGAACTCTAGTGGACTGGTTACAACCCTCACCCATCCTGTACCTAATGTGAGTTTTACTTGACATTAAGTTAAAGTATGTAGTTTGTATTTTATCCTGTGTTTTGTTGTCATGATTGCGATAAAGACAAATTAATAGAATGAATTATTTTCTAAGGCACTTTCCATTCAGAAGTTTAAATCCTTGCCTGCAGTGTTTCCGATATTGCCATAAACATTGTGTCATGTTGCCCGTGTAATTGCTAAGGAAAATTTACCTATGCACGTACCATTGTAATTGCTGAGTTATGCATGCATTACGAATATAAATCTGGCACGTGCCCTATTTGACAATGAACAGTGCGTGTCCACTCTGCCACGAATAGGAGAAAAGTATCTCTTCAAGGAAATTGTCTGCTGGACTATTCTTTTGTCTTGTCAATGTCATTCATTTCTAACTCCATACTTTAAGTCGCACGTTAATTACAAATTTTCCTAGCAAAGAGCTGATCGAAGTAATTATACACTGAAGAAAAGAGACACAACTAGAGAGTTGTGTAGTGTGTTAATGCGACAAATATTGTACAGTTGGAGTTCGCGTTGAAAGTAACTGACATGTCCTTTCGCCGGGATTGTAATATTGAAGAGCGAACATCCTGCAATGTATGTCATGGCTCGCTAAGGAATTACGTATCTTAATGTTAGGTCGTAGTCCTAACGAAGCCTCTAAAGCAGAACGGCAATTTAAGAATTGCGACCTACTGGAAAGCGCGGGAACATATTTGCGATTTGATTGATTTTCTTTTCGCGCGATTAACGCGCGTTCTTAGCGCGCGCTCGATCAATTTAATTAGCTAGATGAAAATATAAAACAGCTTATTTTAAGACTCATTATCACAAGACAAATGTATTTCGTGCAGACTAAATCATTACAACACACAGCAGACAGCCTAGCTAGTGTGAACTTTGTTCCGATCAATTGAATGACCAATCGTGGGTTGTGTCATGTTCTGTACATAAGGTTTCTTTTTTACAGGAATCAAAACCAGCAATTGACAATCTGACTGATGAATGGGAGATCGATCGAGATTCTATAACTTTAGGTGAGTTCAGTTAACTTTTCTAAAATAACAGCCAACTTTTTTAGTAACAATTTAGTCTATAATAGATTCATTTATGTGCATGTCTAGACTAAATATGGTCTGGATTGCAATACACTTGCAGTCCTATTTCTTAATTGACTAAATATCTTTACAACTATTTAGATTTATATTAGTTTACTCGTAACAATAGAGAGGACAAAATAATGAGCATGTAAATTATTACAAAATACAATTTACATCAAAATTTATCGCTTCTCAAATATCTTTGTCACTTCTAAAACGAAATATCAACTGTTATTTTCTGTTCAAAAAGCTTAATTAGTGTTTTCTATAGACGATAAAGCCTGTGCCGCTTCAATCTTATGAGTAAAACCCTAGTTGATATCATTGTCGGGTGCGTGTGTACTTTTCTCAGAGCTGTTGTGTGCAGTTCTCCCAGACCTGTTAGCATAGTCAAAACAGTCGGCACACTCGATCCAAAGGTCACCAAAACATGCGATACAGTATGGGTCAAACATGCAGCCACCCAGGCAGCAGTCTGCCGTGCACTCAACCACTATCACAGAACACCTGAAATTGACACGAGTAAAGATGTGCGTTTGTTTTTATTGTGATCGTCTATAAATGCAAAAGATTTAAGCTAGGGTAGAATAATGAGTCAACGAGTAAATTGTTTTTCCAATGATTTACGTATTACTCTTTTATTTGCATCCTGGCCACTGACACCTAGAAATTTTCCCGGGTCGTGGTATAAATCGACAATTCATGATTTTGAGTTCATCATTTTGACCATGTAATATTTGACATGGCCATGTTCAAAATTTAGACCATTTGACCACGGTAGTATTAAAAATTTGACCATGGTCAATCATGGTCATCTTATACCACCTATCTTATACCAGATTCTTGAAGCATTCTTGAATACGAGAGCGAATGTTTTGTAGTTAAAGGTTTAAATCTCGTCAGCACAAGTTTGTGCCCGTCAATTCAATTCGAAGTACAGAAAATTTATTAGCGAGTACCTTACAATGTCAAAGGAACGTTATTTAAATAAAGTCAAAATTCGGGACGGAGTTGTTCCCTTACACACCTGTTACAAAATTTGAGAGAAATCTCAACTTAGCAAAGTCAATTTGATTTAAATCTGCTAACACAATCATGTCACAAAAAGAACGATCCATTCGTCTCACTATAAAACGGTCCTTTAGATGACTGTACAGTAATTCCGAGTTAAAGTGAAATCATGATTTTCTTCATCCTCCTCCTAGGAGCCACCTCGGCTCTGCACAAAGAAGCAGGACTTCTCCAATCTGCTCTGAGCAACCCCTCTGAGTTCACCAAACTCTTCTCTGAGTATGCCGTAGACCAGGACCGTCACTACTTGGCTAAGGAAAGAAGACTGAGGGCCGGGCTATTCAGACAGTCTCTGAGGGAGGTGCTGGAACACAACGCTCAGAACGAGGACTGGGAAATGGAACTCAACATGTTCGCTGACATGACAGAGGAAGAGAGAGCGTCCTACACAGGTTTTAACGCCACTGAAGCTCTCGAGAACCTTGATGTGGAAGAAGAGCAGTACCCGCAGTATCTTTCTAACCCTGACTCAAAGGACTGGAGAGGTGTGGCTGTTACCAAGGTAAAAGATCAGAAGAGTTGCGGTTCTTGCTGGATCTTCTCCGGAGTTGGAGCTTTGGAAGGACACTACAAAACACAGGGAAGCATCTTGAAATCCTTCTCTGAGCAAGAGGGACTGAACTGCATCCAAAGGAATGGATGTGGGGGTGGTTTCATGGGCAAAGTGTTTGACTGGCTGAAACAATCAGGCAGGATTGGTTCCGCAAAAGAGATTCCTTACACAGGCAGACAGTCAAGTTGTAGCCATAGTGGAAACAAAAACCATCTCATTGCTTTCAGAGTTACCGGCTACAGTAATACCAAGGGAGACTCCAACCACGTCACAGCCCTCGCTACAAGTGGCCCCCTTTCTGTAGGGTACAGCGTAGCAAGCGACTTCTTCAAGTACCGCGGAGGTATCTACAGGAAATCCTACTGCAGTGGGGGTGGACACGCTGTTACCAGTGTTGGATATACTGCTGACTACTTCAGGATGAAGAACAGTTGGGGAGCTAGTTGGGGAGAGAGTGGCTACTTCAGGATTGGTCGAGGTAACGTCTGTGGAATCACAAACATGGGATTCGCACCCAGGTTCGAGCCTACCGGTAAAACAGACGACGGAACAGACGAGGGTGGAGATGACGACGGAAACGACGACGGTGGTGACGACGACAACAAAACCTGCACCGACAACCACAGCAGGTGTCCGGAGTGGGCCGCCAGGTCTCCCTCCGAGTGTGAGAAAAACTGGACTTACATGAAGAATAACTGTCAGCTGTCCTGCAAGCAGTGCGATTGTCAGGACATGAGCGCTAAATGTGGAGAGTGGAAGAGCAAGGGATACTGCAGTCACAGTTACGTGGACTACATGAACTTTGTCTGCAAGAAAACTTGTGACAAGTGCGGTAAAGACGACGGTGATGGTGGGGACTGCCCTGAGGGCTTCAAGAAGTGCCCTGATGGGAGCTGTGTTCACCAGCACTGGACCTGTTAGAATCACTGTATCTGTCAATTTTAGAGTATAGAACCATTGGGATTCTTTTACAAAGAAAGTTATCTCATTTGCAAACAGCGTTTTTATGAGTTATGTTGTACGCATTTAATCGTCGCTGAAGATAAGGATCGGCAGTAATTTTGACGGTGATTACAAATGAAAATCCTCGCTGATGTATAAAAAACATGCAGGCGAAAAACTATTTTTCTAAGTGAGTCATGACTAGTGCTTAGCAAATGAATTATCACAGTTATTTTGTTGTGTCTTACTATAAGATAAATAATGGTGCTTGGCAAGCTTTAGGTTTCGATCGAGTACAGTATAACTGTAGATTGGTAGGGTTATTCGGTAGTCCAGGAGGTATGGTAGCCTAGAATGAGTCCAAACTTTTTTTCAAATTTATCGATGGATGTGATTAAAAGATCGATTGAGCCATTAACATGATTAAACCCTGAAGTTTTATCCATTTAGCTTTTGCTATTCTTAGGTAAAACAAGATAGTCGACCACGTTTATGGTTCAAACCCTCCCAATTTACAGGCTGATAGCTAATTTTAGGTTAAAGTAACCTAAATCAACAACACCCCTGTCAACCCTAATATATCTGGCTACATTAGATTCGGGGATTACCGATTATGCTTTTCAAACTTTCACAGCACTGCAAATTAATAACATTTGTTGAGTACTATGTATTGGGCTTGTATTAACTCGTGTCTACTGTACTAGCCAATGTCTGCAGTTTTACATAAATGTTTTACAAAAATTTTATTACTGATAGCCTTGATTAGATCAGGTTTTTGATTCATTGAAAGTCGCTTACTTCGTTTAAAATGTTTATTATACTACCTAAAAATAAGTAAAAAAGGAATATGTGCACAATCCAATCCTACTGACTTTGTGACCCTGTCCTAACAAGGCCAGTGTTGATGTACACGCCTTGCATCAGGGCACTTCTTAAAGTCCTCGGGGCATTCTCCGGAGTAGTGTTCACCGTTGTTGTCACCTCCAATCTCTATCATCACCCTTTTCATCAGTTTAGTTGTCTTTCTCGCCAGTTGGCTCTAATTTTGGAGCATAACCCAATCTGATGATTCCATGATTTCACTTTCACTTGAAAGAAAATCATGATTTTAATCGTACTCGAATGTTATGATCGGACATTGGGATGGCCTTTTACTAGAGATGGCGCCTCTGGTGATCTGACTTTTTTGTGTTAAAACGAATTAAATCAAATTGTTGTGGTTTTTCAACAGGATGTTCTTAAAAACTCAGAAGCAGGTGTTTTAAGACAATACTTGGTTGAATTAAATTAAATTGTATTTGAAATTTTTACTGACTCTGACGAAATAAAACAATAGAAAACTAATTATCTTAAAAAGTCAGAACTGCAAATTAAGTTGACCAGCACAATGTGAAACTAGAGAGTTTAAATCATCTATGCTAGCATTATATCCATGAGACAGTCACTATCGCTGGTGCGATTCTCTTCACGACTTTAGAATACAAGAACTAGAGGGGGTTCTGTAAACATATAAAAGATAAGAAAAGGTTTTCGTCAGAAGCTTATATTCCAAGAATTCCCAGATTTTTTTCAATAATCAAGGGTTGAAGTTCAAGTTGGTTAATTAATGATCGTGTGTTCGATTTTGTAGTTCAGGAGCCGACCAGATCCAAAATTTTTACACCGGACCAGATCGAAACTGAAAGACTCATGGTCTGCGACTCAAAACGTCGCCTTGCCGGGCTGTTGCTGCCGGTTGACAAAAAATATACCGGCTAACATTACTGTTGTTTAGACAAATAACAAGCACAAAACTGTTTGAATTAGAATTATAAATAAATTCGCGAATATACTCATTAAACTTCCAGTTTTAAATTTGTAACCTGAATGGAACCAAATCTTGAAATTGTTTCATCTTGATCTTGGACACTGTATCGTTTGGATACAAGAGATAGTGTTTTGGATAATCTGTTCGTTTTGGACACACAGACAAACGTTTTAAAACTGTATATAATGAGTCTGCATCGAGATTGCTTGTACCATTGCAACGGGCTCACTTTTAGGCTGATGCAGCCAAAACGTACCAATGTCAAGTGGATCTATTGAGGATTGCAAAATTTGCAAATTCTATATTTAATTCTCCAGTTCCGGCCGACTCCTAGTTTATACAGGATACCAGGGTGCGGATCGTGGCCGGCTGATTTAAAATTCTTGTTACTTTTCTTGGACAGTAACCCTAAAATTTGTAATCATTTCTGTTTTTATCAACAAGGGAGACCTAGGTTAGTAGGTTTTGGTCGACCGATTCGTTGCAATTTTAGTTTGGTATACATATGCAGCATAATTTAGTTCGAATTTTGGGGCGAAATTAGGTTTCCATTCACAAGAACATTCAAAGGAGCATTTTTTGATAAAAATATTTTGATACGGAATTGAATAAGTATGTTGACACATCCTGCACACCGAGAATACTGTCCTAACAATGCCAGTGTTCGTGAACACAACTTCCATCAGGACACTTCTTGAATCCCTCCTGACAGTCCCCGTTGTCGTTATCTCCGTCGTTGTCACCATTGTCACCTTCTTCGTCAGTTCCATCGTCTTTCTGACCAGTAGAGCTGAATCTAGGAGCGAATCCCATGTTGGTGATACCACAGACGTTACCTCGACCAATCCTGAAGTAGCCACCCTCGCCCCAACTAGCTCCCCAACTGTTCTTCATCCTGAAGTAGTCAGGAGCATATCCAACACTGGTAACAGCGTGTCCACCCCCACTGCAGTAGGATTTCCTGTAGATACCTCCGCGGTACCTGAAAAAGTCGCTTGCTACGCTGTACCCTACAGAAAGAGGACCACTTGTAGCCAGGGCTGTGACGTGGCCCGAGTCTCCCCTAGCGTTGCTGTAGCCGGTAACTCTGAAAGCAATGAGATGATTCTTGCTTCTAGAGTGGTTGCAGGTAGTCTGTCGGCCTGTGTAAGGAATGTCTTTCATATGGCCGAGCCTGTTTGATTTCTTCAGCCAGTCAAACACTTTGCCCATGAAACCACCCCCACATCCATTCCTTTGGATGCAGTTCAGTCCCTCTTGCTCAGAGAAGGACTTCAAGACGCTTCCCTGTGTTTTGTAGTGTCCTTCCAAAGCTCCAACTCCGGAGAAGATCCAGCAAGAACCGCAACGTCCCTGGTTCTTGACCTTGGTGACAGCCACACCTCTCCAGTCCTTGGAGTCAGGGTTAGAGAAGTACTGCGGAACGACTTCTTCCACTGGATCAAGGTTCTCGAGAGCTGCACTGGCGTTAAAACCGGTGTAGGACGCTTTCTCTTCCTCTGTCATGTCAGCGAACATGTTGAGTTCCATCTCCCAGTCCTCGTTCTGAGCGTTGTGTTCTAGCACCTCCCTCAGAGACTGTCTGAATAGCCCGGCCCTCAGTCTTCTCTCTTTAGCCAAGTAGTGACGGTCCTGGTCTACGGCATACTCTGAGAAGAGTTTTGTAAACTCAGAGGGGTTGCTCAGAGCAGATTGGAGAAGTCCTGCTTCTTTGTGCAGAGCCGAGGTGGCTCCAAGGAGAAGGATGAAGAACATCATGATTTCACTTTCACTTAAACTTGATGAATGGACATTTGTAGGGCCTTTTTATACTCATAATCACGAAGTGACGCTGTTTGGAGAATTCGATTCAGCAAATTTTAATCCAATTTTCAACGTCTTCTCCGTTGTGAAATTTTCAAGCAGGTGTTTTGAGACAAAACTTGCTGGATAAAAAGAAGTTTTATTCTGACAATTTTTCAAAACAATAGACCACCAAATGCTGAAAAGCCACAAATTGCAAATTCAATTTACCAGCGGAATATGGTCCTCGAAAGTTTTAGAACTGGAAATTTACAAAGGTGCAACTTTGTTTGTACCAGCTTGCAAATTTATTCGAATTTCGAACTAAACAAATCAAAATTGAATCGAGTCAGTGCAAGTCAAATTTGCAAATTCATTGAGCCGCAAAATATTGACGTGCGCTAAGAAGTATTAAAAACTTTCTTAATCGAGTCGAGCCCCAACTCTAGTAATTGCGACTTATGCCCCAACTTTCAAATCAATTGAGCCGCAAAATATTTACGTGCGCTAAAAAGTATCCAAAACTTCTAAACCCAGTTAAGTCCCAATCCCAGAGTCTCCAGTAACTGAGAGTTTTGTCCTAACTAACAACTTCCGTATATATCGAATCCCAAAAGTTTGTGCGGCTAAAAAGTATTAAAAACTTACTCTCCAGTACCTGAGAGTTTTGTCCCAACTAGCAACTTGCGTATTTATCGAATCCCAAAAATTTATGCGACTAAAAAGTACTAAAAACTTACTCGATCCAGTCACATCTCAAGCCAGTGTCGACACAAGATTCACAACCACAACACTCAGCATCACAGGAGTTTCCGTAACACGTAGCGGTATCTGGGTCTCTTCTGCAGCATTCAGTTCCGAGCTGTGAGGTGCTCAGTGCAGCGGCGACCAGCAATAAAATACACAATAGTCGATACATTGTACTGAGTTCTGAAGCTCTTGTTTCCGGAGGACAACCTAGAAGTGATGTCTGGTGATAAAATGTGGTACATTTAATGACCTAGGTGCAAAGTGTGTAATTAGGAGCGACGCGACGCACACAGAAAACAGTCACTACTCAGAAGGAAAATTGGTTTATTCACTTTTTGGCTTATTCACTATTCAGTGTTATTTCAATGGTCCTGAGAAATATTCATAACGGGAAAATAGTTAACAAAATTAAGTATCCTTACAATTTTGTTCCTAATCTTATAATTTCTAAGAAATGAATATGCGTTTATTTCGACTTTCGACTTTTGATTATACAGAATGGGATCTATGCCCCTGAATCCCCCACTTTTATAAGTATTAGCAAATGAACATTCGTAATAATCTGATCCGTATGTCTCTCAGGCGAGAAGTTGGGTAGTGGTCAATACGGAGAGGTTTATAAAGGAGAGTGGTTCAGAGACAGGGGCAAAACTGCCGGCATTCCGATCGCCGTTAAAACGCTCAAGGTGCGCTTTTTATGTCAGGGTTTTTTAAAATTGCTCCTTCATCATTTCTATCACACCAAGGTTTTTAATGATGCTGACTGCGTGTTTTAAACGTGGTATTGATGTCAGTATGTACCATGAAACTTACTTTATATTTATAATCACATCATGTAACAATGTAGTTACTGCACCAAAATTTGTAGTTCTAACTCGTTTTCCACAGTCTGACTCAGCAAGTCAGGAAGAATTCCTGAAGGAGGCCGGCCTAATGAAGCGACTGAAACATGAGAACCTCCTTCACCTGCTGGGTGTGTGCAGCCTTCAGAAACCCATCTTCATCATCACAGAGTATATGCCTCTTGGTAATCTTCTCGAGTACATCAGGTAAAACCATTTCAGGAACTTGTAAATATTTCAGTTTTCCTATTTTTTCCATTGAAGTCAGAGCTGCGATAGCATAGTAGGATTTTTTCGTATAGGACCAGGAATCAGGATAGCCGATAGGAGCAAGGAGGTAAATTCATAGATCTTCAATTTGAATTTTCAGGAATAACCGAGATCAAATGACAAGCGAGCATCTTCTTCATGCTGCCAGTCAAATTGCTGCTGGAATGTGCTTTTTGGAGAAAGAGAACTTGGTTCACAGGTAAACAGCACACTAAGAGTATCAAAAGATCAAGATATTGTAAGAATTTTATTTGAGAAATAGAAACTTAAAAGTTAAAAAAGGCATGAGGGACAAATTAGAGTCTATACCACACGATCAATCCAACAAGTATGTTAATGAAGTTTCCTTAACTGAAACACTTGTGCAATACTGTAACCAACCCTGTAATCAACCCTGTAATCAACCCTGTAATCAACCCTGTAATCAATCCTGTAATGAATCCTGTAATAAACCCTGTAATCAACCCTGTAATCAACATTGTAATCAACCCTGTAATCAACATTGTAATCAACATTGTAATCAACCCTGTAATCAATCCTGTAATCCCTCCTCCTGCCAGGGACTTGGCGTGTAGAAACTGTCTTGTAGGAGAAACATGACAATTCGGATATGTGATTTTGGACTGTCCCGGTTGCTGGACGAGGATTCTTACACCGCTCGAGAAGGAACAAAGTTTCCTATAAAGTGGACAGCGCCGGAAGCTCTCAACTACAATACCTTCACCATGAAATCCGACGTGTGGTGTTAGTAGCTATTGATCATAATAGATTAATATTAATGATAGTAATAAATGATAATAAATATTTTGAAAAAATTTTTAATAATGATATTTTTAGACGTTTTCTTATATTATTAATAATATAAGTGAGAAACACGATAATTGGTGTTGAAGCCCTATGAGAGTTAAGCAAGGCCTGATATTTTCCAAACCCCCAGCGTTCGGCATAGTGCTATGGGAGCTAGCCACACAAGGAGACACGCCCTATCCCAACATTGACCTGCAGGAGGTGCTGGGTTTGTTGGAGACTGGATACAGGATGAAACGTCCTGACGGCTGTCCCGAACAGGTGAGGTGTTACTTTCTTTATATTATCCTTTCATCATTATTACATGTATTGGTGTTAATTTAATTCTTTTCAATTTCTTGTTTAATTTTTATACATTTGTTATGTATTAACGTATCAATGTTAATATTAAATGTGCCCATATGTTATCGCCTTTTTATCTATTATTATGGATTCAGTTGCAGTCTTCGCTTCTACTTTCTTGAATCTTGCTATACCGCCATTTCACTAAATCCCCTTCTCAACGACACCTCAAACAACACACCTCAGGTGTACAAACTGATGGAGGACACCTGGAAGTGGGAGCCTGACGACAGGCCTACATTCGAGGATATAACTCAACGTCTTGAGAACATGTTCACCTCCTCCTCTGTTGAAGAAGGTTTGTTATTTTTACCGGATGTTGCTGTTTTCTTTTTTGGGGCATTCTTCGCCAGTACAAAAGAATGATTAGAATTATCCATTGGGTGGTATCGCAAAAACCTGAAAATGAGTTTAAATCGTTTACCAACAATTGCTACTTAATTGGATTCGACCTCCTAAATTTAGATTAATTGTTAACGGGACATTGTGAAATTCTTGATAATTTCATAAGCAATTATTTTTGTTCTGGCGGAATTTCCTGAACCCTAGTATTCAGTTTTATGTTAATGCATGGTTTATGTCAACGTATTTGCATGTTCCGCATGTATTCAGTCCACTTTTCTCATTTGCATGTCAATATCCAAAAGGCAGGTTTCGTAGATGTTACGCGTACATCGGTGAGCGGGCCCAAGATTCATTGCAGTATAACACTCATGTAATATATTTGAATCATATTTTCTAGATTTTTACAGCACCGAAGATTTTATGCGACACTTGAAAAGGTCGCTTTGATGAAGAGCTATTTTCCCAATTAAAGTTACCTTGATGCTATTATTGCCCGTTTGAGTAGATTTTCATCGGAATAATAAAAGTAGAGAATGGGATTCAATAGAATAGGTCTACTTTCATACGTTTATTTTCATGAAAGTTGACTTTGTTTTCATTGAAAAAAACAGCAGGAGACAAGACTGAAGATTGTTCGTTGTTGATTGCATTGATATCTTTAATGGTCGAAATATTTATATCACATAAAATTAAATCATTCTTTAATCAAAGTCTTATCTAGCTTTTACAACGATTCTAACACTCCCCCACTCTCTCACTTCCTCTAACATTTCTAACACTCCCCCACTCTCTCACTTCCTCTAACATTTCTAACACTCCCCCACTCTCAACTCTAGTCCTAACCCCACCCCTCCCTCAGAGGTACAGCGCACACTGCAGGAGGACTCCTCCTGTACCGCCCCGCATACAGTCCCGTCTGACCGGACGAACCGCAATGAGACGAACCGTCCTGATCGCTCCAAGTCTGCCCCCATCGACCCCTCTTCAGTTAACCTGAACAAAGGTAAGTCTGTGAGTTAAAGGTTAGATGTTATGCTTTTTTTGGGCTGGAAGGTGTATTCATATCATAAACTAAATTGGAACGCTAACTGTAACAAAAACTGTTTGTGCAGGCCGCTGGGTGAATTTTTATTAAGTGAGAGGTAATGTTATGAGTGGTCTTGAAACTTATCTATAAGTTTTTAGTTTTCTATCTCAAGCCTCAAGTTTTAACAGCCGCGTCTTTTCTTCCCTCATTTATTTTGACACTTAGCAGCATTTAATTAACAGAAGTTTGTAGGAAGGTTTCCTTCTCATGACGACCAAAACGTAAAAGTACTGTTGAAAATATCAAACTCACACTCAACTCTTAGGACACCACGTTTCTTACTTCCATTCTTTCAGTGTCCGAGAAGAGGTCGAGTTACCGTGGTATTGCTACACCTGACAACCTCGCTAAACAGCTCTCCTTCGACTCTCTAACACCAGGCCGGGGCAGCCACAAAACTCCGAGCGGAGCAATGCGGCACACCCAACCTCCGCCCCCGCGCCACATGACGCCCAACTCCGGCCGCAGCACCCCTAACAAGTACAACAATTTCGATCTCTACCCCCAGCCCATGAATATGGAGCCCCAGCCCCGCCAACTGTACAATCCTCGACACTACCCCGCGTATCACGGCCAACAGCCCTACCACGGGCAGAGTCCTAGTGCACATTCCAAACAGCTGCGCCATCATCTGTCTCAACAGCAACTCCAGCAGCTTCAACAGCAGCAGCTATCTCAACACCAGCTGCAAGTTCAACAGCAGATGCAGCAGAGGAAGCTGCTGCAGCAACAACAACAGCGCCTGGCGCAGAAACAGCACCAAGAGATGTGGCTCAGACAGCAGCAGCAGCAGCAACAACAACAGCAGCCCCAACAGCACGTAATGTCACAACACATGCATCACCGGTCCACCCCTCCACAACACAGCTTGTCTCATCAGCTCCAAAACTGTGAAATAACAAAACACCGGTCTAACAGCGAGTGTAGCTCCAATTCCGGGTCGAGCCTCCGGCTGGAACACGACAGAACACCCGGTAATTCCAGTCCGCAAAGTTCTGTCTCCTCAACTTCCGGGAGTGGAACGGACCTGCTCCACGAGCTGAAAAACAGACAAACTCGACGTTCCAATAACAAAGAAAACAACAACAATAAGGTCTCCGAGCCCCACTCAGGGGCGTGTCCCTCCCCCAAACTTCCCTCTTCTCCTAAAGCCCACCCATCGCCGAAGCCCCGCCACAAAGCGCCAAGCTCGCTCCCTCAAAAACCCGTCATCCCCGCTCTCCGGCACCAAACTAACGGATCTTCCACGAACTTCTGTGCAGTCAACCCGACTAGTCGAGCCAACGCTGGCCGGAACAACTTACTGGACAGTCCTGGTTCGGAAAACATGGCAGCCAGGGCCGCCAGTCCAGCCGAGGATTTCAGTTTCGAAACTATTTTGTTAAGGGCCAAGGGGAACGAAAAGAAAAACAATACGTTACCAAAGCCAGTTCCGCCCCCAAAACCGAAAATAAATCTGTGAGGCTGGACTTGAAGTCCTGTCTAGTTTTCTGTTACCCAAAATCGGTGAAATCAAGTTGTGTTTCGCTTCAATAAGTATGTGCAAAAGCCAAGAACCGGAAAGCCGAAGGATGTGTTTGCCGTTGTCTGTCCGATATATAAACCTCATTTTCACTCATCAAGTGAACTGTATAAACCCTAACGTTATTTTTATAAAAGTTTAAGACAATTTTGGTGAGGGATTATATGTCTCTGGAAAGAACCGGGATATTTCGATATGTTCAGAGCGTTTGTTAATCTAGTGTTAAACCTTGATCATTGTTTTTTAAAGTTTTATAATTATATATCACGTTGATTGATCGACCTTGATGTTATGGGAATTTATAAAACCTTATTATAGCTCAGACCAGGGAACATTAAGCCTGAAAGTGACAAACCACGTACCTAGATTTCCTCTTGCCCGTAAATGTAAAGATTAGCAAAATGTATATAAACATATATGTTTGCTGTAAATGCTGTTATGTTACGACAGGCTTAAATAAATATGTAATGGGTACCGATATAGCAACGAAATTTCGAGTTGATTATAAAAAGTTCGTTGTGATTCAGATTCGATGCAATAAAGAAATATTGCACTTGAATTACAGTGATGACACTGAATGTAATATTTATCAAGCTTTTTTTCGTTTACAAAGAGCATTCGTCTGACTTTGCGATAAGAATATCTCAATGATTAAGAAGCGTGTAAATTGAATTCTGAATTTATTAAGTTTATTAGAAGCTGTATTCACGAAAGTGATTTGAAAAAACTTATGCAAGATAAATGACATATCTTATGGTTCCTTACGCATCAATCATCAACTGACACACTCACACATGTAGTTATGTTGTTCTGGTTGGTTAAAGTAACAGAGTTGATATTGATAATTTTCTAGTGGTTAGGAAGTCATTGACATGCTAGAGTCTAAAAATGCTTTTCTGCTGTTTTCTTGCATCATACTTGCTTGTACAAATATATTTTTACTTCAACTTTTGTTTTATGTCAAGTTAAAGGTTTACATTTAATTTCTCTTGTTTGAAATCATTTAAAGATTGAAACAGTATATCATCCGGCTGATTTTTATATAGCAATTCATCATGTTATTAACTTGACTCTTACTCTTAGGCTACTGTCACAAATGCACGATGTCAATAGTAACTTGGTATTACTAATAGAAGTAAAGGATGTTATTGAAGCAGCTATGGGCAAGAAAGTGTCATTAAATCTGTCATTGGAATTACAGTTATATCCGGACTTATAGTTATATCCGGACTTTCAGTAAAATCCGGACTTATAGTTATATCCGGACTTTCAGTCGAGCAGTTAATTTTGATTTTAAGGAATTTTTACACCTTTACTCCTTATTATTTTGCATATGCATTAAATGTATTAATGCATATGCATTAAAGATCAAGATCAGAAAGTTATTAAATGTAATTTACCAAACCTTGCGAATGGTCTTAAAATTTAACATTACGAGTTTATCAACTTTAATTTTATGTCATTGATTACAACAACTGAACTACAAGTCAACCATTATGTTGCTGAGCCAATCCGCCATACTTGATATTATATTATAGCATTAATGTTAATCCTCTAAATCGAATGTTCCGATAAGATTCATCTCAAAAATCCATAAGTACTCACTATGACTGTTAAAATTTTTAAATGTTTGTTTCATATAGGACAACTCTCGGCGAAAATTGGAATATAGATGAGTAAAGCCAAGACCAACCTGCAAAATTTTGTTTGCGTTATCATAGGGAAAATATTGATAGAATTAGAATGAAAATGGCTCAAATTTTAATTTCTTACAAAATACCAGTTAATTTTAACTTACGTGGTTTTGTTCTGTATATATTTCAATTAATGAATAGAGAAACTCGTCTTACTTGTTTTTTATACTTATAGCCAGGGATTCGATTGCACGATTATATCTAGGTCCAAGGATCCATATGATATTTACGAGATTATATTAATATCCGTCTACGGCTACCTTAACGAAATTATATCAATCTACCGTTCTCGTTCAGCTTTACCGGGCGCTGCGTTGCTCTATACTGTCAACGTTTCCCTCCGATCCCGCAGTGCTTATTTTCGTACTGTAGTAGAACTAGATTGCTCTAACCAAAGCCCTTTTGCTTACCAGGCGCTGCGCGGCTCTCTCTAGGTTTCCCTCCGAAAGCAACTTTAAGCCTGAGGTCCTCAGGCAACCTTATGCGCGCGGCATATGTACCTGGTTAGGTGAAGTCGTAAACTTGTCTGACTTATGACTTATATGTCCGACTCTCATTCGAAAATAAAAAGGGACGATGCAGATGGTTCGCGCTGCCGTGCAATCGTAACCAATAATTAAAACTGAGTTACCTTGCTCTAACCAGAGCCCTGTTGCGCTTGACGAGATGATATCCGTCTAACGAAATGTCGCGCGCGCCGGAGGCTGCCGCTTCGCGGCAGCAGGGCTATGCAACGTGTAGCAAGCCAGGAGAGCAACAAGCTGTTGCATCATGCATTGTCAATTGTTTCACGTTTTCAGTTTTGACCCTTTTCATCGTCATTTTATTCTTCGCTTCGAATGAGGGTCGGACAAAGTCAGACAATTGTTCGACCCTCATTCATGGGAATAAAACGACAGAAGGGTGCATTGAAGGTTGATAACCTACTGTCGCGGCCATCGACTCAACGGGCGATGCGCGTCTAGAATTTCTTCGGCCAGAAATGCGTGACAGCGCGTGATGGCCGCGACAGTAGGTTATCAACCTACAACCATCGACGCGCTCTCACAAAAAAATTCTAAACGCGCATTGCCCGTTAAGAGGGTGCAGTGCGCGCTGCTGTTTGTCCAGATGATATCCTGTAAGAGAGCAGAAAACTGCGAGCCGCGCGCGGGTCGGGTAACACCTCGACAAGCTGCTGTACGATTGGCTTAGCAACACTTCGACAATGCAAGTTAAACGTGCGAGCAACGATAGCATTATGCTCAAAATTTCTTTCAATAGGAGTGGCGATTGTTTCACTCCACAGGAGTAGCTTTTGTGCATAGATGTTTTCGCGTTCGAGGTGTTACCCGACTCGAGCTTGTCCATTGTCTCACGTTGTGACCCTTTTCAAAAAACTTTTTCAAAAATTCGCGCGCAGCAGGGCTATGCAACGTGTAGCAAACTCGAGCGCTGCTCACAGCTTGCTGCTCTCCTTGCTGCTCTTTAACGTTTCGTCAGAACGTTCGCGTTAGACAGATATCATCTCGTCAAACATGGATGTAGTTACAGTCTAGATTTCGATATTTGCTTGTACTAAAATAAAATTTTCTTCGCCAATTTATTAGGAACCCTCATGTGAACCAAGCGAATGGGGGAAATGATGATTTTTGCAAAGCATAATCAATAATTAGATCAAAAATAGAAATTATTTTATATTATGTATTAGATTTTGCACAGACTTATTGTAGGTTGATAACCTACTGTCGCGGCCATCACGCGCTCTCACGCATTTCTGGCCTGGCGACAGAAATTCTGGCCTGGCGAAGAATTTCTAGACGCGCATCGCCCGTTGAACAGACTTATAAACCGGTCTTTCAATACTGTGAAGCACAATTATTCAAGAGAGATGGACTACTTCAACTAACTGATATTGTTATTTAAAAGTTTTCATGTTTTTTGTCAAGTGTTTTACCTCCCACATAAAAATTGTTTTTCCGTAGTTTGCATATTGCATAATCAATAATTTCATATTCCCATAATGATTAATAACCATAATGATTAAAAACAAAATGATTCATATGAAAAGCAATGTATTTTCTTGTTGAAAAATTACCTAGCATCCATAGATTCGTAAAGGTCCAAAATGTTAAGGATTCCTTTCTTCTTAGATGTTTTACCCATCTACCTAAACATAATGTGTTTCTTTAATAATACTATTCATTGACTTAATACAAATTGCTCTAACCAGAGCCCTTATGCCCGCGTAGTAGTGTGGCCTAAGCACCTGGTTAGGTGAATAATATAAGCATTAAATATTCCTTCAATAATAACTGTATAAGGCATTAAGATTTAAGTACTGCTACTGCTACTGGGTAGGGATTAACTTTGGACAAACATCTGTCATCATTTATTGAACTGATACAAACATCAGCTATCAAAAGAGTTTACTTAAGTGAGCTGAAGAGCATGCAAAAAAGAGGCGGTTTGTTGCTCATAACTTCACAGCTTACCAGAGGCGGCTCGTGAGTGACTGGACCCGGCACAGGTGGGTACTAGTGACGGCCGCTCGGGGGGTTTGGGGGGCTTGGCAACTGCCGGTGGCCCCGCTGTAGGCGCCGCCCGGCAATTAAAGAGGGTCTACAACACACCAGAAGGCACTTAAACGATAATTTTTGTCGTTTGAAAGGAATTCCATAAGACCAATAATATCGGTGTTTGTGATGCCAATTTCTGCAAAACATGAAATGCTAGAATGCTAAATGGCAAATTCGCTGTCATTCAATTTTTAGATTTTTGATCTGAACTATGTTATGTCGAATCAGCCATCACAATTTGATCGTACAAAATACTGAAGGCACGTGCATGCAGCATCTTTCGAATTAGATTCCTATTTTTCTGCTGGTACTAATTCGTACACCTGGCAAGATAACCTGAAAATTTGAAGTAAAATGTACAAAAGGAATCAGAGTTACAACGCTTCAAAGTTTTTAACATTTGAGGCGCTTTAACATGTGCAAACTTTGCTTGCTTGTAGCACGTGCAAATTGCGTCAAAACATTGTAGCGCGCGTCCATAAGAACAAGTATGCCAAATCTTAGAGTCGGCCGACCTACGCACTTGAAAATGTACAACTTTAAAACTTCGTAGACATTATGGCGTCATGGTTGGTACATTCATATACCTACGCTGCCTGTAATTACACATAAAACGTCAATTTCACGAGCCGCCGACCCCCATTGCAATTTACGTGTAAAATTTGAGATCTTGGG
Organism: Mnemiopsis leidyi; assembly: GCA_000226015.1. Classification (NCBI taxonomy): domain Eukaryota; kingdom Metazoa; phylum Ctenophora; class Tentaculata; order Lobata; family Bolinopsidae; genus Mnemiopsis; species Mnemiopsis leidyi. Next base: position 5,540 of record JH152964.1, on the reverse strand, counting down.
TATTTTCAGCACCCACGCGAGCAACTCTTGATTCGTAATCCGATTTTGAGGTCAAAACAAATTGCTGCGCGCTCCCACATTAGCGCAATGATATTCGAATGCAATAAATTAATTATGGCTGAGATTTTTTATTAATAAAAGTTAATGGTAACAGTTTTCAAGTTCTATGGGTACATCTGAGTACCCAAGTACCCACACGAGTTGCCCCTGCAGCTTACACTTCTACATAGTCTCTGCGTTAAAAGGCTAGGAGGTATCGCAATAATTAAACAATTATAACTTGCAGATAATTGAATAATTAAGGCTTGTCATGGACTCATGGAGCACATGGGTACTGACCTGGACAGTTATCTATTGCACAGCCTAGCAAGATCTGGTCTGTGGGGTCATGGATGGGCATGAAAGTCTAAGAGTTTTGATGTTCACCTGGCTGAGCGGCGAATACATGGGGACCTTATCGAAGCTTTCAAAGCAACTAGTGGCTTGACTGAGTATGGGCAAGGTTTGTTCAGAATGAACAGATCTGGTCTCAATCTTGTGTCATCCAATAGATGTTGTAAGAGTGCTTCTAAAGTAAGGAATGTTCAGAGTTCTTTTCTCCCGGAGCGAGTTTTTCCATTCTGGAACAAGCTTCCTTCAGAAGTTAAGAACTCCACATCTGTATTAAACTTTAAAATTGGGTTGGAGAGTTTTGAGAATGATAGGATCTCTAAATATGAAGTTAATATTCTACATTATTGGAATGTGTCAAGTGAAGTTGTAGGAAGAATTTAAGGACCAAATTATGTTACAAATAAAGAGAAACATAATGAATATCTTTTGTCCCATCCCTTTGTTGCTAAAAATCGCTTATCAATCTAAGTTCTACTGGAAAGTATAGCTAACATTTTTGTTTATTTCTAGTTATTTATTAAATGTAGATGGGAAGTTTTAGGTTTTCCTATTTTTTTCCATTGAGTGCTTTGAAATTTTAAATAGATATAATATGTGATGATGTTATGTCATAATTATTACTTACTTACTTACTATCATATTTGAGCAAGATTAGGGTGCCATTGTTATACCGGCTGAGGAAGGTAATACCTAATAAGTGTTAAAAACTCAAGTAAGTCAAAAGAAACGATTTCCTGCCATGTTAGTGAAGCAATCTAAACTACAAAACTAAATCCGCAGAAGCTATGAGTGACTCTGAAGAAGAAAACTTCCAGGCTGAACTTCCAGAATGGGCTCAAATCCAGCGGAAGACATTCACTCGATGGTGTAATCAACAACTCAAGCCTAGAAGCCTGGAAATTGAAGATCTGCAGGTTTGTTTTTGATTGCATTTAAAGTGATTTTGAATTCAAAATGTTGCTTGTTTTAGTTGTGATAGAGTATTTAATTACTCTATTTCAAAGCAGTCTTATCGTTTTACTGTTAGCAGGGATCCAGCGCAACTGTCCATGCATAATTTGTAAACACCTATTTCAATAAATGTCTGACAAACTTTGACGAAATAGCAATGAGCAATGGCATACCTTTGAAGGCCAATTTGATAAAATTATTATTTTTATATTTCAGGTAGGGTTAAAAGATGGTGTGAACCTGATCAACCTGGTAGAGTTGCTCACCCAACATGCTTCTCCTACACGTTACACAAAAAAACCTAGGTAAAACTTATGGCAGTTTTTCTGGCAGAAGATTGTTCGCTGCAAATCCTCGGGGACTCTGCTGGAGTTTGGGGGAATCTGCCTGGTGTTTGCCGCAAACTGGTGAATATGTTTGCAAGGCAATGGTTCAGCAGCAGAAAATTGGCAACGATTGTCTGCTGGTGAACAATTGATTTTGGGAAAATGTTTGCAGCGAACGAGAAGGAGTTAGCAGCGAATGGAAAATTTTCTGCTGGCAAACGATCGCCTTGGGAACACGTTCTTCAGTTCACGGCCAACACCAGGCGGATTCCCCTGGACTCAGTTAGCTGGCAAACTTGCGGCCAATTCGAGCCAATACTGGCGGATTCAGGACGAATGATTGTCTGCTGGATGAACCACCAAAATTTTGCTGTTAAAGTTTTCTGATAATTTTTCCGAAGTTTTCATATAATAACAAGGTCTAAAGGGTTGTAACACGTGCATGGTAATTAGACCAAAATCTTGGATTTTGCCATCTCATGCTTTTTGGTGCATTCAGCACTATTTTGCATTGAGACGGACTAATGACTAATGAGCGAGGGGGGTGTGGTTGCAAAATAGCTACATAGCTACATAGCTTGTTCACATTTATTTTAAAACTAGCTTTTTGTCGTGTGGACGTTACGTGTACACATACCTACCTTTTAAGTAAATTTGATGGCGTGTGTTAAACTCTCGTTTTGGGCAAGGGAAATCATGGGGACACTTAAAATCCCGAACTAGCGATTGCAATTCTTGTTCATCCTTTATTTATTACTCTGGTTATCTGCTTAAGGGATTTCTTTACAGGATTAAAATGCAAATGATGGAGAACATTGGGATTGGCCTGAAAATTCTAACTGATGATGGAATCAAACTCGTAAACATAGGTTAGTCGAAGTCTCATATGTAATCATGAGATTTTGATGGTCATGAGCCACAATCAATTAAGGTTTTTTCATGGTCACTTAACTTTTTCAACAGTCTAGCTGTTAGTTTACTTAGTGTGCTTCGTTGATCTGTTACCTTCATCTGTCGGTTTACTGATTAGATGCAGAAGGGGAGGGGTGTGAGGCACCCAAGGATCGACCGGGATCGCTTTTTCAGCCGGGACCGGGACCGGGACCGGGATTGGTAAAAATGGCCGGGACCGGGATTTTGCCGGGACCGGGACTGTAGCCGGGACCGGGACTGTAACCGGGACCGGGACTGTAACCGGGACCGGGATTGCAACCGGGACGGGGACTGAAATTTTGTCGACTGAAAGTAAATTCTTATTCAAATTTTAAATTTTAAATTTCAATTAAACTTAAATTAACTTCGTGTTCAACATTTAAAAAAACATATGAAAACCAATTAGCCGTAATTGAATGATATTAATACTGGAACTTC
>JH152962.1:70147-88584 GCA_000226015.1 Mnemiopsis leidyi | reverse complement strand
ATATAACTACTATACCTTTATGTTTCAGCAGATAGCGGCGATAAGTCATTGTAGGTTGATAACCTACTGTCGCGGCCATCACGCGCTGTCACGCATTTTTGGCCTGGCGACATGAATTTCGAAGAAATTCTAGACGCGCATCGCCCGTTGAATAAGTCACTACATTCTTCAATAATTGTAAATGGTATAGGTAGATTTTGCTTTGCGTTGCGGCCCGCCCCTACGGGGCAAAGCTTCGCTGCCGTTGTCGAGGTGTTACCCGACCCGCGCGCGGCTCGCAGTTTTCGTTAGAACGTTAGACGGATATCATCTCGTCAACGCTGCCGCGCCGCGCACTTCGCGTGCGGGGGCTGCCGCTACGCGGCAGCAGGTCAGGCAACGTCTGACAAGGTAGATTTATCTTATTTAACATTTTGAAACTATGATGAAATTTTGAAATTATGTTGTCGAGGTGATACCCGACTCACGCATGAGCTAAAGCTGAAGTACGCTAGACGTTAGAACGGTAAACGGATATAATCTCGTCAATACCAAATACGCACGTTACGCGCGCAAAATCAAAATTGACGAGATGTTGAGAGTGATACCCGAAAGTCGGGTATCACCGCGACAACTTCAAAGCTATCTGACACTTACCGGGCACTGCAACAAAGACTGAGGTCCCCAGGTAATCTGATGCACGTGCCAAGTTTTTATGTTTTAAGATTTTAGGGCGCGCGAATCGGGTTAACCAGGTGCTGACGTGTGACGCCGCGCGGCCTCTGGTGGCGCGCGCAGAAGGACCCTCTAGTTAGAGTTTTTGTTTGACTTTTTCCGACCCTCATTCGAAGCAAATCAACGGGCAAATCAGGCCAGAAATGCGTGACAGCGCGTGATGGCCGCGACAGTAGGTTATCAACCTACAAGAAGCAAATTGATCATGTCGGGAGGGTGTGTGCTGCTGTTGTCGCGGTGATACCCGACTCACGCAGCTAGAACGTTAGACGGATATAATCTCGTCAAGTGCTGCTGTAATACTGACATCGAGGACTGTAATCATCAATCATTCATGGCATTAGTTACTGTCAGTTTAGTTTTACTTTGTGAATAATACCAATTACAAATTATTCCAAATGAAATTAAGGTTAATTTAAACGGTAACAATTAAACTTTCAATTAAATTTCAAGATACATAAAGTTAAACCATCGCACACGAAGAAAAATAATTTACTTACTCTAAGATTCAAATATTAATCAATCTGAAAAATTCTCAATCAAATAAAGAACCTCCCACAGTCCACACCAAGGCTGCCTCGGGACCTCAGTCAACGGAAGAAGCCACGTAGGTTAAAAAGCACCAAGAAATGAGATTCGGGTACAATTTACAAAAAAGAGATAATCGAATCAAAATTAACCATTGTAACCCCGGGCCAAAAAAGTAAGTTTTGGATTAAAAACGGGCTATCAGTCTTAGTTACTTTCCCCATCTACCCAATATTGTCAATAAACTTTATTTTGACTCAAATTGCCGAAATAAAATCCAATTTCTAAGAACAACATTAAAAGTCAGTACTGTTTATCATGCTGAATCAGGGATCTATCACAAAATATTGAAGATCCGCCTCTTCTATAAAAAACATAGCTTTACTCCTCCTATCAAAGTAATCTGACATTCTCGCCACCCAACCACGACAGAATAACATCCTCACTGAATTGAAAAATCTCAAGATGAGCTGTAAAACCACGTGCTAGTCCACGGAACCTGCTCTCGTTTTCCAACACTAGCACTGCTGCTCAGGGAGGAAACTTCTTCCTTGTTTAACTTCAGGACGGTCGACAGAACTGGAACTAGTTGCTCCCGGGCTGTCGGCTCTGAACTCAGGTACTGAGGGAATGGAGGTTTAAGTAGGTTGTTTTGTATGGGGGTTGTTTTGTAGTTTTAGTGGGAAGTAAGTACAATTGTATGCAAATCTTGTGCATTTTTACAAAAATGAAGGATCAATTTAGGTTTACCTTCATGACAACATTTTTCAGGTACTCGATGTTGGTGTTATCGTTTCCGAGCATATTCTCCATTCTTCGCACTTCCCCTTTAAGTACCTGTAAATTGTAAAATATATACTGCGTCGACAGCCTTTATTGAGGACTCTGGGCACAAACTATTGGCACCCTCACAAACTCTTATCCTTTTTAAATTTTTTGCAGAAAAGAAAAGCGAAACAGAAAAGGAAAAACCAAAGCGAAACTTAAAGGAAAGAGATAATAATAAACTTACAGTGCACTGTTCCTGGAGAGCAGCAGCGTTGTGCTCACTCTCACTTAACAGGGAACTCAGGTGGGAAATCTTGTTGTCCTGGTCTTTACTGGCTACTTGTACTCCATCTGTTATGGGGCGGAAAGGTTAGCAAAAAGATACAACTTTATCGGTAAGGTTAGCACAAGTTTAGCAAGGGATGGAGAACTCAATAGAGATAGGTAATTTTGGGGTGTGCGCACATATTTTAAACAATCAGAAGCTAGAAATCACTGTTTTGGTCAAAATTCGTGATCCCTCCCCAAAAAACCCTTTTCTATAATTCTCCGCAGTAGGTTTGATAATTTCAATGTCAGGACAGAAAGTAAAACAAAGAAAAAGGTAACATGCCTGGTAATGAGATTCTGGAGGAACTACGTGATAGAGTCGGGTTGTTCAGAATGTCCTCCAACCCTGAGGATGATGGGACAGGACTTTCCATACCCTGGATCAGACGAAAATTTCAAGTTGTGAAATCTTAAAACTTGTCCCGAAAATAAGATCCTAAATATTTGATACTGATCCCATAACTTGTAACGGTAGGAGAAAGTAGTTATGTTTATGAGAAAGCTTGTCTCTGTCAGTTCAATTATATTGAAATGATCTAACGACAACAAACCTCAGCTCCGAGTCTGACACGAGGAGGTCTAGCAGGAGTGCTGGTCTCGACCTGTTCTGCGGAGGAAGAGGCAGGGTTAAGCGTCACACTGGCAGCTAGCTCTGCTTCTAGTCGAGTTATCCTGTTTTGCAGCATCTGAAGTAGAGAACTGTGTCACGGAACTAACTTATACATCAGCGCCAGGCTGCGGTTGATTGATTTGAATAATACATCCCCAATACTATAAATAGTTCAATGGGGCACTGTCTAAGAGTCGCATATCGTGATAATATTTGAGTGAGGGAAATGTTCTTTGTCCAATCAACGAGTTGCACGCAGAGGTTAAAGAAAATTTCTCTTACTCAAATATTATCCCCAATACTGTCTCATACCGATTCACGGACTGTAACGCGACACGGACTGTACCGCGACAGGTTTTGAGCGACAATAGTTAGGCTTGTCGCGGTTCAGTCCCTGTCGCGGTAGTGTCTGTTGAGCGGACTGTACCGCGACAAATTTTTCCTATTTAAATTCTAATTAGGGGTCGTTTACATATGACGTCATCACCTAGGGGGGAGGGGGAATTTTTTAAATGATGATGATTGATGACGAGGGGAGGGGGGTTTGGCCAATGATGATGTCATCAAAAATTTTTAGGATTTGTAGGACTTTCTTTGAAAATTTTTGATTTCTTTTGAAAAAGAAATCAGAAGGAAAATTTTCAATTTAAAGTCAGCAGCATTAATTTCACTGCTGATTGGTACTTGTATTTAATAAAGGTAATTGAATGGTTGATTTCTGCGATATACTGATTCACTGAGTAAGGGAGCTTTTCTTGTGACTCATACCGTGAGCCCTTATTGCTTAACTGAGGGATCACATGACCGCATTAAGTGTGCAAGCATGCTGTAAGTCATCGTGACGTGAAGTTGAAATTGGACTTAGTAGAAGTGAAATTAATTAAGTTAATTTAGGTCACATAATGCAGCGTCGTACTCATAGGTGTAATAATAATGTTCATGCTAGGATGTTTCGATCACCTTATGTTATCTAATTAGTGTCGCGGTTAAAGGGTAGAAAGGGTAGAACTGTCGCGGTTCCGTCCCTGTCGCGGTAGTGTCTGTTGAGCGGACTGTTCCGCGACAAAGCTTCCTGACAACATCTGTCGCGGAAAATCAAGTGTCGCGGTACAGTCCGTTTACCTCTCATACCAGTTAGGCTGTAAAACAAAGGGATAAAAAATGATATTTTACTTGATCACACTGAGAGAACTCACTGAAAAGTGTTGTGATTACCTGAGAAGCGTCCTGGTGGGAGGCGTTGTTCTGCTCCAGAGTTTTGGTGTAGGAGTCAGTCAGTGCGGCACGTTGAGCTGCTGCACTCTGTAAGTTGTTGAAGATCTGCTGCTCCTTCTCTCTTACCGACTCTTCAAGCTCACCCACTCTGAAACGGCAGTTAACTGATGTTTCTTTGTTGAGTTTTCGTTGTTGAATACAATGCTTTATTTCATTGCTATGTGATTTGTAGCGTCAAGTAAGAACGGAGAGATGAATAAATGAATCTCACCTCTCCAAATAAAACTTTTCCCTCTCAGTGCTCTCCCGTTCAATCCTCTCCAGATTCCCGATAACTGCAGACAACTCCTCCTCCAGCCCCTCACTTTGGGATGTTACCGAGTCACGTGACATCTTCAACTCATGTACTTGACACTTCATCATCTCTAGCTCCTTGCTCAGTTGGATCCTAGATAAACAAATACAATAATGGATTAGGTCGTTCAAAGTAGACATTGAACGTCGTTACAATTTCGATCGATCGGTTAGCTGAAATCAAGTAGAAAGATGACGATACATATAACATGTAACTACAATCTATGTAAGACTTAATGTTAATGCGGTCGCTTAGTAACAAATTAAACTTACACGATAGCCTCATGTTCGCTGATCCCTATAACAGTATCGTTGTTTTTCTGCTGTTTCAAGACGCTGTGTACCCGAACTTTGTAACTTTCAAACTGCCCTGCTATTTCCACTCTTAACTCTCTCTCCCTTTCTACCTCATCCTGGAAAACGTGAGTGAAAATTAGAATATTAAATTTCCGTCATATTAGTGGTATTTCCGTCATATTACTAATGCTGATCTATCTTCGAAATGCAGATAAATTGTCGTCCGCTTGGATCCGTCTGGGTCCGCGGCTGAAAAACTCGGCGAGTGATTCTACCCATCCTTCAGTAAATCCTGATTCCTGGTAATTACTAGAAAATAGAATGCCGCCACAGATTTCTACCTGTAGAGCTATAAATCTCGACTCCATGCTCTTCAACATAGCACTCTTCTCCTCAGACTTCTTCCTAGAAAATTCCTTCAAGTTGTTCAACTCTCCCTGGACCTCTGCTAGTTCTAACTTCATTTCCTCCAGTTTTTGTACGTTCTGCTCAAGTGTCATCCTCGTTTCTTCGTGCTCGATCTTTAGATCGTCCTCAGATTTCTTAGCGTCAGCCGCTTCTTTCTTGGCTTTCATCAGGAGCACTGATAGATGAAATATGAATGTCAATAGTCACTTTAACACAAAATATACCCTTTATGTGACCAGTTACGACATAAGAAATTTGTCTAATTCAGAGTTTAACGCATGTTAAGATGGTTTAAAATGATAAAATAACATTTAACATGCGTGTGCGCGGCGCAATACGTATTGACAGTCAATATGAAAATTGGGCCTTTTTACAGAGCGCTGGCGAGTAAATGGTGAATTTTTGAAGGACGCTTCTTGATTGTGACCGAAAAATAGTAGGCACTTGAATTGCGTGGGTATACATCATTAGAAGTGAACATGATATCATCAAAGGATACTATCGATATATGCAACAAAACCGACCTTTCAATTTGGAGATCATTTCATCGAGGTTGGATCTTTGTTTTTCAGATTCCTTCAGCTCATTACAAGCCCTCGTCACAGTTTCGTCTTTCTTTTGCAACTCAGCTTCGAGCTGCGCCACTTCTGCTTTACTCTGCAACGTTTTATATGACTTTTTTTTCAAGTTAGTAAATTTTATTCAAGGAATTTGGCACAAAGAATAAGCAGGTAATTTCTAACCTCCTGCCTCAGTTAAGAAGGGAGAAAACCGAAATCATATAAAACCTCTCTCCTTAAACTCGTTACATAACATGTGAACCACCCCTAAATGAGCAACAACAAAAAGATACATATGAAATAAACATACGGCATTGAGTTTTTCCTGTAAAGTGTCGGCTGCCCGCTGATAGTCCGCCAGTTCCATGTCCATGAGGTGATGTGATCCCTTCGTATCCTCCTTCAACCTGTCGTCAGTATAGATCACATCATCACAATAGATCACATCATCATGGACGTACGAGGACCAGGAGAACATGATTCAGAAAACGAGTCTGAACACGTGAAGGAGCCGTGGCAAATACAAAGTTTGGAAAGAAGAAATGGCAGAGCCCAGGGCTTGCAGGAGACTCTAGACACACTGATAGTGGAGCATTAATTTCCGGGTAAATGTAGTGATCGGTAACGTGATTAATGTCGCGTTGTTTTTAAAGATTCACCAATGACTGGAGATGTGCAAGGTTATTAAGCGTTTTACCTGACTAAGTTAGGATCTGACGAACTACTGAATAAATTAAATAAGCTCGGCATGTGAGGGCTGCACGGCTCGGCAAATTTCTTTCGATTCTTGGAACCTAGTAAAATCTATTTGCTTGTTTATTTTGGGTCTTTAATGTGATGATGTATACCATGGAAACTGATTTAGTAACTGTATTTTATGGGCTAAAATGAGTAATCAATCGCATTGTCGCGGTTTTATTGCACAAAATTTTCAGTTATGGAAGTATTTAAAGAATGCTAGCAATTTCATGCGACAAAAGTGTTTTGCCTGACAAATAATATTGTTCAGATTATCTGTTATTTAATCTAATTTTCAAACATCTTTGAGGGTTTCAGGTAAGCTGTTTCCCTATTAAACAGTTATAACTCACTTTACGTATATACCTGCAGGCTTAATATTTCTTTAAAGATTTTACAACTTTAAAATCCTCTCGGAAAACGTACCCTGAAATTAAAGCTGTGCGTGAGTATCAGTTACAATTAAGCAATTACCGATCATTAGTTTCCTCCGCCTCTTTCAATAGCCGAGCAAGTTCAGAAATCTCTTCTTCCTTGGACGACATAATCCTAGCTGTCTGTTTGGCGGAGTGCTCCAATGTTTCAACCCGACACCGCTCCGACTCCAGCTCACTTGTCACGTGATTTACCTGGAAAATGTTGAAATTTTTCAGTAACGGGCGTGCAATATGCTTATATAGACAGCTCCTTAGATCATCATTTCTTAGAATTTTATCGCCGACACAGAGTGATACGTAGTAGCGCGCACTAACGACAGATAATGCTCAGAGGGTCGAACAATTTAAATCGTTTGAGAGCTTATAATGGTAAAAACCTGTTCTTCAAGGACGAAGACTTGGCTACTTAACGTATCCCTCTCAGCTTCCAAAGAACCCATCTCTTCTTTCATTTTCTCCGTCTGCAATCTGAACTCTTCAGCTTGCTCGTTCAAAAGAGTTTCATTTTCTTCATGTGCCTTTTCCACCTCTCTTGACGAGATGTCCAGGGCGTCCTGTGATACAGAATTTGAACAGAAAGAATTACGTCTTCTGAATCCAAGAGACTGTAGGGGGAACGGATCCACTAAAATACAGCTAAATAAACTTGATCTACAAGCTAAAACAACTATAATAACTAGAGTATGCACCTGGTTAGCCTGCAGATTACCCTCCAAGACCTCGTTCTCCTGCGAGAAGACGACTAACCGAGCCTGCACATTCTCAAGCTCCCCAGATATCGTCAATAGTTCACTGTTTAGTTCCCTGATGAGATTCTCTTTCTCTTCGAGTCTGTGTTCCATTTCTGAGAACTGGTCCTGCATTTCCTCCTCCGTGTTTTTCTGGTAAAATGTGCAGTTTAGCATTGTGAAAAGGTATATTTCTAGGAGGGCTGAAAGATTCTTTCCGTAGAGGAGCAAGGATTTTATTTCATTTTCAAAATTTTAAGCAGTATTTAAAAAGGACACAATCATGCTTAGTGAAAATTCATGATGACAGCAGACAAAAACCATGCTTCAAATTGAACATATATTAAGTCAAAGAACAACAATTATCATAATAAAGTAATGTCTTAAAGAGTATGATATTTATTATTAAATTTTTTTTAAATCGTATTCTGAACTGGAAGATAGATCCAACAAACAAAAGATACTAAGCCACTATTTTATCAACCGATATTTCATATCGAAAGTTAACACTACAAATGCTCTTCAACAGACGTATAAAAATTGATGATTAAGCCAATTTGGCTTCTGCTTAGGCCTCAGCAAGTCGGACCAGAATTTGATTTGGTACGGCTGTCCATCGTTTAAAAAGTACAAGTTACGGATTATATCCTGTACATTATTTGCACAAAGGAAAGTGCCTGGTCGTCCGCACTCACACGGCAACCTAATGCGTCAAACCGCCCATGCAGACTAGTTCTCACAGCCCAGTTTGCTTGACTATGACCTCTCATTTGAAAGCAGGTTTTAGGCACTATGAAGTATTAGATGCGGCGTCTCGTCAGTTACTGCTATAACTACTACTAACACTACTGTAAAATAAATCTCTCAACGAGTCAGGAATGGGAGTTGTAAAGAAACCACAGTTTTCGATCACCATGAAGCTTAAATCTTCATATTTGGCGACGAATTCTCTGAATTGATTAATGTGAAAATTCCAAGTTGACAAAACAGGGGGTCAAGCATTGTGTTCAAAACTGTGAACTGTCCATTTTCTATATAAAGTTTGAAGTCAAACGTTAGGAATGCAATGGTAAGGAATGCAACGAACACGGAAATGTCTTGGTCACGGCTATAGTTTTAGCGATACCGTCTTACCTGACATTTTAACACTGTCATTTCGACTAAAACAATGGAAAACACTGTCAACCTTGTGAGTAAAGCAGTCAAACATGGTTTAAATTGTGGAATTGTATAAAATTATTTTACATGCACCTAACGTGACATGCATTTCAAATCAAAAAGGCAAAAGCGGCATACAACAGTGATATTTATTAATTTGCGGGTAAAGGTTGATTTTTGTCATTTTATTGAACCAGTGTCCAAAACGGTATCTGCGTGGCGGCGCACCACGGCGTGACTAGTTTAACGTTTTTTTAATGTATAATGTGTGTTTGCAAACTGTTTGGGGCTGTTACAGCAAGTAAGGGGTGTATGTTGTATACAACAGTGCCGCGTGCATGTAAACCGTAACAGTACGTAACCCACTGCAAGGTATCAATGTTATGATTGAACCGTGATTTCAAATAGCCTCCAGAAAAGGTGAGCAGTAGTGAGTATTGTACATAATAAGCTAAATAGTTTTAGTAATAGTACAGCGTGGGACCTTCCAGCGTGGCGGCGCCGGTGGTTTCATGCAGCCCTGGATTTCGAAGTACGAATACGAATATGTTTGCAATAGCGATGTTCCGGCTGATTTAACTTTGTATCGAGCAGGCAAAAGTGCCAGTTCTTCTGATTGCTGGGACTTTCCGCGACACGCCTCTTCATTTAATAAAGAGAGGCAGTGTCATCCTCCCGAAATACGTGCAGTTTAACGAATAATGTGACTATGTATCATGTGACTATGTATCATGTATGTACACTCAATTACTGTTTTACTAAAATGTCTGATATTTCTGGTGTTCACATTGATACCTCCATGATCTCTATTCATATTTACACAAAACAAGACATTACACATATACATTATTTTCACGTGGATTCATTGTGATTCCTGCTCTATTTTCCCCCAAATTTTAATCAGGGTCGGACAGACATATTCCGTTCAATGATAAGCCAAGACACGAGTCGAATGGAAAGTGAAGTAAGGGTGTAATTTTTACACAGAATTCTAATGTTGCCTTAGATTTAATGACTTTATTATATGAAGGTGAATTAACATAAAACTTAAAGATTATTAGTGATATTTAAAACTTTTTATCTTACCATTACCGCAGTCATGGTCTCTGTCAGTCGGTATTCTTTGTTTTGTAATTTATCTATCTGTGTGTTTATTAACCCGTCATTTTCAGCAACAAGACAGCTTCCATCCAAACAAAACTATTAAAGCTTCACAAGTTTCAATTTAGCAAAATCGAGCAGAGAAAGAGAGAAAATACCCTTTAAGAGTTAAAATGCCCCAAAAAGCAAAAAGAACAGTTAGAGCATGCACAAGAAGAGGTAGCAATGATGTCACGCTGTTAAACGTCAGATTGCATCTCACCTGATCTTTGAAGTTAGCATTCTCGGATATAAACTCGTCTAGATGCAGCTTTATCTTCCTTTTCTCTTCTTCCAAATTCTTTAAAGCTTTCTCTAATTCAGAAACACGCAGTTTACTGCATTTAAGTTCATCTTCCATCTGGATTAAAGTTTGCTGATAAGTCAATCAACAACTTTCGCTTTAAGAATCTCAAGCACTTTTCGATTCTCTTTTTCAAACTGGTAACTACTAACTGTCTGGTCGTAAACTATTCCTTTGCATAAACCCCACAACCAACTGAAACCACAAAAGAGGAGTCAGTTCCTACCTGATTGTTACCCAGACCACTTTCTCCTACAGATGCACTTTCTTCTATCTCAGTGTTCCGTGCAGTCCTCAGCTCATCGTTTAGTCGAGTTAGCTCCAATATCCGTTCTGTGTTTTCTACGTCCTGATGTGGTCAGATAAAATAGCATTTTATTATCTGACGGAGTTTAATCCTTGCCTAATTTGACATCAGAGACATTGAAAACAAAATTAAGTGTGATCTTCACGATCGGCTACTATGTGACCAACCTTTAATTCGAGGTCTTTGATACAACGTCTTAAATCTGATAAATCTGCCATTAAATCTTCTTGTGAACTGAGAAGGTGAGCTTGTTATTATTATATAAATATCAAAACTAAGCTTTAAGTCCTAGTTAAAGTCTTAAGCTTGCATTTAAAGTCGTAAATTGTATCACAACAATACGTAAGAACATGGATATGTATCGCTGAAAGATGCCCATAGCTAGCAGCGAAATTCTTTAAAAGAAAAATTGTAAATTTGTGAAAAGTTAATGATCAGCAGCAACTTATCAATGGCCTGCTGAACTAAAATGGCCAGTCTTCGGTTCAGGGTCTTAAGAATTTTACAATCTGCACCATATCTGCACTATATTATGATTTGGAAATGTTATATTACTGTTTTATATTCCATAATTTTCACCTTACAGAGGAATCTAATAAGTATTTTTCCACCGTTATGTCTAACATTGAATTATGCTGCTCAGCTGACCTTTGACCCGGGTGGCTTCAATCAATTTTTCCATGGCCATTGGTTCCAAAATCATATTAAGTCCAATATATTTCAGGAGGTGCATGGCCGCATTTGATGGCTAAAAATCAACATAAATTTCCCCTCAATTTATTCACAAACGATCGATTTCCCTTGCCACAATATTTTTAGAACAAAACTAGATCTGCATAAACTTAAATATATATATTGTACAATGTCTTAAATTAGTAAAAATAATGTATGATGTACTATACTTTTGTATGCAACTATCACGGTGATCAAATTTTCGCACTGTAGATAATAATTCAATCCTAAGTTTTTTGTATTTGTATTTGTTACACCTGTATCCAGGCTTTTACAGTTATACTGAAGGGGCTCCTGGAAGATTCTAGATCTTTTAACGAGTCCCCCCTCATTTAACCCTCAATTGTATAAGTTTTAAAATCATATAGCAATCAACCCTCAATCAACGTGCGAAGAAAACCTTTGCAATCAAATTTTTAGATCATATGAGTACTCTGTACTGCACTTTGAAGAAATCTCTCTCATTTACCTTGAAAATCAAGCAGTTAGTGAGTTAGAAGTATTTAATCAGATATAAAATAGCACCTGACAGATGTACCGGAAGTCTGTAGAGCACCCAGAACTTGAGAGATGGTGTTTGTCTCCATGGCGAACTGCTCGTTGTACTCCTTTATCAAGGACTTCAGGGAGTCTCCTTCACTCTTTAGTGAGGCGATGTCGTTCTTGGCTGAGAACAGCTCTTTCTGGAGTGACACGTTTTTCTCTGCCTCGGCTACCTTTCTGTTGCTTTCTGACGGGTCATTTGATTGTTTACATAGGTGAAATTTTGCCTATTCAATATGAAAAATGAAATTAAGGCACTTTAATCAAAAAACCCATTCAGAAAACAAATCGTGCAACTCCAAGAAATGATTCATCATCGTCTTACCCACCCTCTATTTGCTCCTGAAGTACACTTATATTTTTCTTCCATGCCTCACGCTCTGTCTCTCTGTCCCTGTGTTCCGTCTCCAGCTGAGACGTCAAACTTCCAACCTGCTCTTTTAGTCGTCCTTCAGACTCCTGTATCACAGTAAGCAAGCCTTTCAGTTGCTGAAACACATTTTTGTCAGCGGCGTAACGATGCCCCGGCCACCCCGGCTACGCCGGAGGGCGCCGTCATATGGGGGCGCCAAATCGTCAGAAAAATATGGGACAATTTTGCAAGATTAACTGCGCAACTAGCAAAATCGCGTGTTTAGTTTAAGAACTTCACTATTTATTTAGATTTTACGGCCATATTTACACAAATTACTCCTAGTAGGCTCTTATACCAGGGGCGCCATTTAGGGGCGCATTTTCATCGCCGAGGGGCGCCATATTGGCTATAGCTACTACGTTACGCCACTGATTTTTGTGAGGATAGTAATGGAAGTTGACTTGACAAATCAATCATGATCATAAATTGTAGAAATGATAACTCCTGGCCAACTTACCTCTTTGTTCTCTCTTAGAACTTCAAGTTCAGTTAGATAATCCTCTCTTTCATTCTTTAACTGTTTTGACGATTTTTCCAATTCAGTTATTGATAACTTGTAATCCTCTATCTCCCTTTGGAGTGTCTGAAAATACACTGGTTAATGATTAAACAGAGACTTCCGTTTTAAAGATTATGCTACTCAGTTGTAGTGGTGCATCCCATCACTTTCGATCCTTATCTGATTATACTAGGAAGATATATATTATTTTCGGCTAGCATTGTATGACTTATATAAAAAGTTTTATTGTAATTATTGTGATTATAGAAATTATCATAGAAATTTATAGAAATTTATCAAACCAGGTAATAACTTAACATTTCGATAAAAAACTGCTCAAGAGAGTAGAATTTCGAAAACATAGCAGACAAAAGATGTTTGTTCAACCTCAAATTCTAGAGTGAGTTTTTTGTTTGAAGAATAAATGTCATCATTTTCTTGCCTTAGTTGAATTACCTGAAAAGATATCACGATATTTGCAAATCTATCTCTACAACTTATCGAAATCACTGATTTCTAGGCATTTAATATGAATAATTAATAAAGTAATTAAACTTTCTCTTTCAAAATGTTTGACTGACTCATGCCAATTGCTGACATTGACTTTTTAAAGAAAATAGATACTTACTGATGATTGACTAGACTCAATTTGATTCTCGAGGGACACAATTTTTTCCTTCAAGGCAGATTTAGCAGCGTCATTCTCAGAGTTTGATTTCTTTAATAACAATTGCTGTCTTTTTAACAACTTGATAAGATCCTCTTTAGAGGCATTCTCTAACTTTGATCCAGTTGGAGTGCTCTAAATAATATTATAAATTAGATGAAAGAAGTAACTGTACCTAATGGCATAACATTTAAAGCCTAGCTCATCAGTTGCCAGTCGGCGCACATAGTTCGAGGGGTAACTGGAGTCTATTCATGAAAAAATGGCCACAAAAATATATTTGATGTAGTGGAGTTATTAAACAAAATTAGTGCAGTTAATCCAAAATAGTGCATTTTAATGAAGACTTGATGCCCTCTTACGACATCCCTAGTGTAGCTGTAGCTGCCAGGATATTGTTATGCCACTGATGGTATCAACTAACTTCAAATTCAGGGTGAGCAAGTACAAAATGCAACGATTTATAGTAACACTTCAAGCATACTGAACTAAAGCGAGAGAACATGAAACTTAGAAATTCCATAGAATTTTAATATCAACAAGTTTCTTACCTGAGAAGGGGTAGACATATTTACAAACGTTTAGATCATGAGAAGTGAACAGGTACATTCAATATCACCATCTTTCAATTGGTTAAATCCTAGTCAGTGAAACAAAATATCAGTGGAAGAAAATATCAATTTCTTGCCACTTGCCATAATACATCAGACCAGTCACCAGGCAGTTTACACATAAAAAAGTGTTAGACATGTTTTCAATTTCGAGGCTGCAAAAAGTTTTAAATCAAATCCGAATAAGATTGCTGAGCTCAGCATGCCTCTTTCTTCACTTGAAAGAAGTAAAGCCTGGCCCCTGAAGGAACTTTGATAGACTAATGGCAGGTAAGAATGAAACGTTTTAAGGCCCTTTAGTAAATTCAAAACATATCAGACATTTTTTTTGACGAGGCCCTGAACCATTTAGAAGACAAGTAAAATACACAAATTGAATGAAATAATGGTGATTAAAATATTGCTCTAACCAGGATGACTGGGTTCTTGAAATGCATAGATTAATAATGTAGCCATACAACCAATAAATCTAAATCATTCAGAGGGTTGGAGGTTCAGAATAGACTTTGTCCAATTCAATGTGTCAATACTTTAAGCAGTCTGCTTAATAGAATTATCTTGAATTAAGGATGCAATTTTTAGAGAGAAATGATGTCTGACTAAGTTTGTTGGTAGAATGTTAGGCCATTAGCCTGCCAGAGTGCCATATCTTAGGCAACTGATCAGCCTTACGTTGTGGCAGCAGGCTTGACAACCATAGGCAAGATTATATCATTGAAGTATTTAACATATTGACGAACATGCCAGCATCATCACAACTAATCTCCCAAAAGGGACAGAGGTGGAGGCTGAGAGACTGTTCCCAAACATCAAGATCAGAACCGAGGATAGTCCTGTCAGACGTCGCCTGACCTGCTGCCCCGAAGCGGCAGCTTCTGCACACATACGTAAGGCAAGGGAAGTTGTTACTTAGGATCATACATTGGGATAAGAGACAGTGTTGTAACATTGTAGGTCTAGTCAATATGGCGCCCCTCGGTGATGAAAACGCGCCCCTAAGTGGCGCCCCTAAGTGGCGCCCCTGGTGTAAGGGCTTACTGGGAGCAATTTGTGAAAAAATGGCCGAAAAATCTAAATAAATAGTGAAGTTATTAAACCAAACACGCGATTTTGCTAGTCACGCAGTTAATATTGCAAAATTGTCCCATATTTTTATGACCATTTGGCGCCCCCTAAGGACGGCGCCCCATGCATAGCCGGAGTGGCCGGGGCATCGTTACGCCGCTGACAAGAGAAGGTTTGGAAAAAATCAGATTATTGAATGGACAAAAGATGTACATGCTTTACCTGAGATTGCTTGATTTGAACCACAGGCAGCTTATGCAGCCTACTTATATGGTACATCAAAAAGTTGAACGTTTGTATCTAGGACCACCCCTAACATCTGATCATATGAAACAACTGGACCTGCTATTCTTGGGAAAGATCACATTACTGATGAAATGAAGAAAATAGCTGCTCTACAACCTGAAATAGGGGGAAGTGAAATTGGAGGAGTGAGCAAAGCATGTAAACTAGAAGACTTCAATTTTAAGTAGATGACCCAAGAAACTCATTGTACAGCAGCGCTCACCCTCCCGTCATTTTATTCTCCGCTTCGAATGAGGGTCGGACAAAGTCAGACAAGAAACTCACTGACTATTGAGTGCATAAATACAATCACAAGAAGAATTGGGATAAGACAGCAAAATCACTGAAAGATGTTTAGAAGAATAAAAGACATTTTAATTACCAGGTGAAAACGTCGGGCACATTGGAATCAACTGTTGACATCAAAAAAATGTCAAGTTACCGATCGCACTTTTCTCCACGATGCCATATCACATCGCTGTTACAAGGCAAAACATCGTCCTGCAGCAAGAGTGAGAGAAACTTTTATTTTGCATTGCATTTACAATTTATAAATTATTCTTGACCTCAAACCCACACAACACAAACTAAGTAAATAACATTAAGAATCCCAATCTCTTAGGTGAACCTTATCCTTTCACCTAACCAGGTGCTTACGCCAAGCGCGGCGGCAGCTATAGGCGCAAAATTAAGGGTGATGCGCGTCTAGAATTGCGTAAAAGCGCGTGATGGCCGTTGTCGCGGTGAGACGTTAGACGGATATAATCTCGCAAAGATGGCCGCGACAGTTATCACATATCAACCTACAACCGCAAAAGGGCTCTGGTTAAAGTGACCTAAACCCTATTGCGCGGCGTAAGCACCTGGTTAGTGCAATTGCTTTTGTTCAGCGCGCGAGCGCGCGCCACCATATAGGTGGTTAAGTTGCGTAGCTGTAGCAGCCACGCATTCACCTTCTTGGGTGCTTAAACCGCGCGCAGTGGCTGCTACACAGCTTGAATGATAATTTTCCCGTCACTTTAGGTGACGTGCGCGGCGCGCACAAATTAAGGACTCTGGTAAGAGCTAGTATAGAGCAAGCCGCGGGCGTAGCGTGCGTAAGCACTTGATTATGTGACCGATTTGACCAAGCCTAAGAAACTAAAATATGTGATATGATTTTTGATATTTCTTCAACAAAATCATTTACATAAACTACAAACATCAACGGGCGATGCGCGTCTAGAATTTCTTCGCCAGGCCAGAAATGCGTGACAGCGCGTGATGGCCGCGACAGTAGGTTATCAACCTACAATACAAACACAGATCTAGATCCCAAAATTTGTTACTCCATTGGTAACGTATTGACAATCAAGTACTGTTAGCCCTAAGCTTGTAAGTTAATCTTATGAAGTATTTGTGATTATTACGTAATATATTTTGCCTGTGGCTAATTGTTGTAGAGAGCGCCGCGCAGCACCCGATAAAATTTGTCGAGGTGTTACCCGGTAGGCCCGCGTGCGGCTCGCAGTTTGCTGCTCTCCTGGCGAGGAGTTTCGTTAGAATTGTCGCGGTGATACCCGACTCACGCAGCTAAAGCTGAACGTTTCGTTAGAACGTTAAACGGATATAATCTCGTCAACGTTAGAACGTTAGACGGATATCATCTCGTCAAGGTAAACTCTATTAATATTATGAATAGATTCCTGACATTTGATTAAAGGTGAACAATTACGAAAGGACATTGTTAGGCGTCGAACTATTGGCATGGACTTCAAATTTAAGCTGGAACGAACATCCCCTGGTCTGCCTGGTCACTAGCTCAGCAATGATATACGTTTATATTAAAAACGACTCACCGCGCCGGCATAACTTGATTTGTAGGTTGATAACCTACTGTCGCGGCCATCACGCGCTGTCACGCATTTCTGGCCTGGCGAAGAAATTCTAGACGCGCATCGCCCGTTGAAACTTGATTAGATATAAAATGCGCACCCACCCCAATTAGGTACAAGGTAACGAACGTAAATAGAGAAACACAAAAAATTTTATTTCTCGCCACAATCAGTTTATAAAATATATTCTAACTCTGTTATGTCATATAAATGATAAAGTTCAAATTCTATTTAAATTATGGATAATAGTAATGATGGTTAAGTTATCAATTGTGATGCTATCAACGGCCATGCTTTCAGCCATCGCCATTGCGACTTACATGAGTTTAATAAAACGTTCTGATTTTAACTAAGGTCTCGAACCCGAGATTATAAGTGTAATAGCCGATAGGAAGGGGGATATTCGTACCAATGATATTTCATATTACGTGCTATGCTTTGACACAGCAAATATCATCAGGCTGTCAAATATACCTCTTCGATGAAAGTTTCAAATAAAATCATATAAAATCAAGCTGCTATTGCTGCCCAATTGTTTTTCCCAAATTTTATTAGGGTGCCAACGACCTAACTCCCTTATATACTACGGCATGCCTCTGTCTGTCCTATCTTGAACAGTGATAAAGTGAGATCAAAATTGGTATGAAATTATCCCAAGCTTGTAACATAAGGACTGCATTTATGAGAAGTTTTAACGTGTTTGCAAAACTCTCGACTATGAACCAATTCCTGCAAGACTTTGATGATTATCTAGACAATCTCACACACTTACATGGTACACCAATTATAGCTGGAGATTTTAACATTCACTTAGATGATGATGAAAATCTTTTAAAAATTGGCTACAATGAGCATTTTACCATCAAATATAATTTAGAAAAGATTATTTAACTGGTGCTCAAAATTTTAACCTAAACATTTACAACCACATTACAACCTAAAACATAAATCCCAATAAGAAGCTAATCTAAAAGTGAAGTATTGATCACAAGCTAACAATCTTTCTAATGGTAACCCTTAAAACAGAGCAATGAAATAAACTATATATTGACGTTCTCCAGTCTACACAGTTTCATATCATAACGAAACGACTACAAGCACACAGAGGCCACACTAGTAAGCTGTGGTTATCAATGCATGAAATTTTAAA
>JH152962.1:36554-62347 GCA_000226015.1 Mnemiopsis leidyi | reverse complement strand
CCAAAACCACTTTTTATGATACAAGATGGATAGAACAAGTCAAGACCTCGGTCTTCAGTCACTTTGGGACGAATCGGCCAAATATCAGACTTTTGGATAGTGGTTCCAATTTCTATGGATAGTGGTTCCATTTAAGACCACGCCCAAATATATCATACTTCCAGACGGCCAATCGTCTCCAAACTTTGTAGGATTACTACTGGCATCAATACCGAACAAATGCGACCAATATTGGCCCGATCTGACCATGTTCTGAAAACGTCACATTTTGTCACATGTGTGACGTCACAAGTGTGACATCATGCCGATTCGTTCCAAAGTTACTGTAGACCGAGGTCTTGAGTTGTTCTACCCATCTGCTATCATAACAACTGGTTTTGGTCTGAAAAATGCCCTATGGATAGCTAGTTCCAATTCATGGATAGTGGTTCCATTTGAGAAATACATCTATAGGAGACGGAGGGCGCTTTAACAAAATCAAGCTTCAACTACTTTACATTACACAGCATGCGTGACATAAAGTAAGTGCGCGCACGCGCACACGTTTTTTCAAAACCTTGTTTATTCAGTTCCAGTGAATAAACCATCAATTTCTAAATTTCAGGTCAAGTGAAACATCCACAAGAAATTCTCAACAGAGCATTACGTGGTTCCAGTACCGTGAGTCGTTTTTAGTTCATAAATAATGTTATATTGATATGGATTGGCTTCATTGTTTCCTTGTCCGGTTACGCGAATAAACTTTAGAATTAATATGTTTACATTTTCTGGGCCTTCTTAAACAACCGAATTATGAAAACAAGCGTGTTTTAGGTACCAGCCTGGACTAATTTCGTGAAACCTTTCTCTGCTCCCAAAGAACCGTCGAGTCCTAAAGAGTCTGCTTCAAGAGGCACGTCCAGTAATATACCATACAGCAAACTGAGTAACACGCCATCTTCCGCCCGAGTCAAGAGACAGCCGAGCGGTGACGACCAACCTTCAAGTTTTTTCGATGAGCTTCCCGAGTTCAAACGCTTGAAAAGCAGTCAGCAACAAGATTGCACCTCATCAAAGTTTGATGACTTCACAACACCTGGATACAAAACCGACCAACTCTTTGACTCCAATGTGGTTGTAAATAGCAAAGATAAATCTGACGCTTCTAAAAAAGATAGCATGTTCAGTTTTCTATCCGAATCTGTGTCAAATTCTATTTTCTTACCCAATCAAGGGACTGTAAGTTTTAACAAGAGGAAGAGCAATCTTCCAAAGCCAGTATTCGCGAAACCAAAGAGCACATCTTCAAAAAACGATACTGATGTTTTGAATTTCGACATAACAGTACAAGACAGCCTAACATCACTGTTAGCTGCACCAAAAGCTAATATGAAACCTGCCAGTTCAAGCCGTAGGGAGGAGTCTGCGATTTCGGATATTTCACATCAGTCGAGACAAAAACGATCAGAATGCTCGGAGAAATCATTAGATTGGTCGATTCCCCGACAAGTGTTAGACTCACGGAAGGCGAATGAATCCTTACCTTCGTTTGGCATACTAGATGAAACAAGGAACTCTTTTCCTCCTGACTTCAATTTCTCGGAGGTCCTTAATTCTGATCGCCCCGAATTGCAGGGCGCTTCTTTTCTTCCCTCACAGAAAGTTTCCCAGGAAATGATGGACAGGCGGTTTAGAAATTCATGGTTGATGATGAAAGAAACGCCCTTGGTATCCAAACCACGACTTTCCCATTCCAAGGAGTTTCCAAAATTTGTGCAAATGGACGAGAGTCGTGATCTTTTCTCGGATACTATCACTGGTTCAAATCTACCTATCCCTACGTTTTCAGTTACAGAACATATGATTTCCAGCTCCATAAAGAGCCGCAAATCCAATTCTGAATTGTTGGTTGTCAACGAAACCATTTCACAATCTGAGAGTTTCGAACATGAGCAAAACATTTCCTCACCTTATGGCTCATGTGGTGGTATGACAGGTAACACAAATGCACCCGTTGGAGATCTCAGTGACCTTTCAGGCTCGTCTATGTTATCAACAGCGCGAGCAGAAAAATGTCAAATCAGTGTTGTGTTGTTAGTCAAACGGCAGAGTCAAGCTGTCAGACTGATGATGGAGGAGCATTTTTGATTGGTACACAACTGTTCAAATCTGCCTTATATTCCATCTTCGATCATCCATACTCTAAGTCTACCATGCATCAGCGAACTCTCATGAATGCTGTGCGGCAATTAAAAGCCTTAGGTATCGAGCCAGAAAAACACGAAATTCAGACCCAAACCACGAACATCTTCCCTGCAAGCAGCAAAATCAGGGAAGAATCAGATTCGCAACATTCCAAGTCTCCTCCCCCAAGAGATCATCAGTTGGACGAGATTGTGCACTTTGGAGAAAGTGATTTCAGTTCAGAGTTGGAAGTTATGGATAGCACTCCAACATCAAACGGCAATAGCGCTGGGGCATGTGATAATTTAGAGCCAGAGAACCAGAATAAGGTTGAGGAGTGTTTAGATGAAGCTAGTACTTTGACAGAGAATTTTAATAAGTCTAAGGCCGATATGGCATCACAAAGTGTCTGCAACTCCTCAGATGAAAATGATGATATTGATTCATGTTTGACTTCCATATCTCTTGATACAGTGAAGGGCGGGATAAGTGATATAAGTACGGGCACAAATCAAGAGAAGGCATCTGAAACTCATTCGCCAGAGGTTGAAAAAGCACAAAACTTTCAGTCTCCCAAAACAAAACCAAGGCCGATAATATGGCCCGACGAAGAGATGTTTTTTGTCAAACTTCCTGATCTTCCTCATCCCTCTCAATGCAAATCTGAAATAAATGACCCTTTTCTGAACAGCCACTTTATATCAGGACGTGATGAAGTAACCAACAGTTTCAAATCAGTTCAGCCAGAAAATATGATCTTGAAAATTACGAACTCTAAACCAGTAAAATCAGATTCGTCTCAACAAAAATTTGTACCGTTTTTCACTTCGCAGGCCGCCAGGAAACCCACAGAAAAGGGAACGGAAGAAGACCCTATCAATCTTAGTCCCGGAAATAAACCCATCGATTCCCCTAAACCGAATGTGCCGAAGAAATCACCCTTCATGATCGTTGGAAAGACAGTAACGTCTAGTATACATAAAGCCAAGCCATTTTCCAGTAAAGAGTCTGATAAATGCGTTGTTCAGCTTGATGGAAACAGCTCAATTATCTCAGAAGAAAGTTCCAAAAACGAGGCAGAAAATGACAATTTCCCTGAAAACGCTAAATCATCACCGGTACCGCTAGAAGTTCCTGATACCATGCCCTTAGCTGTCCAAGATATAAAACGAACGATATCTCCACCGCCCTTGCTTTCCTCTCCCATACCCGCTGTTTCCTCTGCTCTAGAACACAGTAGTATCCTTAGCAACAGCTTACCCTCACGAAAATGCGCCAGTTCCAGCGAGAAGCAGTCTGCGATCGCTCAGCCCACATTTTACTCTCAACAACTATCCAATCAAAAGCTCCTCCTTATATCCTCATCCCAACCGGTCGGCAACACCAACAATTGTTTCCAACACACCTCGGCCAACCAAACCTTTCCAGTTTTATTGTCTGAGGAATGATAAGTGACCAGACGGTTTTTACATGTACAGTAAACGTGACTAATAAGAGGAATCTATGAACTTTGGATTTATCTGATAGGATAATTAAGAGTACAATAGGTTGTTATGGTTTGTAACGGTTTAGATAGCAAGCAAATTTCGCACCTCTATTAATATTATTTAAAATTATCATGTCACTCAATTCAGAAGTAGCCTAGGTCTAGTACGAGAGAATGCAATTGTTACACGTTGAAGTGTTGAACGTTCCACTAAAATCCTGGTACCACTTGATAAAGCTGCATGTGCACTCTCGATGCTGGCTCGTGACATTAAGCGGTCACGTGATACAGATCACGGCCCAATCAGCGTGCTGTTTTTCTGTGTCACGTGATTTTCTTGCCAGTCAATTGGAGTTTGATGAGATATCAATATATTTGTAAAAAGGTTTGAGAACTGTATCGGGTGTAAATTTTTCTAGCTAATGTTTTGTTAACCTAATGAAAAACTCGTCAATTGTTTATTTGAGACCGTGTTTGTTTTTACAGTTCATTGGTTTCGGCATTACATTTGCCGTTAATAATTGGTCGGTATAGAGCCACCAGATGCCTTGTATATGTAGTAGCTCTCACAGTACGAAAGCTCGCTAAATAGAAACGCGCGATAGCTCTCCCATACGGCTCTCTCATTGGCTGCGGACTCTGTGACGTCACCGCTGCTCTCTCTCCACTCTATCATTCAAGGAAAACATATCAATAATATAAACTTGTTCGTTGCACCTTGTTGTGTTTGTTAAAGTTGGTAGTGCACCTCCTGATGACATCATCCTTGGTACTGGGACCGGGACCCAAACCTCTGCCTGGCAAGAAGTGAGTATATTTGATATGGTGTGGGTCGCTCCATCGCCTGCACTCCGTCTCCAAAATGAACAATTGGTATGAAAATCACGTCGCATTAATGGGTGTCGGCCATTGGGAACATGTCTTGTTATATCTTGCATCTAAGCTTGTTTTATGCAAATTATCGATCAACTGAATCAAGTTCTCGACGCTTGGTCACGTTGTGACATTTGTTTAAAACTGTTTGTCCAACGTAGATCGGATATGGAGTTCGTGCTGCTCTGTCAGGCGGACACTTATTGCATTTTATGAAGTTTATCATGCTTTCTCGCTAGCTCGTGAAAAATTCGGTGCACGCTTTGGAAGCGTGAGTGACTGTAAAATAGAACATCTTCCATGGTACAAGCTATATACGGGGAAGACTTTCTTCCCCAAAACACATTAGACAGTAACATTCCGTATTTCTTGGCAATCTCGTCGGTCCATGGCCACCGCTAGCTTCCTCCAAAATAGTTTTCAAACTAAAGTTTTGCTGTTCGTAAACTCGATTGCCCATCATGCTTTTTTGACGCTTCTATGTAGCTTTGGATAAGCTTGATCGAACTCGCAACAGGTTTTCATGGCACTGAATACGGTTTTCGACTATTCAAAGGTACGATTGAACGACTTTTGAACGGGCTCTTTGATATTCTTGCAAATAAAAATCGCTGCATTTTGTCGAACTCAAATTTGTCCTAAGTTTTTGCCCTGTTTTTTGCCTTGTTTGACATCAATCTTTATCAAGTTGTCACAAGGAATTATCAGAGATTGTATCATCCATTGTTAGTTCCAAAATCTCAAACTTCAATTAAAGATAAGATAGAAAAACTGTCCACAAGTCTAGCCTTACTTCGTTATGGTTGCAGTTACCCTCAATGTTTCTTATCCAAGCATAGTATAGAGCTATTAGGCTAACTACCTGGACGAATAAGGGGCTTTCCTGAGTAAATTTAGGATCGTTCCACCCACTCCGATTATTGTTGGATCTCAGAATAAATTAAAAAGATCTCAGCGCATCAAAATTTGATCCTAAGGCAGCTTTCAAACATTATGGCCCTTTTCTAGTTTGTTTCACCATTTTGGTACCTGCCATGTTGAGCGCTTCACATTCAGCTGTAACTCTCCGTTTCTAAAACTCATAACTCGGATCTACGAAAGAGAGTAATTTTGTAAGATCTACGAATTTTTTCCAAATCCCCGCCGCATTAAGTTCATAACCAGATCAAACCTCCAACTTTTCACAATGTCATTCCCGTTTTCCATGAGAATTTTTGAGCCTTATCATCTGCGATCTAATAATATTCTTCAGTGACTTATTGGCCGGCACGGTTGCCTATTAGATTTTACATTTGGAAAACATTGACACGACCTTCGTCCCTCAACACACTCTCTAGGAGTATGTAGTACTTAAAACGATCGTGACAGTAACTGTGACAACAACCTGGCTCCGTACCGTCCTCCCTAATCGATAGATCCGGTTAGAACCACCGATCTGTATTCTTGTCACAAGTACTGGAGCATGTTCCTACCATGCACCCTGCCCCGGTCCTCCGACCCGTCCTGGTACTGTTGTGCGTACTTGGTGGGAGCTGGTAGCCGTGCTTTTCACATTCTCATTATCTCCTATGACCTGTGTCAGTCCAGGCAATCTGTTGACGGCGTTAACCTGTAAATTTCTGTAAATTGGATCACCTCTACTTCGCACTCAAGTTATCCGCAACTCCCCAGTCCACCGGCAATTCATTATCGCCCGCAGGATCATATCTTGTCGGCACCTGCGCTATGGGAATTCATCCAATCTTCCTACCCTCAAATTCTCTTTACCAATCACTTGCAGTTCACATTGCACGTGACGTTCTCAACCAAAACAAGATACAATTCATTAGATACTTGGCTCTTGATCCAGTCCTTCGTCCTTACATAACATAAATTTCTCGGCTCCAAGATTCCGGAGTCTTTCCCTTTGACCAAATCCCTGCTCGCGGTGTTCAAGGACAAGTGCCAGGCTGGGACTAGATGTTCTAGGTTCGAGATTTATCTCTTTTGTTCCACAAACAAGAGCCTCGTGAGTCTTGACACAGGGCGGTTGAGAGTTTTGATAAGTAAGCGTTTATACTGGCCGAACGTTTGAAGGGATCCGATAGGAAGCTGTAGACTGTAATGAGATTTTAACCGTTTCGAGCTGTTAATGGGAGTGGTTCTGATTTGATTCTTGTCAATTTCTAAATACTACATCAAGCAAAGACACAGCCTTGGTGGAACCAAAACTTATAATTGAGAAACCTGATAAGATCATTTTTCTATTTATCCCATTCGAAAGCTTTTCTGCTATTTGAAAGGAACAATTGAAACCAAAACTGCCGTTTTTGTTGGTCCAATATTCAATAAACTGGTGGTCAATACTTAATAATCTCGAATGTTACTGAGAACTTTGCCGGCTTTTGACTGCCAGCGCCATTAAAATTACCAAGTAAATTTCT
Source organism: Mnemiopsis leidyi (assembly GCA_000226015.1). Taxonomy (NCBI): domain Eukaryota; kingdom Metazoa; phylum Ctenophora; class Tentaculata; order Lobata; family Bolinopsidae; genus Mnemiopsis; species Mnemiopsis leidyi. The sequence goes on along the minus strand of JH152962.1, from coordinate 55,402 downwards.
CCTTAAATGAATATTACAATATGTTCCCATTCTCACGGGTCACGTATCACTGGCCGTAAATCTTTGTCGATAGGCGGCTATCATTTTTGCTGTGAATTAATCTGTTCAGTAGATATGAATTAATCCCCACTCCGAACACCCTCGCTTAATAGCGACAACACTCGGCAACGCAGAACGGCGACTTCTCCAACGAATGTTAAATCACATGGCTCATCTCATCCAATCGGAGAATTTTAACTTGTCAGATTTAATCTCACGTGACCCCCGAGCAGTACCCAAATATGGGCAAGTTGCAACAATGCGTCTTATAATAGTTCGCATTCATTCCCGCTAATACCCTCACGGTAGGCGAGTCATGCCCTGTAGAGTGAAAATGAGTCGCGAGGTCATGGAGGGAGGCTGTTAGATTAACAGTGGTGTCCTAGAAACCAATGGCGGTTGGATAACGAGGTCACGTGATATATGCCTCCTACTGTTCTTCTCTGATATATCTGTTGGCATGGCAGTCAGATCGGGTTCTTTGAAAGATATTCTAAAATCCATGCTAAAATCCTACCTTCTTTATTTTGAAATGTATATAAGCATTTAGGTGTGGTAGAAAGGATTGAAAATCTATTCGAAATAAGTTCTCGGAAGAGGCTCAAGCCCCTGAGCGGCCTAATGGATCCCTTTCATTCACGGACTTGGTTGGCTTTAATTGGCACCTGTTGTGTCTGCTATCTGTCAACTATTATCTACTTGAATAAACGCCCTTACCCTGAAGATTCAGAATTTGCCAACTTCTTGAGAATAGTGAAGTCCAATCACCAACCCGCACTTCAAGCTTCAACCAATGAGCTGATTAACTTCTTGTCACGTGCCAATCGCCTAGTTCTGTATGTATCGGTTATTTTTCTTACTTTCAAGCAACGATAAACCGTTCTAGGCTTAGACACTTAAAAAACGTTTATCCAATCATTCAAAATTGTAACATGTAAGGCTCGAATAAGAATGTATGTATCTCACGTGACTCCCTGAACCTCATCTCATTGGGTTAGCACGAATTATCTTTTCCAGAATTCAACTCAAAAGCAAGCCGCCGTAGAACTGCGTTTACGCAAGATAATTACAGTTCACTTATATGATTAGGAGGACTAGAATTAGGGTCGAAGTTAGGGGGATCATGATAGCTCAAGTCGGGGGGAGTAGATGTAACAATATTTTGTTACAATGTTACCACTTCGTCCCACGAGGATAGCTTACATAACTGGTGCGAATAGATCAGCCGGATGCTGAGGCTGATGGCTGTCTAGAATAGAGATGACATTGCTATGTTTCTGTCTTTCAATTACTTGAGGGGGTGGAGAAGGGTGACCCCGGCCCACTCACCCTTCAGCTTGGATAGGAAATGTTGGAATGCTATGTGATTCTTTGGGGATTCTTTGGTGACGATTTGGGTAAGGAAACTCCAAGTAGAGGTTTTCTAGTGGAAGCCCTTGGAAAGGAAAGCTTGAGGTGATGAAAGACGGAATGCTTGATTGGCCATCCAGGTGTTTCTTCATAAATCAAGTGCCTTGGCTTATTGGTTCACCAAGTGTAGCTACCCATAAAGTAGTACGATTTAGAAAATGTTCTTCCATCTAGTTGGTTTGGTGATCTCTAAAAGTCGACAGTTTGTTGTCATCTTCCTTCACTGTTTTTATTCCTTCATCTTAACTTGGCTGGAGAGTCTGCACTGAACCGTAGAGACCTCCTATCTCGTTATAATACATGATGTGAAGCACTAATGCACGCAGCTTTTTAAATTACACGCCACACATGTCAATTTTAATCTGGAAAGCTGTGTTATGTAACACGTATAATGTTGCAACAGATCATAACTTCAAAGATAGCAACAATGTAACAATTTTCCAGTACCTTCAGAAGCCTTGGTACGAAAAATAGTCTTTGTGAACTCGCAACACGCGAATCAATCGGTCCAATTTCAGTCACGTGACCACCGCCTGCCAATGGGATGGCCGTATCTGTCTTTGCCCGCGCGACCCCGACCAATCGTTCTCTTCTCCCTGTGAGATGAATTCCGGATTGAGAATATTTATGTTTCATGAACTTTATGAAATTAGGGATGTTTTGGTGGAAGGATCTGGTTGGAGCGGTCCTAGACCTACTCCCGCGGAATCTGGTGAGTTTGCTACACTGAGCTATAGTGTGCCACTCTTCATTTAAAAACTTGGAAAATGATTCACTTGGTATCAATTATTTTGGGTCCTTTCATTGGGTTACTGGTAGCGATTTGGTAACACAAGAATTGAGAAGTGTCGAGCTCTTGCAAGAGTTTGAATTTGAATCTTTGAATTTGATCTTTGAATCTTGGCCAAGAACAAAAGTTTTGCAATTTTGGAGTCTTACTCTTACAAGGAACCTTTTTTCATTTATTTTAAGGGTAATTGTATGCTCGGTTTTAATTCTATGACCTTAAACGCTTCAACAAAAAACTTTGACGCTGGCACATGGACTTTTTTACCCAAGCTAATTGTAATAACTCTAACATTTAAATTTCTAAATGTAACAGAACCGTGTTTCAGGAAGAAGTCATCTTGTGTAGCCCGAGAGAGGAGGACCCAAATAAACCAGACCCTTTGTGAGCTCGGTGCTCTTCTCTGCCCTGACCAGGATCGTCTTGATAAACTTACTGTTGTCCGACTAGCTGCTGCCACCATCAAACTTCATGCTTTCCTAAAAGGTTTGCGTTTTTTCATTACATCTAATCTGTCCGACATTTTTTCTTATCTCTTTACTTTTTCTTCGTCTCAAATCTCTCTAAAATGCAAATTTGGCGTGTATAAAACCGTGACCTATCAACCCTTAGGTCAGTTTTCCCCTTTTTTTGTAATAAAACTGACATTTGCTTGCTCGGGATTGACGTAGCCAGAATGACATCAGTGTTAAAACTCGTTTTAGCCATGAAGAACCGTTAGACTTTACAGACAGCCTTTAGTGATTTGATAGCCTCTCCCTGTTACCCTTTCAATACTCGCCAAATCAATCTATCCCGACCCAATCATGTTTATCAGTTTTGGCTCCAATGATCTTTTTACCGACTGACCCAATCAATGATGGGTAGCATAGCCTATTACTGTCGTCAATCAACAGGTCAAGTCAGTTAGGAGGTGGACTGTAGCCGGATGTTAATTGGATCCAAGATTAGGTGATAGTGAAGTGCCCTGCCCAAGATTGACCATGACCGTCAGAGTTTAATCACTGATAGCATATAATCCTCTAGTCTCCTCTCCAAGCTCTCTCACACACGCCTAGCGCAATTTTGAGAAGTCGTGATTTTGTCTTGCTTTTTCCATTAGCTGGATCAAGCAGCTGCGAGTGGCTCCGTGACATCCGCCAACCCCAAGCGAGTGTGCCAGCTGGTAGCCAATCACAGCCAAGATATCGGTCATGTGATCGACAGCAGAATTTTAGCGGCTAATCTTATATATTCAGCGCTCAGTAACTTGAAACAATAGAATAAACCAGGGGGAAATTGGCTGTTCAGATAGGTATGGCGATCACGGTGGACCCGGACAAGTATTTAACGGACTGCATGATGAGCGAATATTCGTTTAGTCATGGAAATTTAATTGATGAGATCTGAGCCTGGAAAGCTCGTCAATAAAATATGTCATTCGTCCCAAAATAGAGAGGGTCAAGGATGATCTAAAATTTGCTAAAATTAAAACTTTCCTTCCTCAAAGTCCGATTTCTAAACCCTATATTGATAGAAAGTCTAACGTGACACACCCTGTGACCGACAATTTATAGCATGGTATTATGTTGTGGTTTCAAGTGGGGAGGGGGCCTTTTTCAGGTCCTCATTTCGAGCAAGCTCGACTCCCAGAGGTGTGCACTGATTGTTAACGGGTGTGTTATGTTGTGGGTGGGCCGAAGGATCAACCAAGCTACATGATGTGTACGGAGCACATATTTGAACGGACACGATTTTGATTGATAGTCAATTCAGAAAATAGAGCACTCATCTAGACAATGCAGAGGTTGTCGGATCATACCCGACTCGGCACGGTGCCGGTACATGGTATAATGTTGATCTTCCGCAGGAGTGGATCAGAATAGGCCGTGTCAGAGGCTCCAACACCAGAGACCATCACTCACCAGAAGATTCGCCAAGGTAAGATTTTCATCTTATTCTTACTTTTTGCTACTTTAAGGAGTATCACCAATGGTGATTCACCATAGGCAAGAATTAGTTCCAAAGTTAGCATTTTAAAAAATCAGGCAACAAAGTACCTGACATCCCTCATTTCTAATAATTCAGATTTTAGACGGATTTGTGATAATCCTGAGTGCGAGCGGACAAGTTTTGTACGTATCAGACTCGATAAAAGACTCTCTGGAGCACTCTCCCCACAACATTGTCGGAGAGTACATCCACAGTCTGGTTCATCCTGACGATCATGAGGAAATCAACAGGAACCTGGTGAAGGAAACTTCTCCTGTTCCTGAGAGTTCATTTAACAGTTCAAGCAGAAAGAGGAAGTGAGTTTTAGTTGTAGTTTCTTGGCAGTGTCCTGAATTATGACATATTTTTAAATTAGACTTTGTTGTGTTTTATATGTTTATGGCAACAGTTCATTTTAGAACAAACGTTTATTCCTTCGATATAGATCTGAGTTTGTGTGTTCATTGATCAGTAAAAAGTCAAATATGTTCGAATTTCTCATAGCGTCATAGATAAATTCTGTGAAATGTAAAGAAAATTATGATGAACGCTTTGCAGGTGCACGCGGGAGAGTAAAAGCAGTAGCACGATCTACCATAAGTCAGACAAGACGATGGGTGGTCCGATATCCGACTCTAGCGATATCGACATAGAAATGGGCGGCACGCCCCACCTTCCTATCGGATATGACGATCTCAACTCCCCAGACTCCAACGCTTCACTTCGAGGTAACACTTTTACACCTTCTCTCCAGCACTACTAACGATGATTGTATATAATATGTTAGGATAAAATATATATATATGTAAATGTTATATCTGAGTTTTATGAAAATGGACAATGTTCTAGATCTACCTTTCTTACTCCTTTTTTGTCTAAGATACAATGCCGATAAGCTACAGTTTTAGACTGTGGTTGTAGTCAGACTGTATATCGTACCTTATCTAATTTTTGAAGAAGACACAAGACCGTCTGCTACCTCTACATGACATTAGTACCGAGCTGCAGAAATGGCCCTCTCGATAGTGAACATATCATATTTTATCAGACAATTGTTAATATTCTGCTCTCCTATATGGCACCTTTGCTATTAGCGAACAGGCATTAGTTAGTTAGTACAGATTAAACAATGGAGCAAATCAATAGCCTTTTACAGAGTTTGTTGGTTAAGCAGAACAAAAAAGCTTTATAAAAACAGAGATGGAGTAATTAGTTGAACTAGGAGTAGATATAACTCATTATCCTTCATTTCAGTTCTCCATCCTTTATCTAAGACGCTTAAACGAAGGTTCTTTTGTCGTATGAAATGTCTGCAGCAGCGGAAATTTAAACGGCTTGTCAAAAACTGGGGCTATAAGGTAAATATTAGGGCGATGTTTTCAAATAATTTGATATATCCTGTTATTTACAGGCTGCTTGTTACGGATTTTGTATAAATTCTGTCTTGAATTGGCCTTTTGACTTCGACAGCCATCATGTGCAGTCTGAACTTTTAATTCTTTTGATCGTTTGATGTTATTTGTTGTGATTCGTCAGCAGGTACAAACATGTGTCTCTGATCGTCAGATTTCATGAATTGACTGCTCACTCGACCGCCTTGCTTGAACTGGTCTGCTATTTAGAGCTACAGCGTTTATATTTTCAGCTACCTTACAATTACCCCTCAGACGGTATACTGCAGCGGATATCAGATGTACGACATCAAGGAATCAGGGAGTCTAACCTGCAAGGGTTTTATCGGCCACGTCAGACCCCTACAACCTCCAGCAATATTCGAGATTCCCTTGGTGGACGGGTCTTTTATGACTCACCATTCTCTAGATATGAACTACATCTTCACAGACAAACGGTTAGCTTGACGGTTATAATTGATGGTTGTTACCATTTATATTGTAGATAATAACAAACGTGAGTTCAATAATTATAGTACTAAACTAGAAGTCTTCGCAGAAAAACTGATTTAACTTTTCAGGTTACAGGCTGCATTGGGATATCTTCCTGAAGAAGTTTTAGGACAGAGTATTTACAATTTTGTTCACAACGACGACCTGGAACGGCTCTCAAAATTCCACAAAAATTGTGAGTCTCCTTATAATTAATATTAGTATCCTATATTTAATCCTGAACTTACTCGTCTTATTCAGCTCAAAGCTCTCTGTGAATATTAGTTTGCCATCAAAATTGGGCATTAAATGTTGGTTGCTCGTAACAAGTCTGCATACAAGGAAATAGACAGACCCATTCTTGTCATCTGATTCCTAGCTGGTAGCCAGCCCATAACATCCTCTACTTTCAGTGCTTGACAAAGGTGAATGTATAAGTGGGTACTACAGATTAGCAGCTCATAACAACGCTGGCTGGGTTACCATCCAGAGCCAAGCTAACATCATCTACAACAAGAAGGAACACGTGACCGCTGACTACATCGTATCGATCAACTACATCATAGGGTAAGTTGAAATTGTTTACATGGAAGGATCTTCGTTTTGATCGACTTTTTTATCTGATTACCATAATTTTGTAGCGCATTTGACTTTTTGTGGTTGATTGATTTGATTGATTTCCGGTTTCACAAAATTCATCTTAAGCTAAAACTTTGAAAGGTGGTCAGTGGTTAATCTTATTTCAAAATGAATCCCAGTAAAACGTTTTATATACATTTAATGGTGATTTTTGTTCTTTGGATTTATCAGCCTGTGCCTCAAATGATATTAGGGCTCGACTGTTGGTTTTTACGACTTCTTCTAAGAGAAAGTCCACCTTGATTCGTTTTTTGCTAATATTACGGTGCATTAGCGGTTCTCATCGGGACAGCTTGGGTTGATAAGTCCTTGAACGTGATCTTAAAAGTAGCCAGCACATTTGACCACTATAATCTCATTGGCCAATTTCACTGCCTTAGATATGCGAAAAATCCATCCTAAAATCATTTGGAAAATTGTCGCAAAATCTGTATTCCCATGAACTTGCATGAGAGAGCAAAATTTTAGTTTATTTTTGAAACTTTTGCTTATTTTGTAAAACATCATACCAAATATTTTTTAATTATCTGAGTCACGGTTATCTATAATACTAAACCTTTTGCTTATGTTGTAAAACATTAAACCAAATATTTTTTAATTATCTGAGTCACGCTTATCAATAATTCTAAACTTTTACACGGGACAATTGATTACGTTTCGTCCTAAATGTACCGCTGAATACTGGAATAGTGTATGAGAGTCCCGTATTTGTCAAGCACTTTTTAACGTTGACTTGGCTTTGAATTAAGCATCTCTGTATCTCTTATAAATATCTTGTCTTTCTTACTCAAATATATGTTCTTACGGCTCTTTGACGTAAAATTTCGGCCGTCTTTTTCATTTAGTTTTTAGAAACAAATGTGTTTTTAAAACAGCCTTTTGGCGTTTAACATTGGATGAAGTTGCTCAACCTCTTGCGTAAATAGTTTCACTGTTTAAACACAGGTCACTGAAAGCTTCTGTTGAAAAACCCATTAAAAGCAGCATTTTGATTGGCTGCCTGCCTGCAAGCACCCGTTTTGATCACGGAGCTGTAATGGTGCTGTCCCAAAATATTGAGAATATGACTGTGTCGGGATCCTTTACTTCTTTCTGTCAAAAATACTAACTTAGCTCCGAGAATACATTCCACTGCAGTATGCTCTGTTTTTAGATCAAGTGGTACCTTGGTGCTATTCCTTTTAAGTACTCACGAAACGTTCAATGGAACTTGAAGCCCTGGAGCGTACCGAACCTTGGTGCTTCTGTTAAGTGCGATCTCATATCTCCTATTATTCTCGACCTAAGAGAGTCAAAGTACCTCCACCCCATTTTTCTCCTCGCTAGCTTTACATCGATCACGAACAGCCCCTTTTAGGACTGGCCTTTCCTTTTTTTGACTTCTTCCTCTAAATTTGCCGTGGTTGATTTTAGACCTTCATGATTATGCCTCGAATGCTGTTTTAGTAAATATTCTGATCATTTATACAGCCCCCTTGCTGTGCTATACCAATTTTAAGCCCAAACAAATTATAAAACTTGAGTGCTTACTAAATGAAATAATTCACACTTAGAGATGTGTATAAGTTCACCTCTGTTAAACCCACAATATTCGAGCGATGGGTGAGACTTACATTTTGTTTTTGGGTAATTGGTATCAACTATCATGGGGTCAACTGGACTTCAAAGCTGAACTTTCTTTTAAACTTTAACTCTGGGCCAATCCATAAACATCAGAAATGTCTGAAATGCTGGAACTTTGCTGGCGCAAGACTTAATTGTTCTGTTGACCACTTTGTCAGTTTTTATCGGGTCATGATTCATTGCAGAATAATTAAGGATTGGCGGAGCTTTTGGTAACCATCTTTTGGTAATCATCTTTACCTTCTATTCTGGTAATAAACTCATAAAAAATCAAAATGCAGAATAACTTGAATAGTCACTCACCGCCCACTTTTCAGGCAAACGTCTCCTCAGATGGAATCCTCACAACTAGACCGAGCTTCTTCAGATACATTCACGAGGTAAGTTTAACTGTAACTGAACTTCTGAAGTTATCTGCTTCAGCCATCATCGAGGTGTTAAGAATACTTTAGTGCTTGCTTTACACTTGTTGATTTTCCTTTGGTTGTCTTGACCTATAATTGAGCCTATTATCGATGATGAATTATCTATCTGCCAACTTGAGCAAACTTCAATTCCAACTGCAGAAGGCTTAGGATTCTAATTTTTATCAGGTCAAATGTTGTAGTAGAGACTGTCCCGAGGCCTGTTCAAATCAGCGAACTTCTAGAAAATGGGTTATTCTACACCAATACGGGAGAGAAGGCCGTTCCTGCTCAGGTGATGCATGTTTTTATTTGCCGATGTAAAAGTTTGTAGAAAATGTTCATTACCATTTTTAACGTGCCTTTCTGAGTTGAAGTGCTGCTGAAAAATAGTTCAATCAGAAGTAGGACTTCTAACGTGGCTACGTACATCTTGTTACAAGGAATGTACGCAATGGTAATTTGTACAACCAACGAGATATACTTGACCTCGCTAGCAATCCTATTTCTATTTAAACAACTGACAAGGGAATCTCTTTACTGTACACAATGCTGAAGAATAAATTTGTAACTTTCCCCATCACAGATAACACGACACACATCACAACGTCGCGTGGAGCCCAGTTCCGGTTTCTACTCCACCTCTCTTCTCCAACCGGCACGTGACCCGACAACACGTGACCCTCACCACTATCCTTCCTACGTCGCAACTCCTCAAGTTCTCTACAACCCTGCTACATTTGCTCGAGAAATGGAGCTCTCTTCGCACAATGTCACGCACGTGCAGCGCGATGTGGTCCAGCCCGTGCGTGTGCCCATCGTCCGAGATCTCACGCATTTGTCACGTGATGTCACGCAGATACCGCGTCAGCGTGTACAACATGATATAACGGAGTTTATCAACACTTCGTACCATGGTCCTAACACGATCCCTTACTTCCCCACCTCCTTGCCCCCTTCAGAGGTAGAGAATCAAAATTTCTTGTTTAGATTGAATATCGATTTTAGCCCACGAATACCTTTTTTGTCCTGGAAACATTACCATAAAATCAAAACAAGAATTTTGATCAAACATTCCTGCTCAAATGCCCCCATTGCAGCTTCTCGACCAGAGATACAGCATGAGACTGGGCGCCCCCACAACACTCTATCCAGAGTGTCAAACCTCCAGTTTTACCCCACCCAACATTTACCCTCACCAGACTTCCACCTTACACCACGTGACCAGACAACCCCAGCTTCACACGGTACGTGGAGTTTCTTACTTCTTAGTTTATACTTTACTTTCTAGCTTACTTTTTGATTTAGATAAATCTTCAATATGACACTGTTTATATTGTATATTTAGTTGGAAAAGATACTTAGTTTTTGGTGGTCTTCAATTGTAGTTCCATTATCGCGACAGCAACATTTTACAATTACATTTCAACTTTATACTCACCAATACTTAATATTCCAGACGCCAAGTGCTACACCGTACATAGAACACCTGCATGTTGGGAACTACTTGCGATATCTAGAAGACGACCACGTTTACTACGACGCTAACAGAGTCAGTTAGGGGTCACCTTGTCTCTTCCCAGATGGTGCATGGTAGCACAAGGAATCTAATCGGGTATAAGTACCAGGACCACTTCTTGATTCTCACGACGTCATTTACTTTAAAGCTTCAAGTCAATGGCTTTAAGAACCACAAAATCACGTTGCTATTCATGGAATGGTTCAGATTGTTTATCATGAAATATTTCATACTTTTACTGAAGACCTCAACACTCATTTTCTGTTTTGTTGCGGAGTTCGAAAAACTATCGAGATAAAGATGAAAATGGAGATGTGGGTTCGGTCCGGTTAAACAGTTGTCACTCAAGTTTCAACGAACTGTAAGGGACTTTATTCTGCTGTTCTCTTTAACGTTATGTATTGTTTTATGTGTTATCAATGTTATATTTATTTCAATTGTATGATGATGAATTTCGTTACAATTAAATTGATTCGTAGCTTGACGAACCAGTGTATTACTACTTATAGTTATAGTGTTTAACCGTGAACGTAAACTAATGAACTAGCTTAGTAATCGGTTTGGTTATGCCAGTATTATTACTAATTAAGACAGAAATATTACATTTGATCGAAAACAAAACTGTAATAAAATAAACACGTGAAAGAACAATAGTAATTACAACACTAGAAACTAGAAACTACTAATTACTACTAATACTACTGAACTAAAGAAAATATTAACTAACTGTAAGAAGAAACTTTTCTCTAAGTCTAACTCTAACTCAATCTAATGTAACTGTAAGTGTGGTTAGAGATCCGGCCGTACTCTTGACTTTGCATTCTAAATCCCATGTGACCTGTACAGGTACTGATTGTGATAGAATATCCTTTTACACAGACCGTAGACTTCTAAACCAGTTAGGACCTACCTTTGAGATTGCTATCCCTTGCCTCACGCCTGGGTACCTCATTGTCTACCTGGGTACCTCATTGTCTACGAGTACTCGACGTTTCCCTACAACAATTTACCAGGCGCTGTGTGCCGTGTGGCTCTCTCTACGTTTCCCTCCAATCGTTCACGTTGTCGTAGACAACAAGGACTGAGGTAACCAGGCAACCTCCAATCGGATAGAATACTCAATTCATTGAGAGGGCCATGAAGCGCCCGGTATTGGTAATCAGAAGCTATCTCCAGTGGTTATTTCTGTCTTTAGCTAGACTCTGCCTTCTGCTTCTTCTGAGCTAGACTCTCCTGCCGTGAATAACATAGGAGTAGGACGTTTTCAGTTTTGCAGGACCAATTGTGCGCCGAGAGGACCCATTTATATGCCTTTTCAATTTCATATGCCGGCGCCCAATGAGTCCCATTTAAACGTCCTATGTTGTTCACGGTTAGGCCTTACACCTCCTGCATCGTCGTTGTTCGGTTGTTCATGCTGTAGGTACTTAATAACCCACTGTCGTTGCCGAGGTGTTACAATTAGCCTGATGTCCCCAGGCAAGGTTAGGCGAAGACGCGAAGCGACAGCCTGTGCAGATGCGCGCGCAGCGCGGCCACTTGTAGGTTGATAACCTACTGTCGCGGCCATCACGCGCTGTCACGCATTTCTGGCCTGGCGACTTTCGAAGAAATTCTAGACGCGCATCGCCCGTTGACGCGGCCACATGCACAACATGAAACAGAGAAGCACATGAAGTGTTGCCGCTATGGGATGAATATAATAGATCTGTTGCACAAGTATTAATTTGCATTCTATCTGCCATCATTATAAACACGTTTTAAGTCTTTATAAGATACTTACAGCTTTATGCTTTAAAAAATTATAAAGAATTCGACCGAATTGGTTTTAAGTCTTCTTGAAATGATTGCGTCAGTTTTACAGGTAAAACGTCGACCTTACTTGAGGACCGCAGTTTTTGCTACTTATCCTCAATGACTGAGTTATCTTATGCGTTGCTGCCGCGCAGGTCATGAGGCAACGTCTGACAAAGACTGATGGGATCAAATGGGACTGTAGAAAATGCCATAAGAAAAACTGAAAACTGTATGAATTATATCATTATCAGTGGACAGTTTGAGGGGTGCATCAAATGCCTGATAATGACTAATTACTGGTTAAAGCTGCAAGTTAGCACACTTTGAGAAACTTTTACCGATATATAGAATCACAGACGTCAGACACGTGTAATGCGTAAGCAGCACATTTTGTTACATCATTTCACCGTTTAATTAAATTTTTCAGCCATTTTTTCATAAATTTTGTCCAGGTAGCCCTTGAACCTGGGGCTCCTTGCCTGACTAATCTGAATAAATAGTGAAGGTATTAACCCAAACACACGATTTTGCTAGTCTTGCAGTTTTTTAATATTTGTATTTTGTGACACCGGTACCCCTAATCCAGGCTTTTACAGTTATACTGTAGGAGCTCCTGGAAGATTCTAAATCTTTTAACGGAGACCCTCCATATCAAACCCTTAATCATGGTTTCCCGGTCATTCGGCTGAGTCAACTGCAGAAGACTGCATAGGCAAATGCCCTTAGGGCGTTCCTCTTGGATTGGTGGATCTGGGACTCGAACCCCCCATCTCCTGCATAGAAATTCGGGGTAGATACTATGACGATGTTTCAATACAAATGGGAAAGGGGTTAAAATTGTCAAAACGATAATTACCTGCATCATGTGTGAACAACCCCTCATCTAAAACAGAAAGATTTCTGATAATATGAGCTAATCGGTGCTCAAAGTCAGGGTGCAATTTACCCCCTTAAATGATCTTTCAATGAATACATGGCCAGTGTCCACAATGAATAAAGATTTGAGCTTAATTTCATGTACTTCACAATTATTAAGCTTATGAAATGGTTCTTTCAAACGTTGTCAAGTTTAGTAGCTCTGTTAATGTTCTCTGATGAAGAACTAAAAACGCATTTTCAAGTCCAGAAAATCAACAAAGCTACTGTATTTGTATTTGATACAGCTGTACCCAGGCTTTTACAGTTATACTGAAGGGGCTCCTGGAAGATTCTAGATCTTTCAGCGGAGACCCTCCTCATTTAACCCTCAATAACTAGGATTGGTGGATCTGGGAATCAAACCCCCGATCCTCTGCATAGAAAGTCAGGGTAGATACCACTACACCACCTACTAAATTTGAAGAATGAGACTTAATAACTACTTGCTGCTATCAGAAACGTTGTGAATCCTAATGTTATTCACAAGCCGAGCTAAAAGGCTAAGAATAGGGAAATAGATTTATAATCTGCTGAATTCAAATTAAATGACATTCGATTTTATTGGTTATTTTTGCATTGGATATCAATCATTTCACCCCTAGGATGTACAGACACACAATCTTTTGTGCTGTGGCAGTGATTTTGTCAGGTAATGTCTTTCTTAGCTTGCTATATTTTTGTTCACACATACTATTTTAATCTGAACAACTCTTATTCGTTTGACAAAATAATTCTTATCTTTATTTTTGTGTAAAGACTGCTTATTACAGGCGTTCTCGCTGAAACAGCACCATCATTCAGCAAAGACTGTTTCAACATCACTGGAGTTATATCTTTCAATGTTACATACAAAATGGCTGATGATGTAAGTTTTTTAAATATCAAATTAATTTATTTCAAGATCCGACCAGGCCATGCAATAATTGATAAATGTTGACTCTGAAAACTCCAAAAGATAAATGTAATATGGTAACTCGCAATCATACAATTATAGATTTTTTTGATTCAAGTATATATTTCCGACTCAATAGATCAATTATCAACTTTATAGCTCTTAACAAATTAACTATCATTCGCATTACTCTGCTTGAAATATAATATTCTATCGAAAATATTGTGCAATAACATGCTAGTAAATGACTGAATGGAATGTCCAATGTTATAAAATACTTCATCATATAAAAGCGGATTTATGATTGAATTTAATGGCATTATGAAGATAGAAAATGCTGTATACAAAGTTTCTGCACCATGTAGAATTTCCAAGTAGTGAAGTAAACACAGTAAAAGAAAGGGCATCCAAGTTAATGCATCACTCATGATTATCAATGTTATTTTGGTCTGAAGTCTGTATTTGGATTTTTGACTGGAATTGACAGTTAATGATTTCTTAGCAGCCAGGGTAACAATAACATACGACAAGATAATCACCAAGAAGCATGTGAAATCAAAAGATATAATTGACCAGACGTAAATGTGTTGGGGGTCTTTATTTGTAACAAAATACTTAAAAAGGCAAACTCCTGAATTGCCAAAAAATCCTTGTTTTTGTCCTTTTACACCTTCTCTGTTGTCTAGATCCATGGTGAACATCTCTGAAACAAGAACTTGTACACGACTCCATGACAGTTTGTCATTTCTATATATCCTACCATGATATTCTCTGATAATTTCAAGATGTTGGTCTTTATTAGGAGCCCCAACAAACAGAGGGACATCCTCATAGAATATACCATTAATGAAGTAGTCTTCAAAATTACTCAAAATTGGAATTACGCTTATTGTTATGGACAAGCCAACTATCACAGTCATGCAGCCCCAGTTTGCCACATAATGGAACCTTTTTACATCCTTGTAAACAATTGTGTGGGTGACGATATATACTCGATACAGGCTGAGCACAGTCATTGCCAGTAATGAGATATGCATTCCAACAGTGCTGACCACGCCTAAAAGTTTACAAGGACTGCTTATTAGCCATTTGAATTTTTTACGACAGTACTCATGACCATATAGAGCATCAGCCATTCCAACTGATATAAGATATCCTCCAATGAGAAGATCACCAACACTGATCAGTGTGATAAGAATGCAATTAGTCAAAGCTATACAAGATTTTATGCCTGGTATTCCTTTTAGATTTCTGTAGATGACTACACCGTTGAAGATTACTGCAAGGATTCCAATCGTCCAGGCAGACATCTTAAGTACAACTGTGCTGATGATTTGTTCTCCACACTCACTGTTGCATTCATCAGAGAAATCTGAACAGTCCACGTTTCCATCACACTTTCCTGTAATAGAAATCAGTTCTTGGTAACCATTGGTGCTTTCACATTTGTAGTTGTTGATACAGCTCTCTTCATCCGATCTGTCTCCACAGTCATCTGCTAGATTACAAACTTTATCAAATGACACGCATTTGCCGTTTCTACATCTAAACAAGTTATTCAAATACTGCCCATTTCCCTCTTCTTTATTCACAATACCAATGTATTTAGAATCTTTTGAGAGTGCCTGATCAGTTATACCGGAGCAGGAAATAGTTTTACTTATTGGACAACTCCATCCTTCGGTGTCACTGCACATTCCCAGACATGATGAATATACATACAGTTCCCCAAACAGATATTTGCACAAAAGAGAATCTACACTCTTGAAGGGGTAGCGAATTGTTTGGTCGGTTCCATACAGTGGGTAAGGATGTGGAAATAAGCTTGTATTGCAGTGCTTCACCATTTCACTGAGTCCTCTCAAACACGGACCAATAACTAAATTGTTGTCAACCTTGATCATTTTAGTTTGGAGGTTCTGCCTATTTCTTGAAACTCTACAAATTTTGTTCTCCCCTGCGCATGACTCTATCCCATCACACAGACTGTGAAACTGAATAAATCTTCCTGTCTCCCTAGGACATTTGTACATTTCTTGACAAATCGCGCCTTTAGGTTTACATCTCAATAACGTGGAGTTTGATCCACAAACCTTCCAATTTGCAGTTATTTCATCAAATGAATTTTCACAATCTTGTACCCCGTCGCAAAGCCAAGCAAGTGGAAGCTGGAGCTCTTCGTTGTTTTTTCTATACCTTCTGAGACAAGTCTCATTCACCATGTGATTGCATATTGCAGCCTTCTCATCGCGATCAAACTCGTCGAAGGCGTTCCTTTTACTTACATCATTGACACCATCACACATGGCATGCTTGTGTATTGATACAACCTCGGATTCTTCGTTATGGAATGTTCTGCACTCTCTTTCTATTCCATCATCACATAATGGCTGTATTTCTGCATTACAGACCACTTTATTTGTCAGACCGGAGATGATGCCATCTTTGCTACATTTTAAGACACTATTAGTACAATTGATCTGGTCCTCGCCTGAAGTTTTGCATATCAGTCTGTCACCGCAAAACAAAGATCTGTCTACGAAATCTCTCTTTTTGAGTTGCTCATCATTGTTTGTCACACAAAAAACTCCTTGTAGGGTGTAGTTTTTGCAATTTTTTTCATCAGATCCATTAATACAATCAGTCTGGTTATTACAAATTTCATCTCCTGGCAGCCAGATCTGATCCATGATAGGCCAATCCTTTTTTACGACCCCAATTAAACCTTTACATTGCAGACCAACCGAATGAGGACAGTCAATCTCATCCTTACCTTTTGGACATTTCTTGATCCCATCACAGCGTTCTGACTGACTGTAAAAATGGCCCTCCCCATAGCACTTTAATTCATTAATCGTTGGACAGTATGCCTGCGCCTCATCAATACAAGTGTTCTCAGCTCCATCACAGTCACATCTGTTATCACAGGCCCAGTTTGTGTTGGCCCTGTACCCTATTTGGCCATTTCTCTTGACATTGCAAATCACATTTCCACACAAAGTTCCGATTTGGAGTGTTCTGCTACTCACATGTCCACATGCTTGGTAAAACATGTCGTCGTTTTCGCAGCGTGCGCTGAACAACACTTCTGTATACACACCATACGTCTTTTCAAATACCAGGTAGGTCGTGTTGGAACCCCAACATTTGTAACGCTCTGGTTCTTCACATCTCAACTTGAGATATCCGTTTACTAGCACTCTGTTTGCGTTGCAGTCTGATTCTGAAATGGTTGTCTTTAGTCGTATCACCCTCAAGAATTTAGTTTCCTCCAAAATAGAGTTTCCTCAGATATTTTAGTCATCTGACATCAAATATCTGAGTAGTGACTAAGCCCGATTTTTATCATATATTACTGAGTTTCCCTATATTTCTAATCGCATGAGTCCCCTTTTGTAGTTATGAAACACTTACCTGTTTTCATACCAAGGCGCTGTATTCTGACCAGGGGAAGAATTATAAGGAACAGAGTACCTCTGTAAATCATTATCTTGCTGTGATATTTCTATGTAGGGATATGTTTTTAACAGTCAAAGATTAGCTCCGTCGGTAACATCAGAATTCTGGTTTCAGTTATACTATTCTGAGAATACTATTCTCTAACAAAATACTTAAGACCGGAGAAAACTTGTCGCCTAAAAGTTATCATAAAACAATTCAAATCAACTATAGTGCTCTATAGAGCTTAATCAACACCAAGCACGAATACAAACTGTGACATTACTACTTGTTAACTTTAAGAGTAAACACATCACAGAACTGGGTATGTGCCTCACAACAGCTCTGCACAAAATCAAATTAAACCATTTCACTGAAAACATCTGCTGTTATAAGGCTGTGCAGAACACAAACGTCCTGTAATAATTGGGGCCTTCTGTTTCACAGAGAAATGGAATTACATAATATTTGAAATGCTTAGACAAGGATGCCATTTACTTTTAAGCTAAACTCGGCTGCCCGGACGCCGATGCAATATGCCGCTCCCAATTGATGTTCTGAGGATATGCATCAATCAGTGCTGACGAAACTTCGCTAAATTCGTTAAACAAGACGTTTCGAAACTTCCAAGTTCTAGGTACATGTTTACTCTGCTGATCAACCAGATGTTTTCTGCTAAACACTTCTTCTGATCACGTGATGAAGTATTTAGCACGTGCTGTCTTCTTCTTCACTAAGTCTCTTCCCCGCTCTTCTTCAACACTTGGTCAACCTGCTCACACGTGTAATTAGCTTAACGTTATAAAGCTAGAGAGGGAGAGAGGGAGGGCCCACCTGTATCGGCCCAGAGTACTCCGGAACTGATCAAGCGTCACAAATGATGGGGAATTAAGCGTGCAGTATCTTGAGCAAGGGCTATATCAGTTTATCATTATATCAGTATATCAGTATATCAACATATCAGTATATCAGTATATGGGCCCCATATTATGGGGGTAGAAGGATTAACTGAATTATTAAGCACCTAATTTTCATGAAAGTCCCGAAGTACCTTTAATGCCAGATACCTACTTATTGAATAAACTAATATTTCGAATTTTGGTTTTTGATCTTATTTTCAAAATAACAAGATTTCATTAATTTCATTAAGTGACAACTGTTGGAGGCTGGTTTCTGCTTATTAGCTGCGAGAAGTAACGAACATACTATAAGCTATCGCTGTGAGAAATATAGAACTAGCGTTATATATAACCCTCTGTATAAGTTGGTATTAACAGTTAGATGTGATTTTAGAACTTAGAATAACCAGTAACCACGCTATAACTTTAAGTTGGATGTTAGAACTTAGAATAACCAGTAACCACGCTGTAACTTTAAGTTGGATGTTAGAACTTAGAATAACTAGTAACCGTGCTGTAACTTTAAGTTTGATGTTAGAACTTAGAATAACCAGTAACCACGCTGTAACTTTAAGTTGGATGTTAGAACTTAGAATAACCAGTAACCAGGCTGTACTTAAGTTGATGTT
>JH152962.1:9706-36433 GCA_000226015.1 Mnemiopsis leidyi | reverse complement strand
CTTTAAGTTGGATGTTAGAACTTAGAATAACCAGTAACCACGCTGTAACTTTAAGTTGGATGTTAGAACTTAGAATAACCAGTAACCACGCTATAACTTTAAGTTGGATGTTAGAACTTAGAATAACTAGTAACCACGCTGTAACTTTAAGTTGGATGTTAGAACTTAGAAAAACCAGTAACCGCGCTATAACTTTAAGTTGGATGTTAGAACTTAGAATAACCAGTAACCGTGCTGTAACTTTAAGTTGGACGTTAGAACTTAGAATAACCAGTTACTGCGCTGTAACTTTAAGTTGGATGTTAGAACTTAGAATAACCAGTAACCACGCTGTAACTTTAACTTTGGCCTCAATAGTGGTTGTTGTTCGAGTCTTATTGACGACCGCTTGACACATGAATAGTTAAACTTTATCATCATTATTATTATAATATTGTTAACTCTGTACGTATCCGTTAAATGTTCATGTGAAATATAAAAGTTTTATTTTTTCACATCGTCATATTACAACGCATTAATATTCCCATACTTTATTTAATTTCGTACGAAGCGTTAACGTTACAACAGTCATTCCCGTCCTCCGCCAATCGCTATTATGAAACATGAGCTAACAACTTAACAAATCTTGAAGCAAAATCCCCGCTGTTTCAATATCCTACTCAGCGATTCTATCATTCAAGTACTGAGTACAAGTGAGCAGTGTTATTGGTTTGCTCACACAATTGAAAATATATAATACCTTATTAATGTACCGGACTGTATGCAAGATCCTACACACGTGATTGTTACACTGACAATTGTTACCACTACTTATTGGTTTCTTGGTACTGGAATGATGAGTTCTGTATGATATGATATGAAACGTGTACAATTTATGTAAGTTGGTAGAGAACTTTCTTAAATCATCATGGTAAACTATAATTACCTTTGATTTCAATTTTAAAGTCTCTTTTCTCATGCAGTTATCCTATGGCTTGATTCTTAATATAAAGGATGTAAGTCGACTAATCACTAAACTTATCAAAGTATCAAACTCCCAACTAATTTGTAATCATGGGTTTACCAATTGACTGTCAGTGAAATTCGAGCCAGTTTAAACATCCGGCATTCCTCTCGTTTGATATGAACATCTACATTATTTTAATTGTATGTAGACATTACATTACAATATGTACTTAACTTTGCTACTCTTTCTAGCAGTATTTGAGTCAAGCCTACTAGCAGGATTGCGAAAACGGAAAATATCTGCTTATCTCGTCTATTATCGTGAACTAAATTTCCTTAAAACCAAATTTTTATACCCTTATAAATGATGAAAAACTAATATCTTACATAATTAATTTTTCAGAAGCTCAACTCGTACGTGGTTAAACTAAGTGACAAAGCTGCCGTGACAGACTACAACTGTACCCAGACCGCAGTATCAGCTACCATAAAGGAAGGATCTAGCTCTCTAGTCGTTCAGTTTGGCATTGTGAGTACCTTCACACAACCGTCTCTATCCAACCTTCTAAATGTTATGTAGTTTTAAGTTCAGCACAAACTACAATTTGTTTTTAATTATATGTATCAAACGATTTTTACTTTTAAACACTTATATACCGGTCACGCTTATGTTGGTAACCTACCCAACATTTCAGAACTGAGAACCCCAATAAATCTAAGCACGCTTATGTTGGTTACCTACCTATAACATTTCAGAACCCCAATAAATCTAAGCACGCTTATGTTGGTTACCTACCTATAACATTTCAGAATCCCAATAAATCTAAGCACGCTTATGTTGATTACCTACCCAACATTTCAGAACCCCAATAAATCCAAGCACGCTTATGTTGGTTACCTACCTATAACATTTCAGAACCCCAATAAATCTAAGCACGCTTATGTTGGTTACCTACCTATAACATTTCAGAACCCCAACTAAATCTAAGCACGAAGCAATCGACCCTGAGCACTGGGGGGGTCACCCAAATGACGTACAATTACTTAGTGGACGCTGCCGACGCGAACCCGAGTAAGATATCTAGTGGAGAAAAACGTTTTTAACTGACTTTTACAAAGATCAAACTTTTTAAAGTTCCATATTCTAAATTTTTCTGTTTGCTCACTGAATGTTCGTCAACTGAATGTTTGCTCCTTGAATGTTTGCTCACGTCTGATACTTATCCTCAGAGGGGATGCGACAAGCCACAGCTGTTGGTTCATTCTTCGTAACTCCAATAAACCACACCTACTCATGTAGCTCACAATCGGTCAGTGCTTAACCTCTCTTGTAAGCTAGTAGTAACACGCTGTTTTATACAAAGTGGGGGTGAGAGGTATACTCTCCTGCCTCACCATTTCAGTAATTAGCGATAAATAATATATCTTATCATGGATCAAAACTTAATCTCGTCGCATCGTTTTGATTTTATTGAAGTTTGCTAGAACTGTACCTTAACCACTTAACACTTTTACAAAACGACTGACATTTCTACTGACGGACAGACAAACCGACAAACATTCCAGATCTACATACCAGCTATATGTGTACCGCCGCGCCCTGGTCTGTGTACTAACGAGGGGGTTTTGTTGCACTTCAACAGATTTGTCGTGTATGCATTTAGACCACACATCGACATACATACCTGTGAGTATGTTTAGTATTGTACATTCCTTAAAGTATACACTATACTTGTAGTGTGTAGTCTATATATTGTATACATTCGTGAGAGTATGTACTAACTCAATTTACACTAGTGACCTGTATGAACCTAGGTCAGGGTTAAGTGTTTAGAGCTACCTTCCTTAGATACCAGTATCGAATCATTTCTAAAGTTCTCGAAAACATTTCCTTTCGTTAACACGCCATGATGAAGCTAGATTAGTTTAACTACTGATCCAATTTTTACTTTTGCATATTAGAGATTGCCCGATTTTCGTGTTTCCTCTTTTGACAGCTGAAGACGGTGTAAACAGAACTTCATTAGGCCCTCATTATGCAAGCCGCATAGCATTAAAAAAATTGGAAGTAAAGGAAATTTGGGGATTTTAAAGCAAAGCTACGTGCTTTCTCTGCTGTCACCTGATAAAAAATCTAAAGATAAGGTAGTATCGAATTTCAGATAACTTGTATGTTGAGCAGTAATATGAGAAGAAATTTGATGCGTCTTCAACGTTCAGTTCGGAATGCAGATAAAATCAAATATGTCCACCCTGGTGACGGCTCATAAGTCGAGGTTCTCTCTAGACGTGATAAAGAGCTGAACTTTAAAACAAAGTTTTTTTTGCCTGAATCACTTGTATCCTGGTTTTTAAAACCAAGTTTAAAGTCGAAGACTGGATAAAAAACCATTTCCTCTGGTTTCTAAAACCATGCTTAAAGTCGAAGACTGGATAAAAAACCATTTCTCTGACTTAAAGACAAACAAGACTGTGTCCTGGCAAGCTGGCATACAAATAAACTGACTAACTGGAGTACATAGAGACTGACCCACTGACAGACACATGGACAGACTAACTGACAGATTTACTGACAAAATGACTGAGCAACCGAAGAAGCGAGCAGGAACTCACCAATTTCTTACCCATGCAGTTGAATTTGGAAAACGTGACGATGGGTAGTGGAAACGAAACAGTCCACCTCGCTGATGAGTTTGTGTTGTTCGAGGAGACGGGCCTCCTCATAAGTGTAGGACCTAACGAGACAACTGATAGTGATTACGACTGTGAGTTTTCGTCTTACGATTTTGAGGGTCGAACGGGTGAATTTTGATTTGTGATAACGGCGATGATTTGCAGATAAAGATTTTTTTTGAATCCCAACAAACTATAATTTGATCTACAAAGTCGTAACTTACGATTTTGGGAAAACTTCTTTTGTGAAAATTGCACAAAATTAATCTGTTTTGAATTATTTTTGTTGAGAATAACTATTGGTTATTTTGAGGCAACTCCTCAAATGTTATTTTTGGAACTTTCTTACAAAATCTTTTTGCTAATGAAAATTATTGACTAAAGCTGTGAATGTCCTTGCTGAACGGCATGTTAAACAAGGAACTGAAGCAGCTGGGTTCCGTCCAGGCTCAATTCTTTACACTCAAGTCAATATGTTCGTTTAATACGTCCTCTTGATTTAATAGTGGGCGATTTATGACTTACATTAAGAACACTTGTGTTTTATTTAAAGTTTTGTTTGCAGTCTTGAATCTCTGGTCCCTAATCTTCTACCCTTTCAGACCACTACTGCAAAGCTGACCAGAAAGTCAAAGATATTGTGCCGATCGCAGTTGGTGTTGCGCTCGCAGCACTCGTCGTCATCGTTCTGATTGCGTACTTGATCGGCCGGCGCAGAACTGTTGCGGCAGGAGGTTACGAGAGGGTTTAGAGGAAATTATCTAAATCAACAGAATCATCTAGAAGAAGTCAGACTTGCCGAGCTATTCGGAGGCTTTTGGAGCCGGATTTCTCCCAGACATCGGAATTGTTTGAACTCTGGAATGTTCCAAGACTCAAGCCTGAAACTCCTTGTTTGTGTCAATTGAAAGAGATGCGGTTTGGAATAGTTTGTACAATTTTTATGTTTGAACTTGAAAAAACATTATCTTCCGCATTTGCATTTATGGCAACCATTGCATCAATAGATATTGTTTTTGCAACGATTTAGTTTGATTCCAAATTATTCAGAGTTTTTGAATGTTCTTTAATGTCAAGTAGAATGTTTGTCTATCTTTATAAACAATTAATTTCCGTTTATTAACTGTTTGTTCAACAAAGTGGGATGTTTTTGTATTAAAACTGCTAATGGATAACTGTCATTCATAACTGTAGCGTTAATTGTTATGAGCAAAATAAAGATATCTGTAATATTCCACGTTTCAAAGAGATGTGTAACTGTGGTAGTAATTTAGAGGGTCGCATTTTTTTAATTTCACAGCTCAAGGTTTTAGACATTGCTGATATTTGAATTATTGTCGGATGGGTCTGTTTTTGAAGTTAAATGGTACAATTTTGTTGAGTTGTGTCGTATTTACTTGATTTCGAAATGACTAATATCATTGAGAATTTTCTAACTGTAAATTTTGAAACAATTTCCTCGTTTAAATTTTAGCCGAGGCCCGAGCATTGCGTGAGCTATCTATATCCTGGTCTAAGCTGAATCATGCATGTCGGACGTATACGGAGGGCGCCTTTTGGAAATCCTCGGTAATGAATAAAGTGGAGTGATTTTCACGCACACGTACGTTTCTTCAAGTATCTGCGTGGACTTAACAAGCTGCTTGCCGAATATTTTGGATCACGGGACTCAACGGGTTCTTCTGTGTGACACTGCAAAATTTAAGAATTTTATTAAGATGATAACCCACATGAAGAATCAAAACATGTGCGAAGCTGAAATTTTGATGATGCTGGTCGCATCGAACTGGTCGCATCGAACTCCACTATTCAAGATTGAAGAATGAGACTTTGTCTCCTAAGAACTCCTTAGACCCCCTTCATTCGTTGAGAATACACTGGACACCACTTTTTTATAGTATCATCAATTTGTGATGATTACAATAAGTGTCACAGTCAACATATATAGCTCATAAGTTACCTAGGAAACGTTCATCGCAGCACGTGAAAGAGTATCAATAATCTCAAGATGAGCTAATCAATGCAAATCTAGTTACATTCTGAGTGTGTGTGCTTACCCACACGAAGTCGGGAAGCGGTACTGCAACTTCTGTTTCCAATAAAACTTGCTGGTTGATCATGCCCAAAGAAGACATAAACCGTGAGACATTACAAAAGAGGAGGGAGAGCTATGACAAACAGCGCAGTCAAATGCAGAGGTAGGTCCACTAAGGTCAAATCTGTCCACACTTTAATCTGTCCACCATCAAAAACAACTGGATTGCTTTTGTTTATCCTTGAAGTAACAGCACGAAGATGCGCATAGATTTCCGTAAGTGCTTACAAATTGAGGTTTGCGATATGGAATTACAGGGCGCCATTAAAACTTTTCTACATTTTTCCGGACTAGAATTTATTACAAATTACCATGATCTAACTCAGATTCAAATACAGACTGCCTAACAATACACCCAACGTAAACTTCTCTCTGCTCAACCATTATCATCTCTATCTACGTAGAAATCCTGGCATTAACTCTTATTGCCAGTCTTTCGGTAAGCTAAAATGCTCTTTTTTCCAGTACTAGTAGGAAACGCATTTTGCCATTACATATACAAGTATACTTTTGCCATTACATACACATGTAAACTTTTGGTCAACCTAATCAAACCGCTGCTTTGTAATATTTTCTGCATTTATGTGGCATAATTCAATAATCAAATCATTGAACTGCAATTTAGTCTTCCATTAAATGACAAAAGTGAATTGATTAAACATCATTAAATAACCAACAGTAGCTTCCCAGAAGATCGACAACGCAGCCAGTCGGGCTGCCTACAGTTTACAAGGTCGAGTGAGACAGTCCATGACCTACTCAGTACCACCGAGTTATGATCACTACACGTACGGCTCAAGGCCGTGCCTGACCGCCAACACTCCAGTCTGCTGCATCCCCAGTCCACACCCCACCACTCCACACAGCATGTGTGACGATACCATGTTGTACCCCGATATTACTCGGTCACAGCTCATTAAAATCACCGGCAACATGATCAATACTATACATCCTAGTGAGTATTTTCTTCTACCAATCTACATGGGGGTACCAATGTTTTGTCCATATTCTAGTGAGTCGTCATTCTAAGCCAATAGATACAGCTACATATATGCATTAGCAGGCAGTAAAGGTACTTCGATTGCCTGTTACCACTTTAAATAACATTGTAATCTTATTCTTTTCATTCACGCGACGTAGCTTTTTATTCAACACAATTGACAATAAATTGAACAAAGTAGATCGGCATATACCGTGCCTATGGACAGTTGATTGTTTGAAGGAACAATGTGACTTTGGACCAGTATATTTTATACTTGTTCATTGTTTCTATTTCACACCAACACACAAGCATCCTTGGTTTCTGGTTAGATTAAAACGCAGAGTAGGGTAGATTCTCTGAGATCAAGGGGCTAAAAATTTCCTGGTGAACAATTATAGATGTGTTTTGTCATGCCATATTTACTGACAACATCTGCAGGATATGAAATAGACACGTCCAAAATATCCTCTGCAGATCCCTATATGCAGCTATGATCCCAGGATCCTTATATGCAGAATTGATCTAGGTCCTAGGGCCTAGGCTGAAGAAAAAATTATAATTTTTCAATGAAAAGGAATATCGGATTTATTTCTGATAAACGAGATATCTTCTTTTGCCTTTGCTGAGTGGTCAAACATTTTTCAATGTGCTGGTCAAATCAAAAATAAACAGTTGGTTTACAGATCTTAATCTTTGTCAGGTACTGATCTTAAAGTCTACAAGAGGTTGATGGGGGACCGAGATCTTGCTAAAGAAGCGGATGTTGACTCAACAAAACTATCTTACATGTAAGTCAACATTGAACAAATTTAAGAACTCTAAGGATCGTTCAAAGGAAAATCTCACTTTCAGATTTATCGAACTTCAAGTTCAATATTACTAATAGTGGAGTTCAAGTGGATGTCATAAACGTTTATAAGGACAAGCCAGAGAATTCCACGAAAATGCTGACCTAATTCTCCATGAACAGGGAGAAGACTGCCCTAGCATGCAAGAGTACGAATTACAAGTGCTTTAAAGGACCCAAGTTGCAATGGCAATGCATGGGGTCGGGAGTCCGGCGAGCTTCCCTACTGACAAGAAATAACACATTTGTTGGACTCCCTAAACTTTCCGGTACAGATGGGCAGAGGCCACTCGCAATATGAACATCATGATTTTAAAGAATTTGATTTATTGACTGACATATTCGTTACTATTGTCTCACTTCGGAGATCAATTTTCAAAACATGTTTGGTTTGTTACACAAATCTATTCTATTTCTATTCATGCTTAGGAGCTATATCCTCTTTTATGCTCTATTGTGGTCAAGATTGAAGATAATTCACCGATCATCAAAATACAGGACAGAACTAACGTGTCTTAAAAGCTGTGCTGTTGCCGAACCACGTGGGATTTTCCTCAAACAAAAGAGACTCACGATATTCCCCGATTTGAAGAGCAGCTTTAATTTCAATTGATGGTATCCCATATACAAAATCTACACAATTGTCCTGCACTGACGGACAAAATGTGTCCTCCCCTGGAGCCGGAGGAGGCTGTCCAGGTGGAAGTTGTTTGTGTCCACATAGCACAGACAATAGATCAGTCAGGCGAATTTGGGATAAGTGCACCCGGCCTTCGTTTTCTTTTGTGCCTCTATTATCGCAGAGATAGGCTGAATACTCAGGGCAACGTACAATAATAGGCTGACTAAAAGTAGTTTGTTTGTGCAGTTGCAACCGAGTGTTTTCTCGCACCTGCGAAATTTTAGATTTTGCGTGCATGATATCTCTTCAACTTGAATGTTTCGCAGATTAACCTTTAAATATTGTCGGACATTTAGGGGGTAAAAAGCAGAAATGAAAAGGTGTGTGGTGGTCTGTAACGAGCCTATTAAGGTTATTGAATTACACAAATTAATTTGAAATACAAGAATTTTTTAGATATAGAAAAGGCTAAAGCAGATGCTACGTAGAGGCTATGGCTAAAAGTTCTCTCATCACCCTAAATCGATTCGTACCTGGGTTTGAAAAGCAGGGGTTTAATTGCTAATCTACAGAATTTATCTTAAACACTAGAAATGACAGGTCTTTAAAGGAACTGTCACTATAGTTCATACCGGCTTCTTGCATTTCACCAATTGTGCGTAACTTAATTGTGCAAGTGATCTAAACATTCTCAAAATAGGTGTATACTTCTACGTAGCTAATTAGCTTTAAATTCTTTAACGACCCGTTGTATTGTTGTAATTGTATAAGTTCATTTAATCAAGTTTTTTTGCATTTCTTTTCTCTAAGCTTAATTGGCTTTTTTTCTGCCTCTTAACTTTCTTAGACACTTTTATCCCCCTACTTCTGGTAAAAAGAACTTAGGACATTTGTAATATCTTTACTTCCCATAAAACCCATAAAGATTCAAGTTGTAGTAGTAGTACATTTGGTACAGTTAATCCGATGACGCGTGGTGAGAATGTAAAGGCCGTGGTTAACAGTGTTTAAGAAGGAATTACTAAACTAAACATTTGAAGTATTACAGGGTTAATTTTACCAAGCTAATTCATCTAAATATAACCGTTTTAACAGTTACATCAGCTATCACGTGTGTATCGAATTTGTGGCTCCTTTAGCTTGAAAACAGAAACTTCAGACTACTAGTGCTTGCTTCTTTTTATACTATCAGTTTTTATCAGTATCAATTTTCTGAATCGCCAATGATGTCTAGGAAGCCTCAGAGTCAGAAGAAGAAATGGGTGACGCAGATATTGAGGATGGAGGAAAGATTGAGAAGGCTAAGAAAATGACTCGACAAGCTTCAGAGTCCGTCTGCAAAGTATCCAAGAAAGTGTCAAAGAAAAGTGCGGGATACACAAAGCTTATCATAAACAGTATAGCGGGAGCACTACCGGATTCAGAAATTATGATAGTGGCTTTAATGGCAGCCACAGTTTTCATCAGGGCAGAGGAATCTCATCTTAAAGGTAAGATTTCTTGTCTCTGTTGCTTAGTACTCTGAGGCAGAGTACTCAATCTGTGAGAAGTTACCAAAAATCACTGTCAAGTGCAACTACGTGAAATTACCTTCTATCCAATACAGTAAAATGTTAGTTACATTACATTACTGTGATGTTGTCTGCTGAAATGACTAAATCTTACTCACAAAATTCTTCCAATTTTATAAAATCGATGGCCTGTTGTACTCGCTCTTCAGTTTCCTGACACACTTCTAAGGTTCCTTGACTTGTTACTCTATCAATATAAATATCAGTTGCCCTAGAGTACTGCCACAACGACGGATCAGTAGGATGGATAATCACCGCAATGGGTTGCTGTATGATAGCGTTCTCCAAGTACCACGATACTCGGAGCATGGTCCACTCCTTGGCTGCCGGTACCATCTACCTCCTTGTCCAGATTTCGCTGAACTACACACCCCTGGGATGTCTATTCAGCGGAGCTGTCAGCCAATCAGTCTACGGAAATGCAACCAAGAGTCTGGCTGTGATTCAGGTCATCATACTGCTGATCTTCATTATAGTGTATACAGTAGTGATATACCGACACAGAATCGAGGAAAGTGAAGAAGAGGCTTCAGACGATGAAGTAAAAGAGTGAACTCTAGCATAATTTTAGACTTTCAGTAGACTCAAGGGCATAACTGTGTTCTCGTGAACATGACACTGGGTAGGTAAATGATGTGCAATAATATTAGCCAATCTCAAGAAACTATATGATTCTGAAATGTGGAAAGTGTTTCAGTGCAATTAAATTTTGGGTTAGTTAAACTAGTACTTACATGTGAACGGCAACCTTATCGGAAAAGGCAAAACGCACGTGCAATTACCAATCAATTTATCCCCGTATTAACATTTTACTGTCTACTGAATCTTATTTATGAACTTCAATATAGTAAAAATTTTGCAACAACTTATGTAAGACTTTATCCACTGATTCATGTGTAACATCGGCAGCTGACATTTGTCGTAGCCATGCTTAGTCATGTCTCATGACCTAATTTGTGATTCACGTGCACAGTTGAGGCTAGCGCAAACTGCCGAACGGAAACCGATCAAAATTGTTGGTCCGTGCGCGGAAATTTTCATTGTTTTAACAACAACTCGAGCTCTTAAACTAGCAATAGCTTTCGAATTGATCGCCGCCGCCAGACCTTGGCGGTCCGCAGCGAGTCAATAAGCTAATGTCTAGCCTCAGGCCTGATCAATCAACTGTGAAAGAAGCTAGTTCATTTTTTGGATTTGATGCATTTTGATCGCTGCTATGAAACTATAAACATTTTTCCATTTCTATAAAGCGGATTGAAAATAAGAATTGACACCACATACAAGACTTAATAACGATCAATAACTTAGCCAAAAATTCTTTAACCAGTAAATGGGCTAAAGCCTAAGATCTATTTGTCTCATATTTCAACTTATTCTCGACACAATCGTAACTTTAATATCATAGTGTCAAAATAATAGTTTAAACATAAAAATATCATTCTTAAAACGTAAAATGTTAAAAGGATTTTGTTTGACATCTTTGCTATGTTCATTGCTCTGACTGTTTGACATTTTAACCTTTTTCTTCAATATTGGTAGTCTAATATTTCTAAAAACGATGTCACAAAGACCTCATTATTTGTAAATTCGCCGCCCTTTTAACATTGATAAAAATAGTAATCATGAAACCTATCAGATTTCAATTTGCTACATCTCAACCAAGAATTTTCAGGGCTTTCCAAGTCGGGTAATTTGTTGACATTTTGCTCACTCTTAACTCTATGGGTTTCCCTGAGAACAAAATTTAACCAACAAAATGTAAAGTAATAAAATATTAATGTCGCAAGTTTTAACCGCCAAAATTTAACACTTTCAACTTGACTCTAGGAAAATTCATACAAATCACGTTAAATAGCTAATTCCTAAATAATTGCCTATATGTCCTAAGCAAAACATGTGCACACTGCAATGTTATGATATTAACACTGGCAGTTGAATTGGTTGAAATTGCTATCATAAAGAAAGAATATATATCATTATCAAGAGCGTATTATAAGATGAAAAAAGAATGACAGAAACATCAAAAGTTCAAGAGCAGTTTATGAGTTTGGTATTGAATGTGTGCGGCCATACCCAAGCGAGTCTTATTAAACAGCACATAACACACACACACACACACACACGGCACGCACGCATTGCGGCGTCCATACGAAAATTATCTTATTTTACACAAAAGAAACAGCGTTAAATTTATCCTAGATATATGAATCAGGCGAGTGGAGGGTAGGGTTGCGTTACGCGCCCGCACCGTTGTTCTCTCCCACCTCCTCCGAGAGTTTCTGTCGCCGGTAATTCTCGTAATGCTCTTCATGGGTGGTGTCCTTTAGATCCTGCATGTGCGTCCTGGGATATGGTAAGTATGGTTAGCACTTGTTATAACACCTGTTAAGTAAGTCGCGCTAGCCCAGCGGTTAGCGTGATCCAGTGCCCTGAAGATAACCTGAATTTTAGCACGTTTCTCGTTTAGAAAAGAATCGCCAGACTTTGACGATGTTAACTTTCATCTAGAATTACAAATTGTGGATTAGAGTACCACAGTTATAGGCTTTAATAGAAGTAGCATTCCGTTATTTCCCGAAATAGGACGATTAATACCATTTTAACTCCGGTTTTAAGTGCCAATCTTTATCATAAACTCCGATCGTTGAATAAACTGTCACTTCGAACTTTCTAATGAACTAATTCTGAAAATTCAACCCGAGCCGACTCACCTCAGGAGCATGTCACGGAGGAAAGAAAACTCGCAATGGTTAGGATTCTCCACCTCGACAAATCCCCACTTCGTTTGTCGTCCCAAAATGCTCTTGTTGTTGATCGTCAATGCTCGGTCACTACCTGCAATTGTAGGGTATAGAGGCTATGTTACTATCAAATACGGCTAGAAGATAGGTGTAGTAACTCAGATAGAACTTAAGATGATGTCACTTTTCAGAAATCTACCGTAGAAAAGCATGACTCATATTAACAGTTATATTGAGGTGTGAATTTCACAAGACTATCTGACTACTTTTCTGGAAGCCACGCCAAACATTACGTCATATTTTGCCAGACTTCGTGTTTTTCATCAAAATCGGGGAGATTTTAGAATAACAAAACACTGATTCACAAACTCACATGAATAACTTCCCGCCCGAAAGTGACAAAAAATCTTACCGACATCTCATGAAATCTTACCGACAACAGCTAGTGGGAGATGTTTCCTAATGGGAGCGTTAGCTTGCAACACATCCTCATCTTCAGGTAACAGGGAACTGGGGTAGACTTTGATCTCAGCATCGGCTATATCTTCTCTTATTCTGTCCTGGAATGGTCAGGCGTGAATCGGAGGGAAATTATCGGTTGTTGTTGATTGTTTTTCGTAGAGATTACTGGTTATTATTTTTGTATTAATATTGGACACTTGAGCACATATAAATTTGGATATCAGCAAACTCATCAAATTAGTAGAGAACAGTTGCATGTCTATTCAATGCACATTTTTATTTCTAGTTGTCATAAACTTAACCAGACTACAGCACAATACCGAAATTCCACAGGGCAATTATAACCAGACGGCGAA
This sequence comes from Mnemiopsis leidyi, assembly GCA_000226015.1. Taxonomy (NCBI): domain Eukaryota; kingdom Metazoa; phylum Ctenophora; class Tentaculata; order Lobata; family Bolinopsidae; genus Mnemiopsis; species Mnemiopsis leidyi. The sequence goes on along the minus strand of JH152962.1, from coordinate 23,139 downwards.
AATTCTTCACATCACAGATTTAAGAAAAATCGCGCATGCCATGGATATGACTTTGTGTAAAAATATCTGGGGTCATTCTAGGTATGTACTTCCACAACATTTTTTCAAATGCTGAATCAGAATTAAAGGAATATTAAACATTTTTCATTAGCCTTTAAAAGTCTGGATTGCTGTGGACAAACTACACTCGATGCCATTTCGAAACTCCAACTCAGTAACTCAGTGAATGAATTTTAAGTCGCTATTTCTGTCTCACTTTGCAAAACAATCAGACATTACATGCACGGCAAAATGTAAAGGTAAGTTGTGGGGAAGTGAAAAAGCCAATTTCTTTATTGGATTAGAGACGATTCTTTTTGTAATTTTCGGGAAGGATTTGACAAATTTACACCTGAATTTAGACAGGATCAGTACCAGACTTGGATATATAAGGCACCTGAGTTTTACGCAGTAACACTGTCACATGTGATTTTCGCAGCCAAGTATACAATATACATCTTATGCAATATACGAGCATTTATACATATTGGGTTTTAGGGATTTTGTAATGTAAGGGACAGAGTGAATCTGAAACGGAACCCAAAATTCTTTTACTCAATGTTAAAGTTTGGATTTATAATGTTGTCCAGTGCATTCCGAAGAAATATGTTGCAAATCGTTTGCTAATGACCATTGACTACTAAAAGAAGCATATACAGTCTTTAATATAGTGTATCAGAATGTTACATACCAGGCCATCTCAACTCTCAAGCACATGTGCAAGAATCTTGAAAATGAACTAGCCTTAATTGCGGAAAAAGCCTCAAGTTTTCAATTACGATCAAAGCATATCCATGAGTCATGACGTAACTATACAGATAAATATAGTTCACATCCCGTTCACATTTTTTCTTTCTTTTTCCGGAAAGACCGGAATGTCGACAAAAGAACAGAGGATATTCAATATCCAGCCTGAAGTTATAAAAACTCATCGCTCATATCTACATCCCTCAGTGAAGTCACATAATATGCTCACAGTCTCACAGAGGTTTAAACTATCTTACGTGAAACTTTAAAGTTAACCTCGGGTCAATACTCAATAGAGTGGCAGAGGGCAAATGTTATCCGATAATAAAGGTCTTGACAGGATGGAAAAATGCGGCTCAACCTAATCATCCATATCTTTCTTTTCCATGAATGCGTTATTTCTAGCTCGACTGAAATTTGCGAGACCGCACTGCAAAGCGCAAAGTAACCCTCAACTTCCGTCTTACAATTGACCGCCCAATTTACACTGATCTCATCTTGCACGGATTATTTAGCTCGGTTAATTAGAGCTTCTCCTTAAGTAGACGTATTTCCAGGTTACTCTGTGTTCTATTAAGACGTGAATTGTAGCTGTATCTTGTACGGGGCAATGTACGGTTGGTGACTTTACCTCTTACTGGGACGGAAAGTGAAGCAGATGTTTGTTGTAATGATCAAAGCAGTATTAATCTACCTGGGTACCTGGCCCCCACAAAACGGACATGTTAGAGTCACACCCAGGCGTTACAAAATACCACATTTTACAGGTAGAAGTAAATATTATATTTAATACCGTATTATAGGTCACTGAGCTCTGTGGTTGGTCTACCTAGCCTGCGATTAGAGACGCTATACGGTCTCCAATAACCCTTTATTCTCACCCTCACAATACCCAGACGTAATGATGATAACTGTACACACACGCCAGTATTACACTACAAGCTCCAGGCCTGATATATACACACGTCTGTGTATCTCCCATGTACCTTGTCACTCAACACTTGGGTGGGAAGTTCACCTCAACCAATCAGAATCTCACCTTCGTGTCACGTGACATCAACCGACCAATAAGAAACGAGTATTTTGTATTAGGTGACATATCTCCCACTGCTAAGCGGGTAGTTTTGACAGGGGTGAGCTATAAAAGTTTGTAAAATGCAAAGTTCTGAATACAGCCATAGTCCATACTTATGCAGAATCTGGGAAGGTCTCACTGGGCTTGTAAACTGGCACTTGACGTGCAACTTCACGCTTTAGACATTACCAAATATGGTATTGTTGGTATATATAACTTATGAGCAATGGTATCGTGCCCTGCCTTTCTCGGTGGTGTTGATGACAGCAAATCAAAAGCCGACTTTGAGCTGTATGTTTAATAGCTAGCACGCGCTAAATCAAACTAGAAATTCTAACGAAATTTCGGCCTAGTGTACAATCGTCAACAGTTATTTAGGAAAATGTTGTTAACAAATAATTCACATTTCACAAGATTGAGGCGTTACACGTACACAGGGTACCGGTTACAACTATGTCTATTATACACATGACCGAACATTTCAGATTCCTGAATATCTGTACGGGTAAGTACATAGTTTATAACAAAAGTAAGTACTTATATTATTATATCCGTTATTCACGTTAAACAGAAAGTAAATCTTACCTTGAACGCATCCCTTTCCTCTATAGTCATAGTGTCTGCTTTAGCGATAACTGGGATTATGTTCACCACATCGTGTAGTTTCTTCATACAACTGAGAATACGGAGCATTACTTTTCCAGGCGACTTTAAATACCAGGTCTACTCAACATCTAATTTTCATGCAGGATTACAACGTTAAATCTTAATGTAAATGTTAGGTCACACTCGGCAAATCGGTTAGGGATAAGTTTATAGAATCGTGACAAACTTACAGAAAATCACTCAATAAACAACTACCGAGAAAATACCTAAGTATGATGAGTATGTCCTATATCAAGAATACTTTAAAAACAAGTACTTAGTAACTTACCTGATGTCGAGAGCTTTAAGACCATGTCCGGTAGGAGCGATGAAGTACAAGCAGCAGTGTATCCTACTGTCGGGGATCTGTTTTCTCCTCACCACACTCCTCTCCTCAGTGAGGTACTTGTCGAACTGTTTGTTTATCTGGTCGTATATCGGCAACCAGCTGCCAGGGAGAATATGGAGTTGTAGTGAGGTAGAGCAGGCAGAATTTTGAGATTTCAATGTGCCTAAACTTGATTGATTGCCTCAACAGCATGGTTCGATTTTCCTCATCTATTTATTATGTTTGAAGTATCAAATCTGTTTTATTCAAATGCAGAAAATCCTACGCGAATAACTCACCAATTTTCGTTGTTAACTTGGTCACCGAACCCGGGTGTGTCAGTTATAGACAATCGTAACCTCACATTCTTTTCTTCGATAACTGCGAGAGAAATTTGTACAGTAACAACATGAAAATCTTGGTCAAAATTAAAATATTGCCTAGGTCGAATGGTCAGATGACCATGCGCCAAAATTCAGGGTGTCATGGTCAATTATGGTCAGAGTGTTACCACCCAACCCCCTAAATTTGCTTCCAACTTCACCATAAAATATATTCTTAAGGCACAAAAGTCCTGTCGATATAAATTACATTGAGTAACAGTAAACACAGGTACAATGAGTTACAGTTTTATTTACATTGAGTTACAGTGTTACTTACCATGAGTTACAGTTTTATTTACAATGAGTTACAGTATTACTTACCGTGAGTTAAAGTATTATTTAGGTCGTGAGTTACAGTGTTACTTACCGTGAGTTACAGTGTTACTTACAATGAGTTACAGTATTACTTACCGTGAGTTACAGTGTTAATCTCGACAGTTTTAGGGATCTTCTGCGGAGGTTCATTAGTGCAGCTGGTCCTGCTGACTTTAGACTTGAAGAGAGTGTTTACCAGCGTACTTTTACCCAGACCAGACTCGCCTGTAAGGAAGTCACGTTTAGATACAGTTTTATTGGATCTAAATTTGTTTCTCCTAAGATAAATATATCAATTCAATATTGATTACACAAATACCGCTGTGCGTTGCTTTTGGGTGGAATTAACGCTATTCAACGGAATTGTGATGTAAAGATATCTATAATAACTTTAGCGATAAATTATATTGAGTAATTCTTACAAATAAACGAAATTTATGTCACGTGTACGTGATTCGGTGATATTGACGATAAGATTGGAGCATGAAAGTACGACTAGCGCGGTACATAGAGCGGTATTCTTGTCTCCATCCCGCCAGGCGGTCTGAAAGTCAGTTACAGTCGCTAGAAATCTAAAAGGGATAAGAAGATTCGACACACCGACCGGTCATTATCTAATTACTTAATTGGTCAGTAATGACACCTCCTCATCCTTCTGCTTCTTCTCTCAAACCCACACAACTTCGGAAGGGATATTAAGCTCGATGATAATTTACGGAATGAAGGAATGTGTTTGTGTTGAATCCAGAAAAACATCGAAATTCATTTCGTGCAGAGGTTTGGAAATCACGATTATCGGTAATTTGTATCGGGTTCGATTTCGTGATGGTCTACAAAAATTTAAGGGTTTATGGTTGTTGATCGAATCAGGAGGCGGAGGTAATCTGATTGTGTGGGACCAAGTTACAGGAGTACGGTACTTATAGTGCAGCAGCTTGTCGCTTGTAGAGCTTAGTAGCTTAACCTGTACTCAATAGAACACAGGGTACTTTAGTGTAAACGTCATTCTCATTACCTCTAGCTTATAGCCTGTGTAAGTATGTACATACAGCTGGCACAACATACTCAATATTCAGGTACTTAACAATCTCGTGATTACATAAAGATCTCTACGCTATTTTCAACCAATACAGACCGCCCAGGTCCATTATCTCGACTATTACCGGAGCAGGATTAACGTCACGTGACTTGTGTTTTATAGTCACGTGATTTGCGCAATAGAGAGGAGGGAGCAGGACGGTTTCCGTGTAGTGATGAGATAAACTTGAGGATAAACAGTCGTCTTACAGCGAAATATTATTCGATCTTCGCTCTGTCGGACAACCGACAACACAGAAGTAAGCATACAGTATGCAGAAACACTGACGTCTGACATGAATACAGACACCCTGACATACATACATACAGTCGGACTGACAACCAGACACCCTGACATACATACAGACGGACTGACATACAGACACCCTGACATACATACAGACGGACTGACATACAGACGTACTGACATACATACATACAGGCGGACTGACATTTAGAGACACACTGACATGCACACTGGTACAGGATTGTGTTGTGTATCAAAGAGACATGAGCTGGTACACACATATTGTAAGTTGAGTAGAGGCTAGAGAAGATGGGACTTAGTGTTGAACATGAACGTGTGTTACAGTAGTATCGGTGTAGGGTGAGTGGCATAGTATTACCGAGTAGTAGGATCTTCAAATAGTATTGAAGTAAATATCTTTAGTAACATCAATTAGCGTATAGACTATAGATCTATAGAAGCATCATTTAGCGTATAGATCTACAGCAGTATTCTTGCGTATCTATGAAAGTTGTAGTACTAGTATTATAGCATACATGTACTATGTCTAGCATGTTATTGACGTGCAGTGTATTTAGGGAACACCCACTTTATCTGTATGGATATAATAGTACTCAAATGTAGTAATTACACAACTATCTAACTGTAATATAGTGTATACCATGTACTTGTACTAAAGTTGTACTCATCTTAATACACTGTATACCTAGTGTATGTCTTGGTATAAGTGTAGAGCTAGAGGTAGATAACTTCTCCTCCCTGCACCCAGTGAGCAGTAAGAGTTGCAGTGCACTGTTTACTGTTTACTGTTTACTGAACCCGCGCACAATCTACATGAGGCAATAACAATACCACATCAATACAATTTAGTCATACAGCAATACGTGTTAGTTGTTACTACTGCCTACTGAGAAGTTCCCGTCTGATGGTCTGCCCCTCCTCCTCCCCCAACTCAATTAGCGACATGACCTAGTACATTATGTCATGTAGTATTATGTCATGTAGAAGTCATGTAGCAGTCAGGAGTTGAGTGTATGAGATAGGGTAGGTTTGTATTAGGTAATGTTTGTAGTAACCGGATATACTGGAAGTACTGTATATCTCTCTGGTACCTTACATTGCATTGGTAGGTACTACAGTTTTCATTCAGTAGGTAAGGTACTTTGTTAGCTACCTGCATAGTGCATAGCAACGATATTCTTTTACAAAGTCGTACTTACTCGCCATGTAGGTAATCAGCCTGATCTACAATTTTTGGATAACTTCCGAATTTGAATTTAGTAAAAGAAGGTTGTGCATTATATTGGCTCTGTGACAAATCTTGTACCATCACTATCAAATTACACAGATTAACAAGACTACATTCACACTTAACGACTACGTTACTCAAGAGTTAGATCATCTAATAGTCACCTACATGACAAATAAGTTAAGTTGAACTGGAAATTTACTAAAAGTTCTAGAACTCACCAACAACCATGAGGTTAAACTCAAAGCCCTTCTTGAGGAACTTCTTGCGCTGTTGCTCGAGGACGGTGTCAAAGCCAACATACCCGTCCAGTGAGGTCTGCAGTGCCCCCCATCTTGTAGTGGTTGTGTGAAGGAGATCTATCAGGAGATCTTTAAACTCTTGCAGGTTTATCACGCCCGCTGAAATTGAGATTGTCTGGGTGAATTTTATAGGGAATTGTTTAAATCGGTACACATAACAGTATAGATTTTTTTATACCGGTACTATGTTACTACAGAATAGTGGAGCTATAGATTGCACAGTTCCAGGGAAATAAGGAGATATTCTGCGGACAGCCAGAGTTACAGACATATCAGATATAACTATAAGAATTAAAATGTAATGCGATCAGAATATTCTCACGGTACAAATACCAGGGTGCATACAGCCGGGAATTCAGTACTACGTAGCCGCACAGCCTAACGATAAGGAATTATCCGAAACGCTTTTGCAAAACGGAAATCAGAAACAGGATTATCATGATGCACTAATGCTAATTTCGGAACTGAAAATATCTGCTACAAAACTAGAAAATCACGTACTGGCAGCGCCGACAGAACTGAAAATATTTCCTAACAAAAACAAAAAAATCACGTACTGGCAGCGGCGACAGAACTAAAAATATCTCCTACAAAACTAGAAAATCACGTACTGGCAGCCCTAACAGAACTGAAAATATCTTCCACAAAACTAGAAAATCACGTACTGGCAGCACCGACAGAACTGAAAATATCTCCTAGTAAAAAACTAGAAAACTACGTACTGGCAGCCCCGACAGAACCTAAAATATCTCCTAGTAAAAAACTAGATGATCACGTTCTGGCAGCGCGAACAGAACTGAAAATATCTACAAAACAAGAAAACCACGTACTGGCAGCCCCGACAGCTTCTCCCTTCTGGACGAGAGTTCTGACTTCACTGACGGTAAGCACGTCTCCCAGGACCTGCTGTACTATGTACTGGACTTGTCCGGCGTCTACCACTCCTCTGTCCTCAACATCTCCCGCTTTGAAGGCGTTCTCTAGAGCTGGGTGGGAGGTGTGTCAGTTTATTTTTATCTTATACTTATTTTAATTCGGACGCTCCAACCGCCACATGTTACACAAGCCACATGTTACACAAGTGTAACGGCCAATTACAGGAGGCCGAATGTACAATTATACATACACGCCAGTTACGGTTAAGGTAGTGTGTACCATACTTTCATCGCCCGATACTTAAGTTGGGCAATGTCTTTGGAGTTAGATAGTGTTTAAACTATAAGAGTACTTTACTTAATACTATGTAAGTATTACAACGCTAAATTCAAGTATTAAAACAGCTAAGACACCTTCCAAAGCCTTTACGTTCGGCTCATGACGGTTGTTTTATTGTACAAATGGAGCAGATCCTCTTGGTTTCTATTTTAAGACTTCATCTTAATAAATAACCAGCGACTTTTTTGAGATTTTGAGATAGAAATTGACTTAATTTCTATCACCAAAGTTTTCTGTTGTTCGTATCAAATTTAACATGTAGGCGCTTGCCTCTATTGCTTTCAGGGTATAACACAATTTGTCACACATTGCCTCATATCTCAACACATCTTAGAACATCTAGCTAAATAACAACAGTATTATTATTACTAAAACTACGGAGACCGGCTAGGTTTTACTTCAGTCCGACAACCAAGATATAAGTCTCGGCTAAACCTAGTTCTGCATCTGAATACTAAGTAGATACTTTGCATTGCCTGATTGACAAGTTCTAAGTACTATGTCTATGCCAGTCCAGCAAGCTGTACAGTTTGCAGCAAGTTGAAGTGAAGCCGCACAATAGTGACCCGGGCTCGAGAAGACTTTCTCAGTAAAAATAGAACTCGTACAATTACATCGGGAATCTGTGCAGCAAGAAGTGTCCGTAATTAGAAGGTTTGGCAATCCGTTACAACGGTGATGTAATGGATGATCGAATCCTGTCAGAGACGTTTATTGTTTAGCGATTGATTTCTGACATTTTTAGATCTTCATCTAAAGGCAGGCCACTTTGTGTGTTACAGACCGAGGGCCGGCAAATGTTAAATATTTATACATCAGCATTCAACATGTACATATATAGTCAACATGATGAGATCATGCCTGCTGCTAGCGTCAATTAAATGCAGGAAATTCTAATTTTCTTACTCGTACAACGCATTTATTTTCTCCGTGCAATTTCATTAGCGAAACTCCAATTTTACAAATTTACTATCTAGGAGTATGACTAATCTCGCCTTTCTAAATATTGAATCTTCTCTTATTTCGCCTAATTTTCTAAACAGACGGTGAGAGTAAGGATGAAACAGAAACAGATGATAAGAGCTGTAGACAGGTTTCAGTCTTTCATCACAAAACCCCAGTGTTACTAATTACAAAGTCTCACGAGTCACAGAATGTATAACATGGTAGGGGTGTTATAAATACAATCTACAATACAACTTGATATAACATTATATACGACACAGTTAGTTTATCAGATCTGTTAATTAATCAACTCCACAAGGACGCAGAGCAACTAAATATCGGTATAGAATTACCTGTTATCTGCGATTCTGTTAAGAGCTGTGTCGCGGCCTGAAATGAGGGGAATGTTAGCCATACTGGATAGGAAACACTCATTCAATAGCCTATTGAATTTCAGAGACAGATTTTTCTGATACTCCCAAGTATCTAATTGTTTAATTCTGGGAAATTCTAGAGGTTCTCAAGAATTTTCAAACTACCAAATTTACAATTTTATCTGGACTGATCTACTTTGACCCCATCACAAGTATTTCGGATATATTTCTCTTATAGCGAAATGGCTGCTCTGATCGAAAAAATGGGTACGGATGGCGAGCATTTAAAAATGAAGACAATTAGGCCCCAAGGTTGACTCAGAAAGGTGTATGAATGTAATGGACAACATTAGGGACAGTGTGGGAGTTGGGCTTCCAAATTTCTAATAACTGCAATATGAGACATGATAGGGGCTTTATTGCAAGTGTCATTTATAAAAATAGGGAAAATACCACGGAGGATGATTTGATCTAGAGTCTGTGGCGATTTTCCAATACTTGGATGGTGACGTAATCCAGTCTACTACGGCAGCATTCTTGCAAGTGTCATTGAGGGTAATAATCGCGCTCATGCAAGATACCAAGAGACCAGAGATTGAAAAAAACTATGGCCTATCAGAAACTGCGTATATAATCCAATCACCTTATCGCTAGAATCTTTTGATTTTAACTTAGCTCTCCTCTGTTTTTTGGGTGGTGCCTCCGAGCTGAGTTTTATCTCGACGGGAGCTTTTGGGGAGCCTTCTTCCACTTTTTCTAGTCCGCTCTTTTGGATAGGCTCCTCATCAAGGACAGGGGGGCCGGTTTCTGCCATCGGCTATTTAGTTTTATCAGTTATACAAGTTATAGAACTATTTAGGTGTCGTGTCGGGTAGGAAACTGAAAAGGCCTGGTGTGCTAGAATTACGGTTTCTTCGGCAGCGGAGACAAGAAAGTGGAAGACTCAATCATGTGGTAGAGGTAAAGAAGAGAGAATGCTCAAATTAGACTGTAAGAGAGAAGAGAGAAGTAAATCGTCAAGACTAAGCAAAGACGACAAGAAAAAAGAAAAAGTATAACTAACGTGTTATACTATGTTATCGACGAAGAGTATAAAGAAAACACCCAGGTTCAACAAGATAAAAGATGTATTTAAGGAAGTTGTTTCACACACACTAAAAGCTGGCTAAGTGTACGGGGAGCTTTAGTAACCGCACATTCATAAACATCCGGCATATTTGCATAACTAATTACATGCTCATATCATATCTTGTTACAGAGTCAAACATGCCATTTCTTGTGTGTAAGTTTGTCTACAGTCCAGGTAAATCAGGGGACCGTAAAAGCGTAAATTTTAATTAGATTTATCTGGCAAAATTATCAATATTGTGCGTGTCAAAACACAACAAGAATCAAGGAAAACCGGGAACAGAGCGCTGGGTGAAAAACGGAAAATATGCGACGTTCCGGGATTGTAAAATATGCAACAAAATTGACAAAACTCGGGATTTTACGAAGCCGGGAGGTCCCTGGTCCTTGCAACGCAGCAACGCGTTGAAATATTATACACTAAATGAAGTAGAATCTACGCTACAACATCAGCTGACACAAGGCGACGTCGATATAGAACTAAACAGTGTCGATAACTGATGTATTAGTAGTTGAAAGTAGAGTTAGAGACCTCCGACACAACATATATCGTGTACAAGCTAAATATTTAAAGCAACATGTTATTCTACACAGTCGACAGCTAGTTGAAGCGATGTACCGGCATGACACCGCTGACGAGGGTCGTGTGGCGAAGAAGCACAATGGCACAACAACACTGAAATCGGTTGACGAGTCACAGTAACTGTTTGTACATGAGACCGTCTCATTAAGTTTGGGAGAAGCTTGAGAAAGGAAGAGAGAAAGAAAGTCGGGAATAGGGCGAGGCGTAGCCTACTTACACACGTCAAAGCTCATTATACGTGGCTCTGTTGCGAAGAAGCCCAAGCTTGCTGGAAGTTGACATGGCGGTGAGGGCTGTGTGTTGACAGGGGAAATTGGAGGATAAATTTAGAAAATTATAGCTGCTAGCTGCTGCTAGCTGCAATTAGAGGACTAACAGTGAGTTACAGCAACAAGACAGAGTGTGGGGAGTTCAACGTAAAGGAACATGCTGGCTAACTGAGAGAGAGAGAGTGAGAGAGAGAGAGCCTTATAGAGTACCAGGTTTAGGTATTAATTCGATGTGGAATTATCTATGTACACATGTATACCACATGTATACCACATGGCCGCTAGAATACCAGACTTACCTGAGTTACATATTTATTTTTAGGGAACGTCTTGTGCTAGAGGGCGTAATTTTAAGTTTACTGTTAAATATAAAATTACAAACTATTACTAGGAATAGCGGGATAACTTATATAGTCTGATCTTCAATACACTAATTCGGGTTAAAGTTTCCACAGTAACATACAACAGAGCACCTTGAACATGATTCTAGACTGAAATTTGAAACAAAACGCTATCGATCTGAATTTTCCTAATCTCGTTACAATTTGGTTTATCGTGCGGAATATGATATCAAGAAAGCCCAGCCCACTGAAATTGGCAGCTCCGCCAAGAAAACAACAGATAATGACATGAAATGATACTTACAACGGGGGTGTGCTCCTTCATTTTGGGGAAACTTTCCCGGGTTTTCTCCTCTATTTCATTGGTAACATGTGTGGGTTCGGCGTTCGAACACAAGAAATTGTTTTTAAAACCCGTTTCAATTGCTTCCTTCAGCTCCTTGTCTTGAGACAGCATGGTAAGTTCAAGTGACAACCTCTTGATGCTGTTCCTCTTTTCCCTTCTCTTGGGTAACGTACCATGACCGTTTCTATGATCAAGATGTTCGTTACTGCTAAGACTGCTGATATCGACGGGCTCTACATACTTGACACAAGCAGCAGTATCGTTCACCCTGTGAGGTGCTGATCTAGGTTTAGGTCTGCCTGGTCCTGGAGGAAGTCCAGGAGGTCGGGGACGATGTGTGGTGGAGGAAGAGTCGTGTTCTGGTTGGGGCGTGGGAGGGTGGCCCGGGTCTATGAAACTGCTGGCGCTAGTTGAGTCCAGAAAAGAGTTGGATTTAGATTTGGGTTTGCGACGGAGGGACCACGTTCTGAGGAAGTTGGGGTTGGACCCACCGAGGGTGTTGTCTACGTCATGTTGGGTGGTTATTCGGTCTGAGAATCTTCTGACTATTTTCTGCATTCTTCTCCGCTAAAAATACCGGGTAAGTACATCGGCTTAGACAGGTATTGACGGTGTCTTTACACTTTGTATCGAAAGTAAAGAAATTGATACAAGAAGTAGGTCTTGTTCATTCAAAAAAAATTTCAGAAACATTTCGCACTAGTGATAGGAAAGAGTAACTGTGGTACAGAATGAAAGTAAGTACAACCAAAGCAGTGATGCACAAGAGGGATGTCAAATATAAAAACGTGTTATACAAAGGTAAGGAACAGTAAGTTACGACAAGAGTAAAAAGTATATGGGTAACTTGAAGTTTTACGCTTTCAGCCGATCCAAGATTATCTTTAAATGGAATAATCGTTAGTGAACGGTTGTTGTATTTCTTCAGAAGTGAATGAAAACTAGTACAAACACAATGGCTCACGAACGAAGTCACAGTGACCCAGAGAATAGGAACTCACAAAATCACTGGTGTGAAAACGTTTTAACAAAATTAAGAGCTATAGCAGTGAACAATTGACGGCAAAATCAGGACCAAGGAGATAAAAGCAAAGAGGGAAAATTAAGAATAAAACTGTGGGCTATAAATCCAAAAACCACGATTAAGAAGCCCCCTAAGTATTTCTAGGGTGAGTGTTAAAAAATAGCCATGAGGGCAGGACACACGAGCGACAAAATCGGTTCACCTTTACAGACAACCCTAGCATCCAGTTCCCAAGTGATAGGTGATAATGACATCATGCTCTAATACAGAGTTTCTAGTTTCATGCACCAGACCTACCAGAACCGGAATTATAATATATTCAGGACATGAAACCACGCCAAGTTTCAGCAGAAACGGCACACGGAGATGGAACATTCTGAACTGTGAAGCCAGGGAAGAAGTAGACTTGAGGAACAAGTGGAGATTGTTTAACAGATCTGGGTTAAGGGGGAGTGTGAGTTACACAACCACACATTAATGTTGGCTGAGTTAAAACTACATCCATGCTCACGTCTCTCATTAGCGATCAGAAGTGACGCCGCGCTGCGCAGCGGGGGAAGCCACACAGGAAAAAATATCAAGAGAGCAGGGTTTGAAAACGGAGGGAACCCCTAAAAACAGAAACTTTAAAATCAAGAGACAAGTCTATGCGGGGTGGTTGGCGGTGAATTGGTAGTACAGCAGAGCGTTTATAGCTGCCTCAAGACACAGGTAACAAGGGCTGAAGTGAGAGAGAGAGAGAGAGAGAGAGAGAGAGAGAGAGAGAGAGAGAGAGAGAGAGAGTAGAGAGAGAGAGAGAGA
>JH152961.1:25556-39300 GCA_000226015.1 Mnemiopsis leidyi | reverse complement strand
AACTGTGAGAGTAACTAACTGTGAGTGTAACTAACTGTGAGTGTAACTAACTGTGAGTGTAACTAACTGTGAGTGTAACTAACTGTGAGTGTAACTAACTGTGAGTGTAACTAACTGTGAGAGTAACTAACTGTGAGAGTAACTAACTGTGAGTGTAACTAACTGTGAGTGTTGCTAACTGTGAAAGTCTCTCACGCGCCAATAGAGCTATTTCCCGCACAGCATCTACAACACAGTATACATAAACAGGGTGTTTTGTATGAGGTACAAATGTTCGTGTTATGTGTACTATGAAATTCCAGTTATCTTGGCAATACTATGTAAATATGTGTACCCCTGCCAGGGTTAATGGTTATGTTATGTGCGGCCTGTTTGCACATAATTAACTCTGTACATTTTGAGATAAACATATCCTTCCTTTAGTTATTGTACGCAGGTGCACACACACACGCACACACACAAACACACACACACACGCACGCACACACACACACGCACGCACACAAATCGGAATTGGCATTATTTATTCTATTCTAAAGCGAGATGGTATCTGAACTAGAGAATTAGAGCGATTATTGGCATATCAAGACCACACATTTCAGTCGTGTAGACGTTTCAACTATTCTTGTAAATTTCTAGGACTACTATAACCACTCTCTAATTTGTTGATATTCACCTTATCATGTCATGCTATAGATTTCTAATCTTAACTCTTGATCACCTCTCACCCCTCAGTTGGCCAAGAGTAAAGGACTAAAGTTCTTGGAAACGAGCGCTAAAGCAAACATCAACATCGACAAAGCTTTTACCATGATTGCAGAGGACATTTTACAAAAGGTAAATACCAAGCTCGCGTCAGATTCAGATCTTAAACCAGGCAGTCAGAGAAAAAAGTTAAAGTTGTTGGTAAGGGTTTAACTGCGTCACATTCTTTGTGCTTGCTTAATAGGCACGGTGGCGGAACATTCACCTATATCTGATATCTTAATTGACATCTCCAATTTACACTTAAATAGTTTTAAAGCGACATGCGGTGCCTCCGCCATTATATTGTAACAATTTCCGACGCTTGTGTCTCTAGAATATGTGTTACCAGATGTGTTCACTTGACTTGTGGTATAACACACTTCCTAGGGGAGCAGCTGATGATAAATTCTCTAGGATTAAAATACAAGGTTTTGTTCCCTTTTTTGTACCATTAGCTGGGAAATGTGACACATGGCGGAATTTCACGTTCGGACGAAATAAGTCACGTACAATTCCCATGACTAAAGATAACGGTGTTCTCGGTAAGGGGTTACAAACTTTTTGTATCACGTGACAGTCTTCCTCATTGATAGTTGATCTTCACCTTTTTCAGTAGCTGGTGAACATGTGTTACCCTTCCTCAGAAATAGCGTTTTCCAAGAGGTTAAGATTTAAGGTTCTGACGATTCTGACAAGTTTAATGTACGCTATAAGAATTTAATTACACCATGTGGCTTGTTTGAGCATCTGTTACACGACTACCTGAGCCATGCTTGCTATCCATCATTCAACTAAGATCCAGTGTGTGCGCTGGGCAAACGAAATATCAAACCATCCCTGACGTAATCAGCGATTCTGTGATTTTGGGACCCTTTTCTCATTACCAAGCACTTATCTTGCGCGCGGTTTGATTGGCGCGCGCATCCAAATGCGCGTTATTCTATTCTTATCGAATAAAAACTTAAGTCATCCGTGTATCGGAAGTTGTGTGACAGTTTATTGACAAGCGTGTGGTGTCTCAGCAAAATGGTTTAAATTTCTAAGAAAATAACCATGTCCCAGCGTAACCTTAAGGCTGGCGGTAACAAATTAGTTCTTGCTTAGTTAACTTGACACTATTTAGAAAACAACTTTCTAGCCCATAGGAGATAGCTACGTCAAATATCAAAGTTTTCATTGTGATCTGCTTCAACAGTTCTTTATATTGAGGTAAAAATAAAAGGTTCCAGTGGTACGCTGTCTAGATTTTGTAAACGAAACTGAGTAAACATCAACAACTCTCGTACCAGCTCGTTGACTTACACAGGTAATGACCGATCAGGAAATTCCTGGCACATCCTCTCACCACTTTTCTCCTTCCCGAGGTGCACCTCCCCAATGATAACGTACACGTGCATCCTGGCTCTGCTGCGTAGTCGTCCGTCATCCGGTTACCTTGGACACCATACCCGCCGTTCATCCGGTTACCTTGGACACCATTCCCGCCGTTCATCCGGTTACCTTGGACACCATACCCGTTGTTAATGCGGTTACCTTGGCCTCCATTCCAGCCGTTCATGCGGTTACCTTGGACACCATACCCGCCGCCATACCGACCATTATTTTGGAATGGGTTCTTTTTGTAAGGATTGTTGTTAGAAAATTTCTGGAATCTTTGCCTTGAGTTGCCATTGAATCTTTCTTGATTGCCGTAAACTGGCTTCCCATATCCAACTCCTTGGTTTCGACTCAGAGATTTTCCATAGGCAATCTTTTTTGGGATGCCATTCTGCGACGTTTTGTACCCTATTTTTTTTCTGGTTGGCTGATCTATTTGCGACGGATTGTAAGCCGGTTTCCTGCCGTACATTTTTTTATCATTTACTCTTTTCTCGGTTTTTGGGTTTGGTGTTCCTGTTATGGAAGTTGTCAAACCAGGTCGGGTCGAGGAAGAGGTCGATGTCGATGTCGATGTCGATGATTCTGCTATTGAAATCTGATTTGATAAACTTGAATTCTTTTCCATATTTTCATCCACAACTTGACCTCCTACTGTAACCATGTCTTTGGTAGTCAAAATTTCGGTCGAAGTTGAGGCTTGAGTCGTTGTTTGCATAAGATTTTGTGTTAGCGTTTGTGTGGGAGTTTGTGTTTCTGTGGGAGTCTGTGTCTGTGTGAAAGTTTGCGTTTGTGTTTGTGTAGGAGTTTGAGTTTGTGTAGGAGTTGGAGTTTGTGTGGGTGTTTGAGTTTGAGTTTGAGTTTGTGTCTGTGTGGGAGTTTGCGTTTGTGTAGGAGTTTGAGATTGTGTCAGAGTTTGAGTTTGTGTGGGTGTTTGTGTTTGAGTCTGTGTTTGTGTGGGAGTTTGTGTTTGTGTCAGAGTTTGAGTTTGTGTGGGTGTTTGTGTAGGAGTTTGAGTTTGTGTAGGAGTTGGAGTTTGTGTGGGTGTTTGTGTTTGAGTTTGCGTGGGAGTTTGCGTTTGTGTTGGTGTTTGAGTTTGTGTTTGTGTGGGAGTTTGTGTTTGTGTGGGAGTTTGTGTTTGAGTTTGTGTCTGTGTATATGTGGGAGTTTGTGTTTGTGTGGGAGTTTGTGTTTGTGTGGGAGTTTGTGTTTGAGTTTGAGTTTGTGTGGGTGAAGGAGTTGGAGTTTGTGTTTTTGTGGGACTTAGAGTTTGATTACATGAAGTGTCCAGAGAGGTCGTCGCTTGCGACGTTGATTTTTCCTGTCCTTTATTTGCAGTTCTGTCGCTATGACCCGCCAAAAATGTAGGCCGCTTCGTGACTACAGCTGTCTTTACAATATCATTTATTTTTTCGATGACATCTTTCACCGAATTCTCTTCCCCTTGTGGATATATGAAAACCTGAAAGAAATAAGTGAAGCGGTTATATTTGCTGAACTTAGCAGATTAAAATATTATGATACAAGGTAAGTTAGATGCTTAACGCGGTATATATATATATATTCTAATCATTCAGTGAAACAGTCAGAGGCAAAAATTCACATTAAGCTCTCGATTCTATTATCTTTACATGTCTCATTCTGAAATAGTAATATATGAAATAAATCTTGATAACTTTATTAACTAGGTTGAAAGGTGAATATCTAACACATTGAATTTAACTATACAAAACATTAAACTGACGGGGTTGTGGGGGAAGTGAAATAAATGTACACTGGAAAATATGGGGGTACCAATGGCGTAAAATTTCATAAAACTGGCTGAAAAATTTCCCAAAATGTAAAAGTAAAAGCGATTAATTTCTAATTTCATTGGTGGCTGGTCTTTTATTTAAACCTCCATAGCAATCTATTGTCATTAACTGGTTTTGCCAGAAGGTTTCCCTTTCCTTCGCTACTCGAACTATATCATCTTGGTTCTGACATCTGCTAAAATCTAATTTTTCAAAAATTATAACTTCGAGCTGATTGCTTAACTGGCTGTCAAAAGTTTTGAGGGGTTCTTTAACTAAGTCATGGAATTCGCTATTAAAATGGGTCGCTATCTCATAGCTTCTAACACTTTTCCTAATATGTGACTTGTGGTTTTGCCATCTAGATTTGAAGTTGTTGATGGTACTGCCCACCGAGGAGCGCCTACAAACTTTATCATTAACAAGGTAGCAGACCCCAACAGTGTTGCAGTCTATCCTACCGAGAATGCTAACTGTGTAGTCAGTGTGGAAGCTTTTAGCTGTTTTACTCTCGCAAATAAACAGTCTACAGGCTTTACGCTTAGACACACACTGAAAGCACCCTTCCTCCTCAATGGTACTAGAATGCTTTACCACGTTGTCGCTGGTATCTGTGTCACCAAAAAAGTCAATATTCCTATCATCATTAAGTCTACTAGGTACAAGAGTTTCCTTGATGGTCTTATTCCCTCTATATGATACAAAACATTATTGGGTTTAACCTCTTTCTTAAGAGGTATATATATATATATATACCTCGTTGACACTCTGAAGTGCGGTACAGATGGTATTCAAAGCATTTTTCCCGGTATTCTCCACAAACTTATCTGGATCTGTCACTTCATCGCCACGTCCGTTTCCTTAAAGTTTGACTTTAGAAGATATATCACAATGTAGAGAATGCGATAAGTTCTTTCTGAAACGTCGCTTTTGTTTGAAAAAATTACGAATTGTGGCTTTTCGACTAATGAAGTTTTATCTACGAACCTGCGAGGATCAGCGACGTAAGGATTTTGCAAGGCAGGTCATTCGAATGTTGAAGGGGAACCACGATTTTGTTTTCAGGCTTGCAACAATCGCAGCTATTACTTTCTTGCGAACCTGTTTTGGGCCGGTAATTTTCATCGGACAAACAATTGTGTTTAGTAAGTAAATAAATTAAAATCAAATTTTAGACAGAAACACACTTAAACTACCAGAATATTTTTGAACGATTTCCTCGTCTCATTCTAAATTGTCAACAAAACAACAAAATAAGCGTTTGAGCAGTACCTGAAACCATGATCAGATGTAAAAGCGCGGTAAGGTAGAGAAATGTCATACAACAATCTCTTGAGTGCACCTCAAAGAACTATAACGAAATGTACAACGAACTTAGGTAACTGGAGCAAATGTTGGTAAATAAGAGTGGTGCATCGACAACTCAGATTATGGCATTGTGGTGCATTGTTTGTTAAAATTTTCTTAATGTCAACAACTAGCAAGTTGATCCATGGTGATCACGCTCATCACCAACAGGTCTAGCTGATATGTTGCTGATAACAACATATGTGTTGCCTATTAAATACACTGTCACCCGACAGGCTGCAAGTAACAACCAAGTCCGTGTATGTTTTGAAGGTTTTATTAACGGTTAAGGTGCGTTAACGGGGGTATGGGGTTTCCAAATGATGACGATTGATGACGACGAACGAGGAGGGAGGGGCGTGGCCAGTGATGACGTCACCAGAAATTAGAAATAAATTAAGCAGATAACCAAAGGTTTCCATTTTCCAAATTATGACGAATGATGACAGAGGGTAGAGGGGGGTAAAATTCCGAAAAATTTATGACGTCATTTCACATTTGTGAATCACCTTTATCAGGTTCAAACTAGACTTTTACATAAGACTTGAAAAATAGTCCACTTCTTTTAATCTACTCACTCATGTAAGATCAAACAACTACGAGAATAAACAAACAATAATACAATGATCCTTTCAGACTCCGAACCCTTCTCTGCGACCAGTTGATCCTGTTATAGACCCAAGAGAGTCGCAAAGCTCTTCGGGATGTGCTTGTTGAGTTCTTTTGAGGCGGGTTAGTCTACTTTTAGAAATTAAAGGGGTTATTAGGCACCCTCTGTTCCTAATTTCTGTGTTGATAAAATGCTAATGACCATGTCACCCTGAAATTCGCCCCATCGTCAAAATTGACCATGTCCATTGACTCGCCGAAATTTTCTCATGGTCATTGGTAACTTTTAAGAGGGAAATTTTGTTTACACATTTTTCTTCTCTAGTGGTGAAATTTGACTTAACCTTAATGACCAATGACCATAGCGATTTTGGAGTTCAAACATGTTTCACCGTTTGACCATTTTAAACTGACACAGTCAAGTAGTTGAAATTCGTGGTCATTGTGGCAGATAAGTTTGCCTGTTATCATATCATCGAGTAAAGTATGCTTTTTAAATTCGACATTTTCGCGAAACTAATCCAAGGAAATATCTCACAATTCAGGGTCAAAGTTTTGTACGTTTTTACTCACCGATCAGGAACATGGATAGAATTCCGCCTCTCTGTTACGTGATACTGTCGGTGTCACTTGTAGCGCCGGATCTTGCCTTAGTCGAAACTGTCGCATGTGAGCTTTTGTCAATGTATCTAGAAGCCGGAAACTACAATATTTTAGTTCCACGATTGAATCTTTTTTCAAAAACCCGCAAACTGTGAAACCTTATGTTAAACATTAATTTAAACAGTGGGACCAGGTAAATTTAATGATCATCTAAATCGGCCGGTACGGTGACGGGTAGCCAGTGTTTTCCACTCCAACCATTGTTAAACAGACCAACCGTTACAATTTCCTGCGTAAAAATGAAAGTTTTTGTATGTGTAAATTGTAACAGTTCCAAGTTGGTCATCGTTACTTTTTATTGCTGCTACCCAATCACTGTACTCCGTTCTAGATGGTGATGGTTAATTTATACATAGCCCTTTTAATTTGAAGTTTCGGTCGAGTAAAATTTAGATCTTTTCGTTCACTCTTAATCTAGTTACTGTGAATATGATGCTTCATGAAAAAAAAGTGATTAATCGGTTTAATTTTATGTGGAAATATTGGAATATAGAGAGCAACACGTTCTACATAATATAAACCTTTTTATTTTGATTTTGTATTGTTGTGATAGTCGAAAAGTTAGTTGATGTATAGATACCTGTAATGATGATGTCGCTCTAAGCGAACAATAGTTTATCTGAATTTGTTTATAATTTGGATCAAAACTATTAGTATTATGCCATATGTCGTCTATGTATTAAGTATTTGTAAGTTCCACGCAATGTTGTTGTCGTTCGAAAAAGGACGACTTTTGATTAACAAGTCGTTGTTTTTTTTCATAAGACAATTCACAAACGTTTATTTCTTTTCGGCAAACCTTCATCTTGCTACTCTGTAACTGTGAGATGAGGTCTAATGTTTATAGTTTTTAAGATGACGTAACAAAGTTTTGATTTGAAAATTAAGAAATTGGCTAATCTACACCCTTATGATTTATCCCATTTATAATTCCAATTTCACATCCAATCATTTTCAAGAAATTGTTATCTTCTTTGTCAATTTTTAACAGAAAGAGTACTACACTAGAAGAACAACTCACTGCTGTATGGTACCCGTACAGTAGCACCTTGCTACGTTTTTTCTGGCTTGTCGCCGTGCCAGGCCAGAAATGCGACAGTAGGTTATCAACCTACAATGCTAAGCGGAAGCCAACATAGCCCTGTGGCTCTTGTCGCGGTGATACTGATACCCGACTCACGCAACTAAAGCTGAACGGTAGACGGATATAATCTGATCTCGTCAATGTCATGGCTCGCGCTGCGTGCCACGTGCGCCCTCTTAGGACGCACATAGTTGTTGCGTTGACCAAATTATATTCGTCTACAGTCTAACGAGCTGTGAGAGTCGGGTATAGTATCAACTTGCCTGGGGACCTCAGGCTAATTCAAATTGTTAGAGAGAGCCGCGCAACGCCCGGTAACGTACATATTCACCGTGT
Source organism: Mnemiopsis leidyi (assembly GCA_000226015.1). Classification (NCBI taxonomy): domain Eukaryota; kingdom Metazoa; phylum Ctenophora; class Tentaculata; order Lobata; family Bolinopsidae; genus Mnemiopsis; species Mnemiopsis leidyi. The sequence goes on along the minus strand of JH152961.1, from coordinate 31,344 downwards.
CGCGCGTGATCCGTCCTAAGGTTAGCAAGGTAACACTTCGACAATCTTGTGCCAGTTAACGGGCGATGCGCGTCTAAAATTTCTTCGCAAGGCCAGGCCAGAAATGCGTAAAAGCGCGTGATCAGTGATGGCCGTGACAGTTGGTTATCAACCTACAATGTGCGATTTTAATCTTGCTCAGCTCTAACCAGAGCCCTTTTCGCGCGTTTGCATAGCAGCCGCTTGCTTGACGAGATTATATCCGTCGCGTCGACCGTTTAGCTTGTCTCCCGTTATGAGACAAGAGTGGCCGCGCGCTTCGCGGCAGCAGGGCTATGCAACGTTTAGCAACATTTAGCTGCGTGAGTCGGGTATCACCGCGACAACCGCGCTTGCTAATCACGTATTGTCTGACTTTGTCCGACCCTCATTCGAAGGGTGCGCGCTGCTGTACAAATCACGTATATCCCTGTGCGAGCTTAGCTGTTAGCGCGAAATTAGGCATTAGGACGGACGCGCGAAATTAGGACGGACGCGCGACGTAAAAGCGTCCCAGCGCGAGCCACAGGGCTCCGGCTATGTTGGCTTAGCAAAGCAGCCGCGCACGTAAGCACCTGGTTAGGTGAAATTTTAATTAGGACGTGCCATGCGACGCAAAAGCTCTCGATAGGTTGTCGAGATGTTACCCGACCCGCGCGCGGCTCGCAGTTTTCTGCTCTCCTCGTTAGAGCGTTAGACGGATATCATCTCGTCAATCGATAGGGCGCGAGGCACAGGGCTATGAATTAGCTTAGCTGTTAGCAATGCTCTAACCAGAGCCTTGCTAAACTGCACTGAAACACGTATATTCCCGTGCTGCAGCTGCAAGCTTAGCGCAAAATTGTCAGACGCTGACTGACCTGCTGCCGCAAAGCGGCAGCCATCGCGCGCGAAAAATGAACCGCAACCGTCTAAAACGTCGCGCGTTTGTGCTAATTTCGCGCTTGCGTTGCCGTTACTATTACAACAAATTGATAGTCTAGATTTTCAAAAATATTGCATGATAGAAACAAATTTGATTCAAAATTGACAAATTCAAAGTTCAGTACACGACTTAAATATGAGCTTAAAGGTGGTCCAAAACACAAAATATAGAAAATCCATTTTCAACTTATTATAATATTTAACTGGAAGTGTATATTGTGATATTTTCTATTGAATTTAAAACTATATATTCACAAAGTTTTGATAGACTGATTGTCACAAAATTTTGAGATTTGGACCACACTTGAATGAAAATCCAGAATGGAATGAATGAACCTCATGTCAAAGCATGGAAAATCCTTACTTGGAAACAAAATTGAACCCATTTAGACTAGGGCACTATAAACCATTAAAGAATTCAATATTGAAACTCATTCTTGATAGAATTCAATCTATTCGGAAGTGTTCAGCATTATTAATACTTAAACTATGGACTTGACACAATTTCAAAACATTTAAAACCGCCTAAAATACCATGAATTCTCATCTAGTACTTCAACTCATCAAACTTGCACATAAACTTCCTATCGATCAAACGTGGTTCTCCGCATGCCCGAGTGGCGTAAGTCGATTTAGGTGAGGCATTTTTACACACTCAAATGTCAACAGTCTAGTCGAGACAGCTCCAGAAAGTGAGAATATCGAGATTACGAACACGAGCCTGTACTTTCAGTGTTCTACAGAGAAAACCATGTCATCGTAAGACGCTTGATTTGCTTGGAGTTCCTAGGAAGGAATGTTTTAAATGAGAAAACTGGTTAGTAAGCTAATATTTCTACGAAATAAAGCAATGAATAAGGAAAAGGTTTAATTTTGATATGTGAACTAACCTAAATAAGATGTAAACAAAGTTTAAAGTTAGCCGAATTTAATCAAAAAATTTTAAGAAAGAAATTTTTCCAAACCTGCTCCAACAGAAGGTCAGTTTCTTTGTTAGCCCTCAACTTTTTCATGAAGTCGATAAAAACTGGGTGTTTTTCTGAAGGAAGTTGAATTCAGAATACGATCCTGTAGTATATAATCAAAAATATCAACAATAATACCTACAATAATTTATATTAACTACTTAAGGTTCAGAAGCAATCTTTTGAAAATTGTAATTAGTAAGCTATTTTACTTACACACAGATCACCTATTTTCATTCAGATAAAGTTATTTCTTCACAGTCTAAAAGTATAAAAAAGGTTTTTTCGAGAAGAATAACCTATATCGGGAATCTTGCTCAGAGCAACAACAGCCCGCATAGCACTCCGTTTCAGTTCCTGAACTTTCTCTACTTCTTGTCCAATAGGGCAGATGTCCTTCAACTTCGACTGGAACGTTTCCCGCAACGGCTCCAGAATACTCTCTAACTCTGAGAATGAGGATTTCACAGTTATTTACTATGTAAATTATTTATGTAAATTATTTACTATGTAAATTGTGTTGTAGTGTATCGTATAAAGTACAGTTTGATTGTAAGTAAGCATTAATGCAATGTACATTCGGACTTCAAACCTTTTTTTCCAAAAAAGGTTGGAAAATGTGGACATGTTTAAGTCTAAAAATTCACTAAACAATTTTATAACTGAACTCACTCAGCATTATAGCATTGGGATTTATATGAACAAGTCGAAGTACCATAAGATACGTCAACATCTTGATATCCGGAACATCTTTCAAGCCTATCTCGATGTGATCCAGGAACTGGAAGATATTGACTCGGTCAATACAACTCTGAAGTACCGTGTACATACACTCGAACGCTGCTTTCCTGTTGTCCAGAGCGTCATCTACGGGGTATTTGAAGGGACCCATCTCAACTTCTCTCTTAAGCTTTATTGTCGTTTCCGCATACAGGTCTGGGAGTATGTCCTCCATGTGCTCTCTGAAATTTATTTAGAATTACTTATCAAGGCCGGGGATTTTGTCGGATAGAATTTCACGTTGTTCATTTAACACTCGAGCTACAACACCGTCACCAGGCTAACAACAAGATCATGTGATCGAGAAGTTGAAAATGGACGATGAAGGTTCTGATCATCATATTGTTGTTGCAACAAGTGAGATTCCGAAGTTAGTCAACGTCTAACTAAGTAAAACTAACTTCGGATTCCCACTCGTTGCAACAAAAATATGATTATCACAAACTTTATCGTCCTGTTTGTTATCAAAGTTTCGAATTAAGCCATCTCAACTACTGCTTAACTTACCTGATTAAAGCAGGTTTGTTGTGCGCAGTCGAGTTTAGAGTAACTAACGCCATTCTCCGCACGTGCAAATCCTGATCTTTCAGTAGCTTGAGGAACTGTCCGATATACTGTCTCAACATCACATCGATACTCTGGGGTTCCTCCTTGACCGTGTACTTGATAGCAGTGACGACAGTACTGCGGGTGTGCGCGCTAGGAGAGGTCGTGAAGGTCAGCAGTTTGGGCAGCAGACTCTCGTGATCTATCAACATGAGCTTACCCAGGCAGGCTGCCACCATCTTCCTGGAACCCTCTTCAGAGGACTCCATGTAGCGGATAAGCAGGTCCCACATGTCGGGCACGTAGTTCTGTTGGGAAACATAGGAATAGATTTAACACAGTTTTTACTAGGTTTTAAGTAGATTTAACACAGTTTTTACTAGGTTTTAAGTAGATTTAACACAGTTTTTACTTGATTTTAACTAGGTTTTAACTAGGTTTTAACTTGGATTTAACACAGTTATCACTAGGTTTTAACTCAGTTTTTACTAGGGTTTAACTAGGTTTTAACTAGGTTTTAACCAGGATTTAACTCAGTTATTACTGGGTTTTAACTCAGTTTTTACTAGGTTTTAACTAGGTTTTATCTCAGTTTTAATTAGGTTTTAACTAGGTTTTAACTCAGTTTTAACTAGGTTTTAACTCAGTTTTAACTAGGTTTTAACTCAGTTTTAACTAGGTTTTAACTAGGTTTTATCTCAGTTTTAACTAGGTTTTAACTAGGTTTTAACTAGGTTTTATCTCAGTTTTAACTAGGTTTTAACTAGGTTTTAACTGAGTTTTAACTAGGTTTTAATTAGGTTTTAACTAAGTTTTAACTAGGTTTTAACTAGGTTTTAACTCAGTTTTAACTAGGTTTTAACTAGGTTTTAACTCACTTTTAACTAGGTCATAACTAGGTTTTAACTAGGTTTTAACACAGTTTTAACTAGGCGTTAACTAGGTTTCAACTAGGTTTTAACAAGTTTTCAACTTAGCTTCAACTAGATTAACTAGGTTTTAACACAGTTTCAACTTAGTTTTAACTCATTTTTGACTAGGATTAACTCTGTTTAAACTTCGATATCAAACGGTTCAATAACTGGGAGAGAAGTAATTAAAAGTGTATAAAACAACAGCAAGAACACCCACATTACAATCGAAATAGCAACATTTTTCCCTCACCTTCAGAAGCTCAATACTCTCCTCTTTCTCAGACATTGAGGTGATTATCTCCTTCATCGCGTGCAGCAGCAAATACTGACGTTTAGAATTGTTCTGTATTTCAGACAGTATTATCGGTAAATACAGCGTCAGATTCCCCACACTGACGTTACCTTAGGAGAGAGACAATTAGAAAGGGCAAGAAAACAGTATTAAACTTCTTATCCAGTAAAACTTTTAATCCAGTAAAACTTTTAGTCCACTAAACCTTCTTATCCGGATCGTTTTTGCTAATAAAACGCTAGAATTTGGGGTCAAATGTTATCTGTATCATTTTCGCAACTGGTCAAAAACTTTGCCGTTTCTGAGTTCTGACCATTCGGCTCCTCTAATTTGTTATGACAACAAAATATGACATAACTTTTGGATGCCTAGGAAATCTAAATTTTTATCAAATATCCTCGCATACATTCTGTATTAAATCGTGATAGCAAAAATAACAGTACCTAGAGCATATGAAGCAGCAGACTTGACTTCTTCAGTCGGACTGTTGAAGGATGACATGATAACGTTTTGTAGGTTCTTGTGTTCGCTCAAATCTCTGAGAAATAATTAATTTTAGAGATGATGGGGGATTCAAGCAGCTTCAGGTAAATATCTTTGATTCTTCAGTTATTTCCCAACCTCTCAGTCACACATGAGAAACACAATGCTTTAGTAAAAACTTGGACAATACCATACCTGTGTTTTCCTATGCCGCCAAGAGTTAGGAGAGCAAACAATCGGACACTACAGGACATATCAGTACTCTTCAGGTTATCTAGCAACTTCGTTATTACCGACTGATATTCTGAAAAGAACAGATTAAATTGTAAGTATAAATAACGGCCCAGTCAATCAGACAAATCTGATGAATTATGAGAACTAGAGGGAATGGGGCTGGGGAAAAGACGTAAAAGAGACACAAGGTAGTTTGTCTAAGAAGCTTTCAAATCAGTTTTGTTTATCGTCTTCAGCTGATCATTTAGCAAGATTAAGATACCTGACTCAGTAGCACAGTTGAGAGCTAGTGCTGAGATGCAGGAGGAAGTGCTGTAGAAGGCTTGTTTGTGTACGGAGAGAGGGGAGTTAGCGGGCTGGGTAGCTGGCGAGGGGTTGTAGACAGGATTTGTCAGGTGTTGTACCAGCTCTACAAACGTTAACCCTGGAAAGTAGCTTTGTCAGGTGTTGCACCAACTCTACAAACGTTAACCCTGGAAAGTTTCTTTGTCAGGTGTTGCACCAACTCTACAAACGTTAACCCTGGAAAGTAGCCTTGTCAGGTGTTGCACCAACTCTACAAACGTTAACCCTGGAAAGTAGTCTTTGTCAGGTGTTGTACCAACTCTACAAACGTTAACCCTGGAAAGTAG
>JH152961.1:4040-25546 GCA_000226015.1 Mnemiopsis leidyi | reverse complement strand
GTTAACCCTGGAAAGTAGATTTGTCAGGTGTTGTACCAACTCTACAAACGTTAACCCTGGAAAGTAGCTGTGTCAGGTGTTGTACCAACTCTACAAACGTCAACCCTGGAAAGTAGCTTTGTCAGGTGTTGTACCAACTCTACAAATGTTAACCCTGGAAAGTAGCTTTGTCAGGTGTTGTACCAACTCTACAAACGTTAACCCTGGAATGTAGCTTTGTCAGGTGTTGTACCAACTCTACAAACGTTAACCCTGGAAAGTGCAAATAACGTGGAGGTACTTGTATTGGTAACTCAGTAAAAAAAGGAACAAACTTGAGTTTCCAGATCGAACCAGGCTGCAGAAGAATGTTGTCATGCTGGTGAGGGCACTGCCTTGTAGCAGTGGAGATCTGATGAGGGTTAGCGCGGCGGGTAGTACACCGTCCGGAATCTGGTGGGGGAGAAACTTTCAGTTTTGTTGTGTGTCTTTACTGGGGGTAAAAACTACAAGGAACACAGCGGACAGTAAACAATTGCAAATCGTATAAATAAAACAGACATTAACATTGAACATTTACGGAACGTAAACTTGTGGTACTGCGTTCTTTAATCCGACGAACGCTAGGATAGCACGCACATAGCTAACACGGGGTTCACGTAAACAGTACAGGTGGTATTACCACGGCACATGTAGCACTGTTTCAGGAAACTGTTCAGTTGTTGTGGGGTGTAACAAGATGGGATTGTTAAACATCAAATCAGAATTCCTTATTCGCTGTTTGTTTCAGGCAATCTTCAACCTTTTCTTAGTGAAACCTTAAAAGGAAAGCATACTAAAATGTTCTTATGGTTGAATAAATCCAATAATAAGTGTGAAAAATAACAATGCGAATCCTCAGGTCGATTCTTTAAGCCATTCTTCCGAATTATTATTTATCTTCCATGGGTTAAAGCGAGACATTTACTCTCACAATATTAACAAAGCTTGCAAAAATGGACATCGTAAAAAATCCTAATTCTTTCAGAATTTGTTTCTTTTTGTCTTACCGCCTTTCAAACCCATCTCTTGGATTTGCTTTAGCCAACAATTTATTTTCGTCAGCGTAGGAAGGTTTATAATGGATTACAGTTTACAGTTTATCTAATATCTATCAAATATATTTCTATTCCCCTCGGGCGTAAATTGCATTGAGACTATTTTAATGACCTGTTCGGACATTACATTCGTCTCACACATTAGTTCAAGAGTTATCCTCATGGAAAGTTTTCTTTCTCGTACGGGAAAGTAGAATTGTTAAACGTTTTAGTAGTTTTAACTTGCTCCTCTTCTAGTTTTGCAACTGGTCACAACTACATTTACAATATTATCACACATTCAGATGACAAAGCAGCCCCAAGAAAGTATGGAAATAGCGACAGTGGATACTGTCATAATGAACCCCAACATTCTACCGGACCCACTACCAGGTCAGGTTGCTATAGTGACAAACGAATCAGACAAACCGGAAGGAAAAGATAAGACGGAAAATGATACCAAGACTAAACCTTCACAGAACGAGGACGAAATAAAATCAGTTGCAAGAAAACTTTTTGGAATTTTCCTGATTTTCCTCTGCTCAATACAAGCTACAACTCAAGGAGCCATAGTAAAATACATCGACGTTGTTCCCACGGGCCAGATCGTCATGACCATCAGCTTCCACGCAATTTGCTTCCTTGCAGTTATAGCTGGTCACTACAACATTTCCCTAATCCGGTTCCCGTACAAGAAGTTTATCTTTATGAGATGTGTGATTGGTGGGCTCTCCTACGTAGCAAGAAACTGGAGCTACCGCAACCTCCCCTTCGGAGACGCTAACGCCTTGTTATTCACCATACCATTCTTCTCTGGTATCATAGCTCGGTTTTACCTGAAAGAGAAATACACGCTAATACACGTGTTATCCACTATTTGCGGACTGGCTGGTATTGTACTGGTTGCTAAGCCAAGTTTCCTGTTCCCAAGTTCTGGTTCCTATAAAGAAGAGTGGCACGTGGCGGTACCTCTGATAGCTGCTGCTGCTATGGGCTGGGCCTATGTCTGTGTGAGGAAAGCTGGCACGGCAGTCAGTCCAGTAGTGGTATCGTTCTACCTGCTCGTTTTTCAGTTCCTGGGAGGACTCAGCTATCAGACAGTAACAGGGACCCAGTATGTGAGTCCCTCCTGCTACGAGGAGCGGGGGTTGCTCCTGTTTTGCTCGGTCTTGGCGGTGTGCATGTACGCCTGTCTCAACAAGGGGCTAGCTATTGAGAAGTCTGCTACCGGGAGTTTGGTGAGGAACTGTGATACGGTGCTGGCCTATCTGGTTCAGATCTTCGTCTTTAGAGCAGAAGTGGACGTTTTGTCGTTGGTTGGAGCCGGACTCATTGTCGTGGGAACTGTTTTTATTACTCTTGGGACCGCTTTTGATTGGACATGTGGTGTGGAATTCTAGAACTTTCTTAAAACACCCGTTTTTACTTAAGGGCCTTGATATAATATTTTTTGACAATTATGAGCATGGCATATTGAGTTTTCAAAAAAGTAAATTAAATTATGCTCTGAAAGTACACTTTATGACACAGAAAGTTTAAGACTAGAAACGTCACTCATGTGAGTCGAATGTGATGGCCGACTAATAAGCAGGTTTGACGAGTGTCACTGGGGCTTATGAAACTGTGAAACAGCTGATGGAAACCTGGTATCAACCTGTGTGTAACTAATTATAATTACGGACACAATTCTATTTCCTGGTACGATTATCAGACAATTATACAAGGAGGAAGGAGTGAAGAAGTGTGATTATTGAATACCTTCGCAACTTAGCTACAGCTGCGGACTAGAGTCTGATTCGTGACGTCGGAACTTCTTTCAATTTGTTTGATTGGGGAATCATTCCCATTGATTGTTTGTTTTAATTGGCAAGAAAAACTAAAATGCAATATTTTTGTTGAAGAAGATTAAAATATAACACTTTGTATTTACAGAAGCAAATCAAACTGACTTCAACAATGGCTTTAAAAATGAGAAAAAACCTAACAAAAAATGTTGTGGCATGTAAAGTAATAAATTGATCACAATATTGTCTTCAACATTGTCCATGTGGTCCGTACAGGTTGACCGTTCAAATATAGGATGAAGAGGATAAAGAGGAGGAAGAAGTGGAGGGAGAAGTGGAGGATGAAGAGGAGGATAAGGATGTCACATGTCTTCATTTTCTCCACACCTCCCTTTATGGACGACGTGTCTCTCCAGCCCATCCCAGCACGAAGCTAGACTCATAAAGCAGCGGTTACTGTAAGTTTCACCGAGCTGCGTACACACAGGATCCCACAGCGCCATGCAGTAGTAGTCACATGATCTGATCTTACCCGGCCAGGGAACAGGAACAAGAGGATCTTTCTCCAACGTAGGTCTAGCGAGAAGGGGAGAGATCAGGAGGAGGAGGAGGAGCGTTGAAGAGAAACGTGTCATTGTGGAAACTAGAGAAAATGAGCAGGGCGGTCTACGATTCATTTTTGTACTCAATGATAAGGATGGATTTAATTCGACGGTAATTATCATAATTCTATTAACAGACTTGGCAAGTCATTTAAAAAGGACGTTAGAAATTGGCAAAAGTAAAAGTGTAGACGACGAAGATGGAGTTCTAATCTAATTTCATAATTACTAAGGTCATCAGTCTGTAACCAACTTCCTTGATTGAAAATGAAATTCAATCGTTAACCAGTTGCAAAAGCCAAGCCATAATTTTTTCATTACCGGGTCACGAATGCACTAGCACGTGCATAAATAGGGATATCATAGACGACACTAATACATTAGCAGCTCATGCCATTGAACATAATGTACGAACCAAAGCTGGTTTTAACTCTCTTTATAGATTTTTTATCCTGAAATACGAAGAAAAGGAGAAATTAACTATTTCAGAACAATTTTTTATTAATAAGTTTAGGACGTACCGTCCTTACGGTTTGAACACTTCAAACCCAATTAGTATCAACGACCGTTTGGTTTTACAAACCTGATTTTCAAATTTTTATGCCCTTTTGTCAATTTTATGTCAATTTTTAAAAAATCTTTTCAGTATGCGTCATTTTTCAATTTTATCGTAATTTTATGTATTAAAATTTTTGTTCTAACATATTTATTAATTTTAGTGACAATGTCTATGTAGCTGAGGATGAGGAAAATATTTCTACAATTATTTTAGCTCGTTTCATTGCCTCCGCGAACGACACAATGAAAGTGTAACTGTCCCACGAATGCACTATCAAATGTTTCGAATCTTTTCTTATAGCTAACGGCGTAGCGGGCGTTTATTATATTTTTTCATATTTCATATTTGTATCCTAATTTCATGATCATGGGTAAAACTTGTTCTTTTTGGATGCGATTTGTCCGTAACACCCAACAGCTTTCTTGACACAATATCACATGAATACAGTTGTTAATTAACAGTTAACTTATGTTTAGAAAAGTCAAATGTTCTTGAAGAATAAGTTCAAGTAGCGAATAAATTTGATTGGATGGTATTCAAAATAGATTAAAAATTAGGTAGATACCTAAATCAGAGTAATGTCAATTTAAAAAGGCATGCATTAACGTTATTTTGGATTAACTCAAACTGAATGAGCAATAATTTAACGATAATTTTTATGTCGGTTGAATTACAGAAGAATATTTTAACACATTTCGCACTTGAATTAGTAAAAGAAATTGTTTCTTTAAGAAATGAAGTAGTTTGGAATACTTAAATTTAGAAAAACCACCAATAAATTAAGAACGTTCATCTGAAAGTGAATAACTGTAGGTCAAAAACAGCCAATCAGATATATCATAGGTGAAGTCAGTAACAAATATCAAGATAATTTTCTGACGGCTACCTTCCTCAAAACTTTACTAATCTTATAAGAATTGGAGTAATGGCACCAACCATTGTGACTTATTTAATCCTATTTACTTGTCTGTGTAAGTTTTAGTCTAAGGACACCTAAATGGTGGGGTATCTTGAGGACAGCCTCGACTCAGAACGTCCTTCTTCCAAGCACACGCGTCACCAGGACACTTACTATCGACTCCCGAGAGCGGAGTGCTGTGCTTCAGAGAGCACATAATGCGGGAAGCCTGTTGGAGGGCACACTCCTGAACCCCACTGGCTTTGTTGTCTCCGCAGTTTAATTCCCCACAAGACTGAACGGGCCCGGACTTGCACTGCGCCCACGCTCCAAGTCCCTGGGCGCTAAATGGAGCGTCTCTTGCGTATTGAGCACAATTCGGTTTCAATGTCTTGCATGTTTTATCGGCTAGCGAGACTTGACAGTCTCCATAAGTCCTGCCGACTTGCCAGTTTTTCCTCCAGCCCGACTGGGCGTCCCAACATAGACCTATATTCCCGTTCCTCTTTTCAAACTGCTCGCTCGATCGCATGGAGATGAGTCGGACGTGACCCGACATGATCCCATCGTAGTATGCTTCAAAGAAGCCACACCTGAGCTGGAGGTGTTTATCCTGGAACATGACATAGCAGGGAGTGTTGGGAATAGTTACCGGGTTCTGGTTCTCCTTCACCGGGAACTTCTTCCCGCCCTCCAGACTGACTAACCAGCCTCTCTGGAATTCGAACGCACTTTTCCCGACAAAGAATGTCATGGACATGAGAGCAATGTTTCCTTCGTGTACGTCAAACGTACCATAGATAAACCAGGGATAAGGGATCAAATCGTCAGCACCAGTTACCATATGAGCTGCCAAAACGTGGGTACAGGCCAGGTCGTATGTGCTACCAAGACCGTCAAAGGACTCAATAACCCCGCCAGGGAAGATGCTGCACACGTGACTTGCTCCCATGGAAACCTCGCCCGGACCCTCCGGCTCTGTAGGAGTGGGGGTAGGAGGGTTAACTGGCATTGTAGGGGTGGGGGTAGAAGGGTTAACTGGCATTGTAGGAGAGGGATTAGGAGGGTTAACTGGCATTGTACGAGAGGGAGTAGGAGGGTTAACTGACTCTGTAGGAGTTGGCGTAGGAGGGTTAACTGGCATTGTAGGAGAGGGAGTAGAAGCGTTATCCAATACAATCACCAAAGATTCCGCGGTGGAGTAGGAAGGGTTGATGAGGGTACCATCTCTGCTTCCGTGAAAGACAATGCAAGTGTACACACCCTCGTGTTCCTTCTTGTTCGCGTTTGTATATTTTTGACTGAGCAGGAAAGGTTCGGTTCTGCCCTTGGCATATCGGAAACTTTCGGTAAGCAGCTCAGCCTCGTCAAGATCCTCGTTCATCACAATTCTACCCACGACTCCCTCGTCAGACTGACAAACCAGCTCGAAGTTGTCTCCAGGGTAAACCTCCATGAATGGGGTGAAGTTTATCAGCTCAGCGTGAAGCTGCATTGCAAACAGCATCACCACCACTAAGCGTATCATAATGGCTTCAACTGTGAGGGATGAAATTAGCAATCCTGATGCTTGGTACAGCTGGAGATTGGCAAAGTGGTAATTTTGTCAACCAGATAAGTGATATCAAATAATTTTAAATATAGTAAATCTGGAATAGCTTTTGCACTTTAATAACAAAAAACGAATAATGACGAGCTGAATCTTAGCGAGTTCTAAATGGCTGGCTGGAACACTGAAAAACAATTCATATCGATTTATTAATAAAAAACGAGACAAAGGGTTAAAACCGAGAAGGTTTATAAGGTTCAGACCAATCAACAGGTCCTACATCCTAATTTAAAAACAATGGAAAAGTCAGGAGCAGAATTTGATAAAATTTAGGAATTCAGAGAACTGTCGAGTCAGGCTAAAAATAAACACGACCCCCGTTTCCAAGGTGTCACCTAAAATTACCAAGGCACAAGGATCTACTGTAACAGTTATTAGGGAGGCATAACGGTGACCCCGTATGTGTCATTAAACCTTCTCCTCCCTGCCGTTTTTATGTGACTTGATCACGGTCACCGCGGTTCAGATGAATACAATGCCTTGTATCAAAATTAGCAAATTGAAGTGTAGTACATGTCGTGGGGCTTCAATTTTCATGGATTAAAGTAGCAAATTCCTGAAAGTTTTGTGCAATGTAGAGTTAGGGTGCAACCCCTGGATTAGCATCTTAATTTGCAGTGCGAACACAGCCGACCCCGAAGTGGCGCAACGAAATGGAGCGGGAGCGGAGTCTGAACAATACTGAACGAGATTTAGCGATTCAACTGAATTCCGGTGGGGGATATTCATGCTTTTACCGATCACTTATGATTACGAAAGTAGGTGACATGACGCTGGGTATTTTGTTTAACACGTGGAGTGTTGACCGAGTTAAAGCCTAGAAAAGTTCCCAACAGAGCGAACTTGTAATGGAACTTAAGTAAAACTCGAGATAAAAACTTGGTTTTTAAAGATGCGTAGTTTCCTGGGTAATACAGGGCACAGCCCAGGGTGGCTGGGTTAATATCATCTACCATACAACTACAAAACAGGACCGGACAGGGTTAAATCAACCAGCACGTAATTTAAACAGGATACAAGATCACGTCACTGCTGGCGTATCGTGTACGTAACATATCACAACAATCACTTCTATCCCTTGCCAAAGGAGACATGCTCCAGGGCTAAATCAGGTCGACTTTAATTAATAAAGGGGGAGATTAACTTGGCGTGACTTTACGGGCGTTTCCGCGACGACGTTCTTACTTCCTGATGACTGTAGGAGCAGATACAGCGTCACTATTCTTGATGACGGACAGAGAGATGTGACTGAGATAGCTGATTGTAAAACACTGGTTTATCCCCCGCCTAAGGTTGGAGCGAAGTTATTCGGTCAGTGACGGCAGTAATAAGAGCTAATTAGGTAATGGATCAGACTAGAATAGGCATTATCGAGAAACTATATCGGACAAATTGAGTTGCGGGATATATTTGCTATTCTATTTCTATGTGGAGTTGAGTACCTACTTTTCCGGTGAAATAGGTGAAAAGGAATAAACTGGGTGGCATCAAGTACCATTCGTCCACAACGTTTTTGGGAGCTTTGCTTAATCAATACTTCAAACGTTTGGGATAAGTACGAATGTTTTCATCTCATAAATGCGATTACAGTTCAAGCTATGATGATCAGGCAACAACTACAATATAAAGGTAACAATAACACGATACTTACTTCGGTTAATTTGATGTCCATACCCTGACATGGGACGGAAATTGAGCCAACACACTTACAATCAAGTAAACTCGCAAACTTTGACACGCTTCAGCAGACAAACATATAAACGAACACATCCTTTAACAGACACATAGAAATATATGTAAACACGATGAAACAGACATGAAGAGCATACAAACAGGCACATAATCGAACAGACATATACAAACAGACGCATACAAACAGAAAAACACAATCAAACAGACATTCACTCAAACAGACACAAAAACAAACCTTGTCCATGGACTGGGGCATTGTCTCAGAAAGTCTAGAGACAATCATTAGAGCGAGCTGAGAAACGTGAGTGTCGGACTCGCTGATTAACCGAGGCAGCTCCTCAATCAGGTCGTTCACCATGGACAGTGTTATGAAGCTAGCTGAAAGTCAGGGCGTCAAGATACCACATCAAACGGCTCTCCCGATTTGCCGGGTAATGGCCAAAATTGGAAATTCTAGACTGGACGCACCACCTTCGATTTTCCAGTTTCTGTAGCGAAATTTAATATAATCATTAACAAAATTGTTGACATGTTCATTTACTAGAGATTGTCGGGCATTAGCATGATACAGTGGAAGAATGTGGGCGGGCCAATAATGTTCTTATCCATACTAAGAATGTTCCAAAAAGGTATGTTTTAATTCTTGGAACAAGCGTGGTATTGGGTGTGATGAGGAAATATTAGAAATGATATAATATCATAGCAATCCTATTGCCCAAATCATCACTATTCATTGCGTTCTAAATAAGGGCTCGACCACAGGACAATCACTCTGATGATAGAAGCCAGTGCTTGTAGGAAGCTTAGCGAAGATATCAGGAATCAAAGTAATACGGTGAAACCGATGGGACGAAGTCTTAAATTTTGAATCTGTTTTTTGACGAAGATGTAACATTTGTCATCTGTGGAGAATCGACATAAGTTAAGCAACTGTGAAAGATGCCACTTTATATATATGCGGGTGTTTGTGGAGGAGGACCGGCCATTTATTGAAGGACCGATGACAGCGATTAACCAATCAGAATACGGCAATCTATTCACGCCTTCTTAGATAAATAAATGAATGTGGAGTCTTCCTCCGCAAACTCACACGACAGTTACGGTCGGACTATAGGTTTGTTACTTAGTTTTTATCAGTAAGTCACCTTCATATGTTTTTACAATTTACATGGAAGTAAATGAGCTTCAATTGCAGGTTCCCTTGTTTTACCTATAAACAGTTCTACTTTTGTACTTACAATATTTGATAAGAATGTTTGTACTTACAATATTTGATAAGAATGTTTGTACTTACAATATTTGATAAGAATGTTTGTACTTACAATATTTGATAAGAATGTACTTACAATATTTAATAAGAATGTTTGTACTTACAATATTTGATAAGAATGTTGTCTAGAAGTTCCAGAGTTGATAACTTCAGTGCACGGTTTGTCTTTCTGAGGAATGTACCCAACAACGGGAAGGCTTCACCCTGAGAAAGTTAAAAGTTTATCATCAGTTATTGGTAATTTGAGGGGATGTACCCTACCATAGATCCATTCAGAAATTTTCAATATTGTCTTTTTTCTTTTTATGATATTTTTACATTGGCCAGGATAACCATACTTCTTAATGCCTTGGTAATTAAATTTTTTACTTTTTATTTAAACTAGGTATTGGCTTTTTTGCACATTTCCGAAGACATTATATTATATGATGGATGCGTTGTCATTATGTAAAGTGCAATTATCTTAGATCTGGGTGCTCAAATAAAGCAAATAATTCTTGTGAATACATTTTCACTTCCATTTGGTATCATCTGCTCGTTTCTTTTCCATTGTAGATAATAGATGATTATTTATCGAACAAGTGCATTAGAACCATGAATTGCAAAATGGAACCATAAAACAATACAAAGGGAAGATTATCAATTATCTTGTAAATTTCGTTACTATATTAACTTAATGTACGGCGTAAATATTTGTTTTAAGCCTACGTCTTTCTCCTTATGTCAAGTGCAGTGGCCGCGACACACCCTAAAACAAGCAAATGCTGATTCATGTCCGCATCTTACATTGAGTTTAAAAACAAAATATAAAACTCAAAGAGATTATGCTCACCAAAATTAACTGCAAATCGACGTTTAATGATGACCTGAAATTTAATGATGAGGATGAAAAACATGGTTAGGTTATAACTTAAATAATAAAGTTAAGCAGTGGACGGTTCATAAAATCTAGCAATGGACTGACCTGCCCACCTCTCCATTAAGAATATCTAGAAGAGCCTGCAATCAAGGTCAACGCTCCCTAGCCCCACGTTGCAGCAATGAGTCAGACAACGTCTGGCTAACACATCTATTTGCTCTTAGATCTGCACAATTTTGCACAAAAAAAGGACGGCTTAGAGGCAAACCGTGCAGTTTTCAGGTGTGAACGAGTTTCAATAGCCTTTGGGGTATTGCAAGATCCCTCATCATTGATTATTTCGTATTCCGGCTTGGAGATTATGAGTAAAAGTTGTCGCGGTTCAATCCGTGTTACAGTAAAGTCACACACATTTTTATTGTAGTTTATTGATCACTAAGGGCTTACCATTATTCATTTATCATGCAGGATGGTGCAGTGCTGAGTGCAGCAGTATGCACCTCTGATAAATAATAAATTGCAAGGACCGGATAGCCTAGCCCGGCGCGGCGAAAACGCGCACATTTTATGCATGTGTAGCAAATGTTTTTTATGCGCGCAATTCAACTCGATTTACAAGTTATTTTCCGCGTGTTCCAAAAGTGACAGAAAATCTCAGAGAGTGTGACCGGCCGAACAATACAAGAAATGAATATCCAGCGTCAGAATTGTCATCTCACTAAACTCTATGGATAGCCCATCTTTACACTTACTTGGCGATAACACTCAATGCTTTGACTGTAGTGAGTCGCGTTATTTCGTTTCGCAATCTATCCAAAAACAGAGGTAATGCTATCGCTAATTGAGACTGTAGCAGATCTGCCATGTTGGCCAGCAAGTGTCCCCTGGTAATATCTTCTATGTAAAGAATATTATAGCAATATATGCCCATATTGAATCATGATAAAATTTATGTTTTCAAAATTCAAGAATTGCGATATAGTTGAAAACGAGCTTCAATAACTTACATGCAGGTGATTGCCCTTTCCTTGACCTCTTGGTCTAAGTCAGCCTCTTTTAGTCTATACAAAGTGGCATTGAAGATCGCGGTGGATAAGTCTGATACTTGAGGGTTGTTGCTGTTTTTAGGTCTTATAACAAACACTAACTGCTCGCTTACAAGCAACGCTTCCGATATCACCTGAGAAAGTCAGCCGTTAAATCAAACAACGTTTTCTACGTCACAACCAACAAGAATCCTGACGAAATCTCGATATTTAGAAAGTGTTCTTTAAAACTTTCAATATCACGTAACACTTCTTATTAAAAACCTCCAAGAAATAACTGTATTAGCAACAAAAACATAAAGACACTGCACCTTGTAGAAGGTGTCCTGAACAGCGCCAATTACACATGATAGTGTGTCAGGGAGTGAAGACTGGAAGACATCAGGAGAATGATGAGCGAGGAGAGTGCGGAGGAAGGACAGGGAACTTATCTTGATATAGCAACTTGCTCCTTTCGTGCTTGGGGGAGAATGAAACTGTCAGATTTTCAAGTAAAATATTGAAATCGGTAAATATCTCATGTACTTACTCGATGCTTAATTTCTATGCTGAGTCATGAACTAACATTGAAAACCGCAAGAAAACACAAGAATATACACCTAAGAGACTTATGAAGAGCAGGAAGAAGAATGTCAATATACGGAGTAAGACAGCCCGGCAGTACTGTAACAAGTTCTCCCAACAAAGAGAAGCAGCTTTGTCGTGTCTTGTCGTTCTTGTCGTACAGCTGTTTCTCTAGACCGCGCACTATTGCCTCTACTTGTGTTCCGAGCTGAACTAGCGGTCTGAGGAGGCATTTCATCAGATAGGGTGTAATTGGGCGACTTTGGTCAATGTGTAAAACGGAAAGTGTAGATCATATAACAGTTGAACCACATCTATGAATAAGAAAATATGCTCGAAATTTAGAAGATTTAAGTCCCGAACTGGATGCATACGTTATGTCTTGCATTTCATCCTCAGGAACAATAGCATGTTTAGAGGAAGCAGTCTGACGGAGGATGCAGGAGTATGTGTTGAAGATGTCCAGACGGACGCTTTTCTCGCGCTCCTTGAACCGGGAGATAAGGACCGGGGAAACACGTGTGTAAATCTCGCAGAGCAACTCCGGGCGTGCCTAATATGGTGATGTGGTTATATATGAGGTATAAGACTGGCTGAGTGGCAAATACAGGAACAACTTATTTGGTTACTTTAAACTTCTAAAAGATTTAGAAAAACAAAATTGTGTGACTTGAGATTGCCATCATAAAGGAAGAAGAGTTCTCAAACATTTCCAGTGGTTTAAATTGAAGTTTCACCAAACCTGTACGATAGCAGCAAGACACTTAGCACAAGACCGTCGAACTTTCCAACTCATGTCTTCGTCATCACTGTAATCGTCTTCATCGTCCCTGATGATTGAAAGATCATTAACGGTGGAAAGGTTTCACAAAACATGACTGAAAAATGTCCTCTATTCTGATACAAACACAAAGAAATGTTTTATATTCACAATTACTCAAGTTTCAATACAAACACGAGGAAAGTTTTTACGCTTACAAGTACTCGTCGTCCTCCTCGTCCTCACTGTCGTAGTTGTAGTTAGGATCGTATGTGATGTAGTTGAGGGAAATGTCAACTATCTGTCCAGTGAACTCCTGCATCTCGCCTGGACACCACAACACACAGGACTCTAGGACCTACAGGAAATTCAGAGATGATCATGAAATTGTGGAGTTGAGATGAAGGTATATTCCGGTATCTAGCAAGCCTCCTAGGATGTTATTACTTAAGTGCTTTGTATGAAATGTGCGCTAAGACACGACCCTTCTGTAAAACAATTGGAACCTGAATAGCTGATTCTCTTAGATCGTCATTCTCTCCTGCTGAGTGAGCAAATTCTGCTACTTTTGGGACAATGATTTTCAATTTGTTGCCGAATCTGTGTCCCGCATGTCGACTGAAATGAAATTAAATTAAACTGCCTTGCCGGGTCAACAAAGTTCGCAAAAACAAAGTGATAATTGGTCTCGAGTTTATCAGATTTAATCCTATTTCAAAATCTCAGGTAAGATTGTAGCAATATAGGTTTTGGTGTCGAACTTAGTTAGCAAGTAGAGTTAACTTTTGAAACTTAAAAGTTCGATTCATAATTAAAAGTAGAAAAATCAAGAGATTTTAGACCTGATGACATTGACGCATGTAATATAGCTCTGTAGAAACTTGGTGGGGTTGATAAGATTATCCATCACGTGTTTTATTAGCTCTTCAAACAGTGCATTACTGATGTTTTGTACCAAATAACCTGGATTTAACTTCTACAATTAAACTGCCTTGAAATGGCCAACACATTTATGTCTTTTGTCAACAAAATAGCAACTTTAATGTGTTTATCGGAAAAAATCGTTTACAATAATTATTATTATGTGATTACATTAATTAAACTCGGTGTGCAATGCGGAATATAATTTTGACGAGTTTTTTTGTACTGTTTTCATCCTCACGTTTGAAAATCACTGCTTTACTCATATACATATACACAAAACACCTACCGATAGCTACGCTAGTTCGTTTTCTAACGGCAACTCTATTGTTGGATAGCAGTGGGAGGAGAGCTGCCTGGACTTTGTCATGTTGAGACTGAACCAGACTCCCAAACTTGTGTAGAACTTCACTCATAATGTCCAGACTTTCCAGCTGGATTTGTACCTGGGCCGGATGTTGACTAATCTAACCTTGGACATTAATAATTTGGGTAGAGGATAACAGACTTGGGTCATGCCAATCTCTTGTAATTTGCATGGTTTTTCCAAGGCATCCTTGGCTTCCAAAATTTTATCAAATTTTATTGGAAAATTTCTCCTAGAGGCCATCAGACATCAACGTTTAAAAGGCTGATTAAACCTGCTTCAATAGCAGCTCAATAGCATAGCAATAGCAGCTCAATAGCCAAATTAGGTTACTCGCATTCGATCTATTTTCATATGCCACAGTGTGTTAGCAGCCACACCAGCACAAGCAATGTGGCTCAAACCGCTATATAGGGAGCATTTTAGCTGAAAATTATGACTCCAGTTGTAAGAATCAGTTTTTACAAGAATTTCGCCCGTTATTTCTGACAGACGGGCCATATATTTCTACCCAGCTGTTAGAATCTTATTTGAGAATGATGAAGAATAATACTACACTTTACATACTCGTCACTCGCCTGCAGAGATTTTAGGCCTGACCTATTGCATTGATAACGCCCGCCGTGTAAATAAAATTGACATGGCACGTACATTATAAAACTCTTGCGCTTGGTTGTTAGATTGATTTGCCATTGCTTCGTTTTGTCGACGATTTGATCTGTGTTGCAATATGTTATAAGTATGCGAGTGAATTTTTGCCATATGTCTGAATTGAACGTTAAATGATGTAAAGCAAGCACTGTGCAGCCAGTAATCCATCTGACATCCATTCATTATCATCTAAAACATTTAATATCCTGTTGCATTTGGTTACAACTGATAACTTAATGAAGATTCATCTACTACAATGGGAAAATTCGCAAAAAAATCACTCTTATTCCTTAGTTTTATAAGTCGGATTTTATCATTTGTGAAGAAACAAACAACAGACAACTGTATTGTTGATATCACAATGCAAATTTTGCTCCACAGTCCGCCCGAATCGATCAGTTATCGTGATTTTCAGTGACTTTTTGTCTTTAATAAAATATTTTAGCCGACTATGTTTTTTATTTTTGTTGTCAGTTCCATCATACAGACAAACACTTTAATTGGCATGTCCCAATGCGCAAGACCAATCAATAATCAAATCCCACACTCACGATCTCATTTATTAAATTTTATCAGTCTACAGTGATGCGCGGCGCATTGAAAACAATCTAACCCTGCGCAGTGCGCAATCGCTGGTTTGACGAAGGAGTGGGACACGACCACGACGGACCACCATCCTGCTAACCCCACTATAACACCAAAATCTCCCGATTTCTCACCACCGCCTTGTTAAGGCCGCTTCGGGGCCGGCTGGGTGAAAAAATAAGTTTTATAAATAGGTCTGCGATAAGTAACACTAACCTCCAACTTTGGGTAAGTCAGGGCAGCAGTAAGCTTACTGCAGATTCTGCGACTAACGGGAGCAGCAAGAGAGGAACTGTGAAGTTCACTTATCACCATCATCAGCCCTGGTAGTAGAGATTGTATAACTGATAAAGGTAAGATTTTAAATGTCACCCATTCTGATAACTAAACCTATTTGAATCCTGTGCAGTTGACTGCAAAGGCAGGGTGTTAATAATTAAAACCAAACGAAAGCTCTAACTAAAAATTTTTTCCATCTCTCATGCTGTTTTGCCAAAGGCAAAAAACACAGTTGATGGTTTAAGATTACAGTGCAGTAAGCTGGAAACGCATTTACAACAACAGGAAGTGAATCAATTTAAGAAATGACAAAATAGTGCCCACGACGCCTGATTGCCCACATTTATGATATTTAGAGTCTTAGGAATGCGTAGCAGAGTTGCTGGAATTGGTGAAGTTGCTGCCATTAATGATTATGTCTGTGTGTTTCTACTTTTCAGTTTCACCTAGTCTTTGTAGCGTCATTCAGGGTTCACGCTCCTGCACTTTGCTCTTATTTCAATCTCCACAGCAGTATCTAGTTACAATGACTGCAACTTCATAGTGGATATCAACACTGCATCTAGTTACACTTACTGCTACTTCAAAGAGGTATCTAGTTTAAAAAAAGATGGAAATCTTAAGCATCCGCAGGACACCAAACAAAGCAGGCACAATTCTTGTTAAATTTCTAAGGACACAAAGCCCATTTTATTCATGTGACTACCTACCTTTTTATAGACAATTACAATTAACTCAAGAAAGAAATTACATTTAATTCATCACTCTGTCTCTCCCAGTTTTAAACTATTTCAATGCTACAATAGATTAAGCAAATTTATTGAGACTGAAGATGACGAAGATCATCAAATGATCAAGAATCAAGATCATATCTTTTGGCCATTCTACAGTTGCAATAAAGAGGTTTAAGAAAATTTTACTGGAGACAATTACTACTGACCCATAGTCGAAATTCCACGTAACTGCTCACTCTGACTAAGCATGTTGTTTCCCAAAACGTCCACAATATTTTCGACCCTGTTGCCCTTCACCTTGCCCACCAAGGGTCCCAGACACTTGACAGCCAGGTTTTGGACTTCACCATTCTTGTCACCCAGAAGTACCAACAAACGTTCACATATCTGAAAAATTCAAGGCTCTTGAATTTTAAAGCAAATTTATCAAATGTAAATACTTTTGCCAAAGAAAAGAGCAGGTTAAGCCACCTAATGCAGGACCACAATTATTTAATTGTAAAATATTCATTCAAACCTTTTCTTCAGTATCACTGTCAAGTGATAGACTTTCTTTTTGCAGCTCACTCATAAGATCGGTAAGGGCCATATATCGAAAGTCCTTGTCAGCATCACCCATCTGAAACAATTTATTATGAGTTATAAATTTAGAACACCTCAGCAAATCATAAATCAAATGATAAAGTCTACATTTGTACAAAATAGTCCAAAAGTGCTTCAGATGTTCTATTATAAAGCTTTTAAAAGCTTCTCTCAAGAAAGGAGAAAAGCCATTTTGGCACAGCTACTAATTAATACTGATGATCATGAAAATTAAAAATAACATTTAAAAAAAGTTAAATTCCACTTAATTTTGAGATAAAAAATGTTGTGTGTTGAGCAATAAAAATGCAAAATTTAGTGAATCCAATCC
This sequence comes from Mnemiopsis leidyi, assembly GCA_000226015.1. Classification (NCBI taxonomy): domain Eukaryota; kingdom Metazoa; phylum Ctenophora; class Tentaculata; order Lobata; family Bolinopsidae; genus Mnemiopsis; species Mnemiopsis leidyi. Next base: position 8,398 of record JH152961.1, on the reverse strand, counting down.
TCTTACCTTCTCAAGAAGAGTGGTGATGTGGTATGAAGACGATGACATACTTTATCAGACTTTGCAACTGGAAATTGAGAACTATCATCAAGACTTTTAATTTTCTCGAGGAAACAAACACTTTTTAAAATTAATTCGAATTTGATTTATACTTCACAAATTTCCTCACAAAATAGCCTGCCTTGGTATAGCCTGAAACTTCATAAACTGTCTATTTGATATGTACAAAACTTGATTGCATGCATCGAAATTTCTAAACTTTTCTCTCATCCGGCTGGATGGTGTAGTGGTTTCACTTAAGCCTCCCATGCAGCAGACTGTTGCAAGTTTGCCAGTCACCAGACTGTTTCTGGTACAGCTTCAGCTGGAAATGCACATTCCCTGGCTCATAAGATTAACCCACCTACAGCTAGTTTAGCGGTACGAGTGGCTCAGGGTTTAAGGAAAGGAGACTAGCACTACAGGCTATCCCATCTTAGGGATAAATTTGCATTTTTGGTATTTGCATTTCTCACCTAACAGTTAACATACAAAACATTGGCAAGGGCAAAGAAATTCAGCAGACAAACTGCTAGTACTTTTATTTCAAGTAACCATAAATCTTTCCCCTTTCATTGGAAACAGACTTTACATATCATCAAAATTTTTCTATTGCTTTCCTCTACCTGTGTGCAAATTTTGAAGGTGGTTGACATATCACAGTAGCTTGTGCAAGTTTTCAAAGTTAGTTAACATAAAAAAAATACAATTTTTTCCAATAGCAGGCACTGGCACACGTGACATTTTGGTAATGGTATCTCTTTGCCATGTGACACCGTGATAGTGCCTTAACATGCAAGCTGACAGCTCATACACATGACATATGTAACGTAACTGCGGCATACATACACAATAACATTATTGACCTTGGGATAACTGATTGAAGATGATATTCAGAACGTTGGATCCATTCTCACAATGCTAAATCCCTCAAGGAGTACTTTTATCAAAAAGTTTGATCAAGATGATATTTGCATATAGCTATTTACTATTTTTGACCAAAATTAGGCCATATTTTGGTCAAATTCTATTTACCGGGCCCCTCTATTTACCGGGCCTCAACCCTTTACCCCGAGAGGCCCGGTAAATCGAGGGTTTACTCTATGCATATCGGAGCAACTGCCATGTTAGACAATGACAGCCAGACGATGGATGGGATTGTTGTATGCTTCTTCCACAGAAAAAAATTTGATTCGACCCCACAGATCCCCCTAAACTGGCCGGTTTGCTATCTAACCAGAACCTTACCCCAATGCAGGCCACTGCCATTGCCAAATCAGTTCAGTTGATCCTTACAGGGACCTTGTGCTACACTGATTACCTGATTACCATAAAAGGGGTGACTTTCACAAAAACTGTGGTAGCTGCACAATAATGTACCTAATATCCCTCAAAATCTAACATTTGAAATCTTACAACTACCGCAATTTACAATTTAGTCAATAATTATAACGTGAAATGTGTCCACAGAGGGAGCCCGGATTAAAAGTTTTAAAGAGATAGGCCAACGGATCAGACACCAGCTATAGAGTGGTTTCATGTTCACATCTTCTCAAGCAAGATTATTTACCAACATTACGATGAACTTATTACAGTCATTATTTACTATTACTATCAGTGGCTCTTATTTTTAAGGAAAGGTTGCAGCCTAATCAGATTTATTCCTCCTATTAGCATTACTTAAATGAAGAAACAATCCATGACAGACAAACAATTATAAAGCATTTTAATTTGTAACACCTAAACCAAGGCTTTTACAGAGAAACACTTCACCTCACCAGGTGTTCATGCCGCGCTTGCTGACCACGAACATCCCTGTGCATGTTCATGTTAAGGACAGACTCTCGACGCAAAAGCTCCCTTTAGGGCGTGGGCAGCACAGGCCACAGGGCTATGTTGGCTTAGCAAAATCATCACAGGCAAGGTGTACACATCGAAGAGCTTGCCGGAATCATGAAGTATGAGCCAATCTACATTCAAGGGCTTTCTTCTAGATGTTGCTTCACCTAACCAGGTGCTTACGCATGCTACGTGCCACGCTCGATGTTTTAATTTGCCTAATGTTTCATTGGTAACTAGACGCTTAATGCTTCTGATATTGTAAAAACAGGCCATTTGCATTAAACCTACCTTTGTCGAATTCGAAATTAAAGGAAAAGACAATTTCAAGAAAAGACAATTTTATTTTACGTCTGATAATAGTACATAAGAAATATTAAGCTACCAGTATTCGTCGGCGTCTGTAAGCAGAGCCGTTTTGACGAAATGATATCCGTCTAACGTTCTAACGAAGCGTTAGGAGAGCAGCAAACTGCGAGCCGCGCGCGGGTCAGGTAACACCTCGACAACCATTGAAGCTTGCTTAACACGTATATCATTGCCTAGGAACCTCAGTCTTTTTAGCTTTTTACGGAGGGAAACGTGGAGAGAGCCACGCAGCGCCCGGCCCGGTAAGTATATCCTTGCTCTATATCTAACCAAAGCCCCTTTGCGCGCGCCACCGGAGCTGAAGTGGCTTATTTTAGCTGCGTAGCAGAGCTGCAGCCGCGCACGTAGCGTGCGTAAGCACATGGTTAGGTGAACGTACATCATTTTGCAAGCTTAGCGCGAAATTAGGACCCGGACGGGCGCGCGACGTGCAAACCACAAACGCTCACACGCACCTTGGGACTTCTGGCGGTGGGCATTATTGGGATATTTCCGATGAAGTTTTGAATCGTATTGAAGGTGGAAGTTACTTGGAGAACAAGATAAAGCATAACAGTTTTCTAAAAGATAACCCTTTGGTTGCTAAAAAGAAGTTTATTAACATCTATTAGGGCAATTTAACCTGATTGTTTGCCTTAATTACATTTAATTACAAGTGTAATTATTTAATTTAGAGTTTTAAAGATATTTTTAGAGTTTAGATGTGATGATGCTGGCGTCATTATGATTTATTTATTTATTTATTTATTTATTTTTACCTTTGTGCGTCCCATAGAGCGCGCGCAGCACGAGCAAGACCACAGCTGGCTATATTGGCTTCTTAAATTGAAGCAATTGATAGTATAAAAGTACTAAATTCGTCATTTCGTAATGTCAAGCAAAATTGAAGAACTATGCTATAGAATCAACCATAAGTTAAATAAAAACTCAATCATGAATCATTTCCGGGCCATGGGGGATTTGACGAGATATTGATGAGTACGTCTTGTTGAGGTATTACCCGACTCGTGCGCGGCTCACAGCTAGCTTTGTAGGTTGATATCCTACTGTCGCGGCCATCACGCGCTCCCACGCATTTCGCGCTCCCACGAATTTCGAAGAAATTCTTGACGCGCATCGCCCGTTGAAGCTTGCTACTCGATCTTCTAACGTTTCGTTAGAACGGCAGACGGATATAATCTCGTCAAAGTACGTCTCAAATATATCAATATGTTCGACTCAAATATGTGCGGTGCGGCTCACATATGAGTTCGTTTTAAAAATGCTTAGCGTTCGATTCGTGTGTACACCTCATTCATTTCCCGGTTGCCGGTACAGCCAAAGAATCCCGCGGCAAGGGGACCCCTCAGAACCAGGGGATGGCACAAGGGCAAGAGCCCATAAAAACCCTTCCTCGAAAACTGATGACTGACAAAGATTTAAAACTTTAGGAGGATTGGGAGAAAAAGTGGCTACTTGAATTTAATAGTCATAAATTTGACGAGTTGATATCCGTCTAATGTTCTAACAAAACTTGACGAGATGAGGAAAAGACAAATTTTCAGGAAAAGACAAATTTTATTTACAGCATTTAATAATCAAATAATACATATTTCATTCACCGCACTTGATAGAATATCAAAAAAATGGGTAGCGCGGGTTGGCCCAGCATAGTGCGCGCAGTTGAAGTGCCGCGCGGCGCGCGCGCCTGTCCACTGCATAAATGCAAAAGCATGTAAATGGGGCAGGTGCACGCTTGCGCGGCACAACAAAGGACACACACTATACCCATTGAAAAACGTAAAATCTATTAAGTCATCTTAATTATTTTAGAATATTTTCCGGAAAAATTCCCATATCATGCTTGAGCATTACGAGTTATTTCACATATTCAATATTAAATTTTTACGAGTTTATGTAAAAGGCAATTATTAACGGGCGATGCGCGTCCACGATTCGAGGAGCAGGTGTGACGCGCGCGAAGCGATGACGGTAGGTTGTAAGCCTACAAGGCAATTATGGAACATTGCAATTGCCGTCATGATTAGATATGAAATATGCGTCTTATCTACGCTTTATAGATATGAAATAACTAAGCTTAAGATCTGAGTGAGTTTTAACACTGCAACACT
>JH152960.1:148563-168837 GCA_000226015.1 Mnemiopsis leidyi | reverse complement strand
AAAACGAACAATTCCACTGAAATTGACTGATTGCGTGCCATAGAGATTCAATTAATACCGCATAATTCAATATGCGTACGATTACTAGTGGCCCAGTGGTTAGAGCTCCGAGTTTGTAATCGTTAGACTGGGGTTCGATCCTCAGTTGTGGCATTTTGATTGATTTTGCATAAAGCTAAAACAACATGAATTTTGATATACGCCCTACTCCTATCACCATTACAACTGAGTCTAACACATTCTATTCTGGTGTGTGTTGCTACTAGTTACTAAGATATGTTATCAATAATGCAACATGGCATAACACTATGTCTCGTTGTGCCAACCTGATTACCGCATATCTCTATTCCCAGCAGACACATCCAGCTATCCAGGGAATATATCCAACAATTGAATTGAGGCAGGAAGGAAAAAGGTAGATTTCGAAATCCGTAGCACTTCAATATAATACGAATTTTAATTGGCTTGATCTCAATGTTGTGTTGTCTTTGATCTAAATACTTAAATAGAATTGAGGTTTTATTTGTTGAGCCATTTGTTCAATGTTTCAGATAATCGGTACATCCATCTAGTATTTTAGCCTGCATATGCATACTTTTGGGGGTAATCATTGTTTTTTGTTTTAACATAATAACGATGATGTGGGGTCAGCTTTTTAAGATTAATAACTGTTCACATTTTGTATTCAATTCGAACATTGAACGGTTTACAAATCTCATCCGAGTGAGAGAAAATTACTCAATTTTTAACACAAATTTAAAGCTTAGAGTTATACTAAGTTCGGCCTCTTTAGGAAGTTAGAAAAAAGGTTTTTTTCAGAATGACAAATTTTAATAGTTTAGAATTGTTTCACACTCAGTTTTCGGTGGTCAATCATTGTCCGGTCTGACATCAACTGTCCGGTCTGACATCAACTGCATTCTATACATTTCAACAATTTTGGCACAGTGATTACAGATATGCTGTAATCAGGTTGACACAACGAGACATAGTGTTATGATGCATATATTGATAACATATCTTAGTAACTAGTAGCAACACACACCAGAATAGAATGTGTTAGACTCAGTTGTAATGGTGATAGGAGTAGGGCGTATATCAAAATTCATGTTGTTTTAGCTTTATGCAAAATCAATCAAAATGCCACGACCGAGGATCGAACCCCAGTCTAACGATTACAAACTCGGAGCTCTAACCACTGGGCCACTAGTAATTGTACGCATATTGAATTATGCGGTATTAATTGAATCTCTATGGCACGCAATCAGTCAAATTTCAGTGGAATTGTTCGTTTTTTTGAAGAAATACAAATGTCAAATGCGGACCTTATTTAGATACAGCGCTCTACAATTTCAATAATGTTCAGTCTAAAATAACATGGTCATGATTATTATTAGGAAAGTTTGATGAGCTAAACCTGCATATTTTAACAAATTATCGGTTGATTTACTATTTACCTTTATTTCCTGATCTTGGGGGATTCTCTCAGCTCTGTTACATGGAGAGATCGTGTCAGCAAGAAGTTTCCATCACATCCTAGTACTTTAGGGCAGTACTGAATAACTAATCTGTACCTGGGGGAAATGTATTGTTAATCTCTCACAGCAGTCCGAGCAAAAATCAAGCGGGGAGGCACAACTATGACACGGCATGTTCCAAGACATGTTATGTTACTAGAAACTTAAATTTTAAGCTCCCATTTCCTGAGGCAATAGGTATTGACTCATCAAATCCAAAAAGCCCTTTTGTTTGATCTCCAAGTGCAGGTCAGACAAATTAGACCAATCAATGTACATGAACTACTAAACTTGCTGTGAAAAGCTCATTTCATGACTAAACGAACCATTTAAATAAAAATCAAATTTTACACAGCAATACACAATGGGGGAAATATATAATTTAATGACGCTTCTAAGCTGTGTAGGATGTGACAAATCAGGTTTTTTCTGTTTCAGAGCACGAGAGTATTTTAATTCGATTCAGCGGTCGATTTTAGGTAAGAACTGATCAATAATTTAACTTTTTGACACAAATTATTTTTCCTGTTATCAGGCCCTCTGATTTTCTAATTTGATTTAGCTTACGCAACGTTTATACGGCGTGGAGTTCGGAGGTTAACCCGGAGGTCGCACTTTTGTCCTAAAAATTGATCTCTCGTTACGTCGCTAACTTTTTCGTTGGATGTCACGATTTTTGAAGCCATTTTTTGACCAATTTTTATGAAACTTCGGACACTGGTAGTTAAGACGATTTTGAGAGATGGGTTGACCTCGGATTTTCGATATCTTACTTCGTTTTGTCACAGCAGTCCGACGAAAAATTTTGACATTTTCAGCTTCCGTCGTATCTTCCAACTGAAAAGATCATTACTCCTCACGGTTTCAACCTAGAATGATGAGAGTTAGTTCCAGTGGTAGCCCTGATGTTTCTCTACCAACCAAAGATTTGCTTGAAATCAAAAAAATGTGTCTGTGAGGTTGCGATGAAATGACGTAGGTAGTCGCGGCGCACGGCGACATGCGACCTCCGAAAGTGCGACCTCAGTGCGACCTCCCGCGCAGGGGGTGATAACAGCTTTCTTCAAGATAATCAATTTGTTGCTAAGAAGAAATTCATTAATATTTATTAGTTTTTAATGCTTTTTATTAAATTTGTTAAATATTTTTAAGGTTTTTGAAATTTTTAGGAGATTATGTGTGATGATGCTGGCATCATTATTTATTATTTATTTATTTATTTTACTATGTGTGCATATTATCATTTGAGATGAACTTTTTGTGTTTTAGCTACCGAGAAATTTTCTTTAGTTTGCTTTTTTCATCCGCATCCCAGGATGCAAACATAAAACAGGTGCCATATTTGCAATAGATGATTGAGATCAGTAATAATTACGAAAAATTTTTCAACATCCTCGATAACTCAATTGTATTGAAATTAAACAAAATTACTAAAGCATAGTTTCATTTTGATTGCTATGGTGTTGTTACACGTTGCCTAGCCCTGCTGCCGCAGGGTCACAACGTGAGACAAGTCCGACCCTCATTCTCCGAGAATAAAATGACGGGAGGTTGCTAAACTTGCTCTAACCAGAGCCCATTTGTGCTTGTCGCGCGCGCAGCGTGCGTAAGCACCTGCAATTGGTTCATGGTTAGGTGGATTGCTAAACACTAAACCAGTGTGTGAGCGAGCTGGCGACCTGTCTTTGCTGGACGTTGTTTAGCCCTGCTGCTGCAAAGCAGCAGCTTGCTCTAACCATAGTCCTTTTGCGCGCGGCGTATCAGCCGCGCGCATATTGTTGACGAGATGAAATCCGTCTAACGTTCTAACGAAACGTTCCTGCTCTCGCCAGGAGAGCAGGAAACTGCGAGCAGCGCGCGGGTCGGGTAACATTTCGACAAGCGTATTGACGAGATAATATCCGTCTACCGTTTTAGCTGCGTGAGTCGAGTATCACCGCGCGCGCAAAAGGGCTCTGGTTAGATTGTACAGCAGTGCAGCGCGCACTCTCCCGTCATTTTATATTCGCTTCGAATGAGGGTCAAACAAAGTTAGACATTGACGAGATGATATATCCGTCTAACGTTCGCGTTAGAGCAGCAGGAACTGCGAGTCGGGTAACACCTCGATAGTCAGACTATGGTTAGACTTAGAGCAAGGTCATATCTTGTCTGACCCTCATTTTGCATTTGAAGCGAATAGAGGATAAAATGTTGGGAGGGTGCGCGTTGCTTTGCCTGGGGACCTCAGGCTAATTGTTGCTTTAGCCGTGCAACGCCCGGTAAGCGTTGCTGTACAATATAGGTCCTATCCTGTAAAACGTCCCATGTTGTTCACCTTTAAACACTAAAATTTTATTACCAGGCGCTGCAAAGCAAGACTGAGGTCCCCAGCACCCAGGCAAATATGAAATAGCAATTTGAATATGGTATTGGTAGCAAGATGTTGAGCAAGAGGAACCGTAGACACACAGGGCCAGGTAGCGTCCAGGTCGTCTTTAAATTTTTAAACGCCACGTTGTCCAACGTGACCCTCATCCTCTCTGACAGTTAGGGAGAACATGCAGAGCACGGCAATAATAAGACCGAAAATTCAAGGTTTCAACATTAATAATCACATAAAACTATTTACATGTTGTAAAACTATAATACATTCTGTACAAAATACAAGCGACACAATTGTCATACATTATTATTACATGATATCTGAATCTGATAGTTTGAGTTAAAGTCTCGGGATATCTTACAGTGGAAAAGGAAGAAGTCATGATGACAATATTATCACTATTCACATCAAGCATATTGGAGCAAAATGTTCCATTCTAATGCAATTATAAGTTATCATCATCAATTAACATTATCGAATTTTGAACAATGATCGAATCATATGTAACTGGCAATGAGATCGGAATGACCTCCAGGAGGAGAAGTTCATTACAGTTATTTCAATGACATGAGACAATATTTGATGTTATCATGAAAACGAAGTGTTTTCATAGCTGAAGATTAGGCAAGCCAAATTCTCTCAGTTTGGCGATGTTGCGAAGCTGAACCATCTCGCAGCTCTTGGACCACATAGACTGAGCTTGTTCAAGTTTCCCGGCAACCGCGTCCATCGCTTCTATCAAGATACTTTCGTACTTTTTCTCCATGTCACTCTGAAAATATAGGCAGTTGAGTGTTGTTAACATCATTGTCTCAGTATTGGGGCAGTCAAATAACTTCATCGAAATCTACCCTGGCACTTTTCTCTGTATTCAACCCCTTCTTCATTTGAGGACATGTAAACGGGTTCTGTCAGAACTGGAGGAGGGGTGAACTGGGGGGTGGGGAAGCCAACGCAAAAAAAAACTCTAAAAAACTCTATATCAATTTTGAGAATTTTATAGGGTCCCTATTGTATTGAGTTTTTTAGATATAGCATTTTGACTTATTTTGGACCTTTTCAGTTGTATTATATAGTAATATCTTTAAATCTACAACGTTTTTACCACTAAATGCACTTAACATGATTTTCAAATGGTGTTTTGATCAAATTGGGAAAGATTTATTATAACTCTAAAAAACTCTATATCAATTTTGGAAATTTAAGAGTGATATTGAGATTTTTGATAAAGAATTTTGACTTATTTTAGACTTTTTCAGTTGCATTATACAGGATTTAAAAAAAATTTATCACATGGTACTATGTGTTCACCAAAAATGCCTTTTATTAAATGATTTTTAAATGGTTTTTTGATCAATTTGGGAAAGTTTACCCGTAACTCTAAAAAACTCTATATCTATTTTGGGACGTTTAGGGTCCCTATTGAGTTTTTTTAAGTCAAGTTTTTAAATCACGCATCGAACGGCTTAACATTCGCGCGTCTGTATTTACACGTGCAGAATAATGAACATTCAAATTTGACCGAAATTACGCTCGGGCCTCGGTTAGTGGTATGCGAAATGCGAGTTGCATATTTTGATTTCTCATTCCGCGGTCTATAATAACAATAATCAACGACGGGTTGGTGGTGTAGTGGTATCTACCCCGACTTTCTATGCAGAAGATCGGGGGTTCAATTCCCAGATCCGCCAATCCTAGAGGAGTGCGCTAAGGGCATTTGCCTATGCAATCTTCTTCGGTCGACTCAGCCGAATGACCGGGAAACCGTGATTGAGGGTTAAATGAGGAGGGTCTCCGTTAAAAGATCTAGAATCTTCCAGGAGCTCCTTCAGTATAACTGTAAAAGCCTGGGTACAGGTGTAACAAATACAAATACAAATACGACGGCATTATTCGGTAAATTCAGCGGTCCCCTGACAAAGTGAAAGCGGCCGCTATTCTTGATAATTTCTCACAGTCAGTTTATCCGCCGCTCATCGCATGTGCCCCCACTTTCAAACATTCAAGGATTTTCAAGTTAATAACACCAGACACCTCACATCTAGAGACAAATAAAACTTACCATCTCTCGCTCCATCTTTTCTACTGCATCGTCATATTTTTTCTGCAAATCTGATTTCGCTTTCTCTGTTTCGTCTAATTTTGTCTTAGTTGTATCCAACTGTACCTACCATAGGAGTATAAGTAATGCAAGCCAAAAATTAAGTGCAGTTAAATAACTGAAGTATGCAATGGCAAAAAATTCGTGACTGTCAAGCAAGGCTAACAGTACAAACCTGCATATGGGCTAAATTGGTCTCCAGCAAATGAATCCTGAGCGCCATAGTACTCTGCATTGTCTTGTATTGTCTGACCATGTCAGCTGATATGTCCAACTTTTCCTCTTGTTCGCTCTTCACCACATTCTCCCATTCAGTGACCTGGCGGGTTAGATAAAAATTTAAATACATCTATGTACAGACTGGACCGTTGATATAGATAAATAGCTATCAGTTAACTTCTCATAATAGCCAATAAAATCTATTACTTTTTACCCTAAGAATCAATTCGAAACGTGCTAATACCAATCGATAAAATATCTTACGTTTAGAATACAGAATATCTCAGTCAGTACCTTAAGTTTAAGATCGTTTGCTTTAGCGTTGTTTCTCCTGGCAAGCTCCGTTCTGGTTTCAAGTTCGTGCTTAAGGGAGTCTACTTCTTGTAGAGTTTTGTTGTACTTATCTTTAACTGACAGTTCACCTGTTTCTCCTTTCTTCCCCTTTTTCTTTCCCTTCTTTTTCTTAGGAGGCATCTTGCTATTACAATGTGCATGTTATGGGTCACGTGTGATGTTTTAGGAAGTGTGAATCATATAAAATTCTAAACAACCCAGCGAAAATGAAGAATAAACATATGAAGAGAATTTTTCATAGGAAGCTTGCTACCAAGCCAAATCAGCTGATTGAACGATAAAAATCAACGGCCACGTTTTCGCGCGAAAAATTTTTCACAGAAAATGCTAAAGAGAGTGAAGTTTATGAGACACTAAAATGTTTCTGCGCGTTACAGTCAACGTATTGCCAGGTCGCTAGTACAGCTGAGTTGGCATTTGACAAGCAGTCAGCGTGACTTCATTGACAAGGATTAGACAATAAAAAGACAAGCTTCTATCCAATTCAACTACAGATCAACACTTTTCAAAATAAGTTATTTAAAAGATGTTATAAATTCATCAATTCGATTTAAAAGACTTCAAAGATTGATAAAAAGCTCAGTTCTCAGCAATTTTTACTTCCTTCGGTCATTACCGCATATTTGCGTTATTTTGCCCCGCTGAAAAGAGCCATATTTCAAATAACTTTCATCAAATATATAGAATCTACAATAACTTACAACATAAAACTCATGGCTAGAAAAAGGTGAAAAATTTTAGTCTCAGTTTTTGCAAAATTTACGGTCGGTCATCTGGTGGATGAAAAAACAGTCACACAAGACAATGAAGTTCATAAATTATCAGAAGAGTAAAAAGACACGGGCTATTTCCTAATGAACTACTTAATTAGCTACCGGAAACTTGTAGTGAGTTCAAAACGGTCTTTTCGTTCTCGTTCAATGCCTGAAACAGGACGTTTTTAACTGAACGTGACATTAAAACAGACATAAATTTCAGTTAATAAGTAGCGGCGTAACAATGCCCCAGCCACCCCGCTTACGCTGAAGGGCGCCGCCATAAGGGGGCCAAATTCGCTTGTTTGGTTTAATAACTTCACTATTTATTTAGATTTTTCGGCCATATTATCACAAATTGCTCCCAGTAAGCCTTTATACCTGACACAGCTGGTTGTATGAGTTGTGAGTAGAGAGTTGAGTGAGGAATTGTTGCAAATGACTGTGTAGATCTACGTCGTTCAGAGGATCGTCTTTGTTGTCCTCGTCCTGGGAGAATTCCTCAGTTACATTCCTCAATCACATTCCAATCTTGTTCTAAATCGATCACATACCGAACATCTTCACAAGAAAAGTGTTCTAACATTCTACGTAAAGCATCAAGTTTGTTGTATATCTCTACATTGGCCAGAAGTATCCTAGTTCAAACAAAACAACTGAACAACAATCCCACCGTCCTCACCTCATCGTCATCGTTAGCTAGAAGATGAGCGATCTGAGCGATAGAGACGAACTCTGCTCCTCCCTCGTCCTCCTCCTCCTCCTCCTCTATGTCGTCCTCGTCGTCACTCAGACCTCCGTTCCTCTCAGCTTCCATCTCTTCTAGAACGTTACCTGCGTGTGTAAAGTGTAATTTGTAACTTGGGGGTTATGTTTGCCAGTCTGTATAGTTGTGTGACCTTATCTTTTGATTTATACAATAAATAGGAGACAAGACATTTTATATTTGTACAAGTACTAGTACAAGACGGAATTATAATTCTTTTTTATAGTTCAAAATAATTAGGGAAACAGTTTATCAGCTTGGAATAAAACAGCTCGAAATGGTAAACCGAGGAAATTAGTGTCCGACATTTGGACTTATTTCCGGCATTAGGTAATTTCCTTGGAATTCGAGAAAATGTACAAGAGAGGCTGATAAACGCGGCACAATGATCTCACTTATTTAGTACGGTCAGTGTCTAAGTAATAGCACTAACGACTACAGCAGCTAATGTGTTCATTATACTTGAACTAGACAGCACATAGCGATCTCTCTTCATTCCTAGCTCATGACACTGACAACATGACAAGTGTACAATCTCGTACTCAGTTCCGGTGTATGGCGTGTGTAGAAACACACGTACAAATGTATGTGTGTATAAATGTACACTAAGGTGACTAAACTTAACCTGACATATTGAGTCACTATACCCATTAGTTCTACTTGTCAACACTGCACACATCTAACTCCCGCTTTTATCCCGCTTTTATCCCGATAAAAGTAGCGGGAAACGGAAACTAGAACTTTTAGAGCGCGTTTCTACTTTTCTAGCTTCAACTGTATCAAATCGTCGTGTTAAATGCTAAAGTTATTAACATAATATTACAAACAACACACAAAGATTAAAGTGGGAGGTGTCGATTGAAAAAGTGGCTTAAATTATGTGTTCTGCTTACAAACCGATCACCATGATTGCTTGGCTCACCGTAAAACTAAACATTATAATTTGCACAGTTTATCAAACAATAAGAGATCGCTAAAACTTTTCAACTTACCGAACTCTTGGACCAGTATCTTGAAGATCTTGACAGTGATGGGAATCATGACAGGACCCTGAGTAGTCTTGTTAGATCTGGTTATCCTGCCGCCCTCCAGCGCCATCTCCTCGTCAGACACCATTATTTGGGAGAGGGGAGAGTCGGAAGAGAGGAGGTGGGGGAGGAACTTGGTTAGAGCGATAACCGCTACTTTAGTCTCGTACTCCCCGGTAAAGATCTCCTGTATCTCACACCTGTAGATCAGGGTAGGGATCAAGGTAGGGATCAAGGTAGGGATCAAGGTAGAGATCAAGGTAGGGATTAAAGGGGGGGGGTACTCGAAGGGTGGAGATACTGTGAAAACTTATACTGTTATAAGCAACTAGATAAACTTTATTCAGTAAGTTAATCAATCCTCGATCTGCAACTTATACAGAAATTTTTATACATTTTCTATAAAATCAATAGTATCAGGTCAAAAATAGGCCAGCATGTTGAACTTGTGATACGTACACCTGACATGAGGAAGATAGAAGAAATGTGAACAAACTATGATTTAAGTACGAGGAAGATAGAAGGAATAAAAACAAACCATGATTTTAGCACGAAGACCAGACCGTTCTCCCCGGATGGAGTGTTGATAGACTGGAGGAAGGACATGGAACCTTCTAGATCGTGGTTGAACAGTTTGATGAACACGACCAGTAGACTTTGCTGGATTGTAGGAGTCTCGCTGCAATATTACACGTCATTGGAGATAAGACATTTGGGGATGTGATAAGGTTTAAAATGTTAAGTAATGATTGCGGGTTTTGTCTGATAAAAAATTCGTTTAATTTTAGGATTTAGACTTGTTAACCCTGCTTTTTTAACGCATGTTGAGAACACACTCTACGTAACTCTTATCACAATCCCTAATAACATTACACTGAAATTCAGCACCGTTACAAGTTTAAAAGGAGCATTACCTTACCCATTGTGATGTCATAGCGGCTCACACACGAATGATAAAGATAATGTAACACAACCGTAGCAAAATAAATATCACACCACACAGTACACACACAACGTCTAAATCCCACAACAGGAAACACGGCCGCACGTACCACTTAGCCAGTTTGTTGAGGACAGCCTGGAGGATCTCGTTGATGTTGAGCGCGGTCCCCGCGTGTTTGATCAGACTGGACACGAGTCTGCCGGAGTAGAGCGCGCCGTACTCGCTAACGTCAGGGTCCAACATCTTAGCTATCAGCTGCATCGTGTACTCCATACCGGTCACTCCGTTGATGTTAAGGGTGCTGACTTGCTGAAATCCTTGCGCGAGACAGGCACGCACACACTCTCCACCACTCTGTAGGATCGCGGAGCTGTCTTTCACGGAGCCTATCGTCATAGACATGACAGCGGGGAACACTTCTTTTATATAAACCTGGGAGAAGGAAGGGCTTGAATGTATGGATATGGGGGGTAACATACTTAACATACTTCAGTGCAGTGATGTAATCACTAGTCTAAAACTTCAACTCCTTCAGAAAAACATTCCAATAGAATGTACAATACTAACATCAGGTAAAGGTACAGGAGTCTTCCTGATGAAAGTGGTGAGAAGATCGATAACTTCAGTCTTCATGTCCTCTTCGTCCTCCTCACTCTGCTTCTTGGGAGATGTGGGGGTGGGAGACCTCAGGATCTGGAGTAGGACTGGAACTACGTTGTTCTGGATCGAACCTCGACATTCGGGAATGTCTGCCAGTGTTATCAGGACATCGTTAACCTGATTGGGGTTGTGTGTTAGTGTGTAACTGTGTGAAACTGTGTGAAACTGTGTGAAACTATACCTACTTAGTAACAACAAACAAGAGTAGGAATCTCACTGTTTACACAACGTGTACACAACAGCAACAAACCTGAGTAACAATGAAAGTGTCACTAGCGTGTTTAACGAACAGTTCCACAAGGAACTTGTTCACTTTGTCCGCCTCCACAGCAACAATGTCAGGTCTGAAGCCGACACTGACTCTCAGAGAGTCCAGACACAGCATCAGTAGATCTCCCTCCATGTTTCCAGCCAGGTCAAATAGAGACGGGATTATCAGCTCCATCGACTTGTGTAGAACCTGAAACATTTTATTGTTGTGTGACGTCATGTCACGTGTAATGTCAATATCTTTACTTCTTGACAATTGATTAAATCTAAAAGTAATAAAAATTTCTCTATTTGTATCGAGAAATTAATAAAATTGGCATTATTAAATTTCATTAAATCTTTAAGTAACCTGTTTCTCTTCAGGCTCGCTGAGTTCAGCGCACATAGCGTAGACTCCCTTCATAGCTCCGATCATGACTGGGGCAGGGGTTCCAGGTTTCAGTGCAGCGCACGTGCACTCAAGCAGGGTGTTTAGGGCATCTTCGTTAGGTAATCGCTGAGGGGTGTAGTGTGAGGTGTAACCTAGCAACATAGCAATGCACTATACCGATGGCAGATCAATGAGTACAACAACACACACCTTATTGGAAACCTCAACAGTAACACATGTCTAATAAACAAAACTAACTAACCTTGATGTAGCTAGCAGTCATCCAGATCAGCCTGCCTCTCAGGAAGGGTTTATCAACACTAAGTCCGGGCAGGACTACAGTGCTGTAAAACGCTCCGAAGTTGAAATCTACTTTCTTCGCCTCCAAGCACTCCTCAATGACATCTCCGCTGATGTTCATCGCGGTCGCGCACGCTTCGTACAACTTCCAGTTGTACCCCTCAGCAATGTTACCGCAGGAGGAAATGTGGCGGGTGATCGCGTTCATGAGCGCCTCCACGTAGGGTACCTTCATCTCTGTGGCCAGGTCGATAAGTAGCTCCATAGCTCCCGTCCTAACTGTGTAGTTCATACTGTCCTCGTCATCATCTTCCACATACTTCTCCGGGTCTTCGTTCCACAGCTCCATCTGGAACGTTAATGTAAGTCTCATGACTGTCAGTATAACACAGATATTTGTAAAGGGAAGGTTTGTTTACTCGATTGAAACAATTTTTACAAAGTTGAAGAGTACAGACCTGGTATTCAGGGATTGAGAGGTAAGTGATGAGGTAGAACAAAACATCAGGTAGAACCTTCCTTATCATAGCCTTGTACTTCTTACGTTCTGTCAGGGCTTGGATAAACTCGAATATAGCTTGTACTAGGGGCCCGAACCCGATCTCTGAGCCGTCACTGTCGACCTACAAGGGAAAATGTAATGTTCTTCGTTGTGAAAATCAAGAGGGTCGAAACTGATTATGAAGCTCATTGAAAAGGAAACATTTTTGGGAGCAGTGAGTAAGAATCCAAAGAGTGTAGACATGCAGATTTTAGATGTATGTAGATTGCAGATTGTAGATGTATGTAGATTGCAGATTGTAGATGTATTTAGATTGCAGATTGTAGATGTATGTAGACTGCAGATTGTAGATGTATGTAGGTTGCAGATTGTAGATGTATGTAGATTGCAGATGTATGTAGATTGTAGAACATAACGTTCATAACTTTCAAGTTACTCACATCATCCTCGACGTGATCAGGATTGTTGACAACCGTGGTGATGTGATCCTCCGCGTTCTTAGTGAGGAGTTGCCACAACACTGGCAGTGCACTTGAAACCTGGGATAAAATTTATTGCAGTTTCCTGGCTACATCAAATTTCTGACTCATATCATTGTGAGGAGAACTTGCCAAGTTTTTGTCAAGCAAGTATTCAATTTGACATTGTAACTAGACTAGATGATAAAGTTTTCAACTTCAGGTTTCTGTAAGTAACTGACCTTGTCTCCCATCTGTTTAGGGAATGTCTGGACTAGTTTAGAAAGAAAGTTGACACACTCAGTCTGCAGTTTGTAATCTATCTTGTCAGAAGCAGGAGTTCCGATAAGAACAATAGTAGTATCCACCAAGCCAGGCAGTACAGGGAACAAAAGATTCTCATTAGCAGCGTTGTCGACAGAGTCCATGTGACTGATGAGAGTGGTGAAGGTTGCGAAGATAGAGAGGACGCGAGCTCGGGTACCAGGTCCGAATGTCTCGGTTTGGAAAAGTTGGATGAGACGGGGGAAGAGTACAGGAGCTACTGTGTACACCTGAGAGGGAATAGAGGTCAGATCCTTAAATCTAAATTTAAATTTAGAAATGGACCTTTGTCCATATCTCGGCGTATAACAAGATTTATTGCATGCAAACATGAACATAGAACTTACTCGAACTCAAACACACAACACAAACCTGACTGTCAGTAATATCAGCAGCCAGTTCAGCTAGAACCTTCATCACACCGTGGACTTGGTTAGGTTCTCCAGTTCCCATCATACTTAACAACTGGTCAAAGAGACCAGTCCAGTTATCAGGGAAATCAACACAAGCTATCTCTGATACTATAGCTGCAACAGAACTCCTGAAATTGGAAAGAGGAAGATTAGAAGAGTAGAAAACAAATATTGTACTAATTTAAAACAATCTACAATACAATGGTTTGTCAGTTATCATAATTTTAAGTAAACAAAAGCACTAATTAATCACTAAACCTGACTTTACTGAGACTATCACCAAGACCAGGGAGGATGTTAGCTTTTACGACGTCTTTGGCTGCTATGTGAGGACATTCTTGCCATGAGTTTTCAGCAAACTGTTTGAGTAGCACACCAGCCATCTGACGCACAGATAGTGGGGCATCCTGAAAAGTATGTCAATAAGTGAGTAGCACACCAGCCATCTGACGCACAGATATGGTTTTTATGACTTCCATGAGTTTACCTGACCGAGTGCTTGCGCCGCGCTGCACCTTTTGGTGGCGCGCGCATAAGGGCTATGGTTGAAGCAACTCATGATAGTAATTTTATGGCGGTATTTTGTGGTTCTTTTTTGTAATATGAAGACGTAAAATAAAATTCTTTTTTACTGAAATTCTCTTTTACTGAGTGGGGCATCCTAAAAATATGTCAATAAGGGAGGAGGGGTTAGATGAACAAGCCTTTTAGACCATTACCTTTTAATGGTTTTACAACAATAAGACGGTTAAAGTGATGATCGATACCAAAGCTGGTCACAATTTTGACTGCAGTACCACTGCAGAAACTCCAATGATGATAAACTATTAATCCCAAATGCAATCATAGACAATGATAACATTTTTGGGCAAAAGATTCGTTTTTACCAAGACTATAAGCCAAATTCATGTTCCATGGTCGTTTTCAGTGGTTTCCACCTCTGCCACCGCTCTCTTCAGTCAAATTTAGATTAATGTAGTTTGAAAGTATGATTGTTACCTGTCTTAGCAAAATAGACAGTAAGCTAGTGGCATAGTCTGGTTGGGGTGCAAGAACTTTCAGTTGCTCCTGCGCAGAATCTTGTTCAACTTTGTTGGCAGAGAGGGCCTGACTAATCAGGGGAGCTATTTGCTCTACAGACATGCTGCTACTGAAACCATTTGTGGTTAAAATTTTCAGTACATGACTTGATAGATATCAATATAAGTTCGTCATTGCCCTAAAAACTTACTATCACGATCCTGGCATCTAAATTCAGTTAACAGAGATTCATTCCAAAATGATGAATTCGAGAAAGGTCGAGAAATTTAATTAGTAGGGGCAGCAAGATCAGACAACAAAGTAAGTAAAGCAATTATTTAATTAATGATTAGTAAATCTAACATCATGATTGAGTAAAAATAGCGATCAACCCAACCAATGCCCCTCTTTGTGGGCTTAAATGGAGCTAAATTAATGAAAAGTTTAATATGGCTGTTAAAACACATAAATTTAACTGCCCACAAAATGGAACAACTAAGCATACAATAAAGGTTTAAAAAGTTCAGTGAGGTCATGCATGAATAACAGTTAGTTCCGATTAGTTAGTTGAATTGTTCTCTGTTTAGCTGATTTAAGTTAACCAATCTGATTTTATTGCTGGCTGCTTATAATTTATATAAAACAAGGCCGCGGGCCGTTTAAAACATTTAAGAAACAGTACGATACATGCAAATTCAATAAAACTCTGTTAATAAAACGCCGGGTGGTGTAGTGGTACTAGCACTCGCTTCCCACGCCGAAGACCGGGTGTTCGAAACCCGTCCGAGGCAGGCAGTCCAGGCCACCAAGCTGTGATTGGTACAGGATTTATCCTGGAATTTAATCTCGGAGGATATCAGTGACGCGAATCCCACTTCGGTGTAATGTCTATTCCATTCAGAATGAGTTTGAACTTGCATATCAGGTGATAATGAATTCTGCTTGGTACTCACCAGCTCCTTAAGATGTCCGTACACGGAATATTTCGGAAGTTGTACGAGTTAAATTTTTTTTTTTAAATAAAATAAATGTAAAGGTTGCACTAAGGATTGGACTACTATATTATAGTAAATTATTTTCATTTATTATTTTACTACAAAATTTTATGAATTGAATTGAATTGACGATTTTTATTCGTTAAGAATAAGGTGTAACTCAACTCAGCCCACGAAGTTTAAAGCTGAAAACTTTACAAAGAGGAACATCACAATCCTAAGAGGAAAAGATGGTCCTAGATGCCAAATGAATTCGAACAAACGCATTATAACATGACGCAAAAAAGTGAAACAACCAATTAAACAATTAGGGGTTGCGCCCCCCGGCGTAGCCGGGGTAGCCGGGGCAGCGTTACGCCACTGTTAGAAGCTGATCTGTTTTACAGAACACAAAATTCCACACGACATGAATCACTGAACCAACACACATACCAATTAAAATAAGATACTAATGATTATGCTGAAATTTTTAACGATAACCCCATGAAAGTGTAACAGAGGCAAGACTGGATAAGGTTAGAGTAAGCTGAAAATACCACGTAAATCAGTTTATCTTAAAACAAATATCTTTTCCACCTTGATGCATTTTGGCAAACTGATTGAACATAAAAAGCTGTTTTAGTGTTAAATATTGACGAACTTATACATTATATCTGTCTACCATTCTAACTTTGAGCTGCAAGAGTCAGGTAAAAACGCGACACGTAAATACATCTCTACCCGCTATTAAGTAGAAAAGACCGTTGTGACACTTAGCACAAAGATAAAGTCTAAAATAACGCTCGATTTTCAAATCAACATTGTGTGCAGAATTTATGTGGTTTTTAGTCGACGACGCGCACGCCTGCATTTATTTCCACTCGCTATAACAAGAGCCTTTTGCGCGCGCGTAGCATGCGTAAGCACATGGTTAGATTGTAGATGAACTTTCCACTTACAATAAAAAGCTAAAGAAGAGTTTTTAATAAAAGTTGTCTGACTTTGTCCGACTCCGCATGTATAAAATGTGCAGGAGGTTGCAAAGCATCAAAGGGCGATTCAACGGGCGATGCGCGTCTAGAATTTCTTCGAAATGTCGCCAGGCCAGAAATGCGCGAGAGCGTTGTCTCACGTTGTGACCCTTTTCAGCAGGGCTATGCAACGTGTAGCAACGAGAGCGCGTGATGACTTGTCTGACTTCGTCCGACCCTCTATGGGAATAAAATGACAGGAGGGTGCGCGCTGCCGTACAAGTGATGACCGCCACAGTATGTTATCAATCTACAACTACAAGCAAGGCATTGGGTGACTGTGTTTGTCTGACTTTGTCCGACCCTCATTCGAAGCGAATAGAGGATCAGAATAAAATGAGACGGAGAATAAAATGACGGGAGGGTGCGCGCTGCTGTACAAGACTGTGTGCGCTTTTTCCGTCGCGCGTCTTTGCCTTGCACATTGCATTGCGGTGGCACGCGCGATGCGCAGAAAAGGCTCTGGCTAGAGCAAGCCCATTTTTAATATTTTACGGGGCGACAGCAGGTCAGGAAACGTCTAACAAGCGCGTCCCACGTTCGTCCTTATTTCGTTCACCTAATCAGGTTACAGGTGCTTACGTGGCGGCCCATTTTCAATCTTCCCGCGCGAGTGCTGCAGGTCAGGCATTTGACAAGATTATATCCGTCTACCGTTCTAACTCGTTCAGCTTTACACTTTAGCTGCGTGAACGTGAGTCGGGTATCACCGCGACAAGTCAGGCATGAGGCAACGTCTGGCAATGTTTACGCACGTTGTGCGCGCTTCTGTTACCTCTGATGGTGCGCGCGAATGGGCTCTGGTTAGAGCGATACTAAAAGTAAACCAAGCTACAGATTTGAGATTGTTGCGGTGATACCCGTGTCCCGCAGCTCAAAGCTAAACGATAGAATTTCATAAAACTATAAAGAACGATAGATATATTGATATAATTTTGTCACGCTACAACGTCCCTAAACGGGATTTGGAGCTGGAGAAGATTCGATCTTTTAAAAATGATAAAATAAATTTCCATTTCTCAACCAGGTGACATTTATTATCTGTTATCCACAAAATTAAATCCGCTTAAGATTCTATCGATTAACATAGGAAGTACGTTCATGTTAAAGAAATGAGTTTCAAGAGTTGAATGTAGTTGGTTAAATTTGCTCAATACCTGACGAAAAATGGTTTGGCCACTAATTATTTAGTAATAAAATTTGAAATCGTTCGCGTTGAAAGATATTAAAGAATTTAGAATTTGCAGGCCAATATTTGTATGTTGCTGTAGGAGTTGATTAAAAAATGGACGAATTTTTATGTTAAGATTATAACATTTTTATGCATTCTTAAAGTTTGGAAAAATTTGTAATTGCTAAGATTCAATTTTACAAATATGCAAATATACTAAAATTTCAAGACGAGTGCAAACTGCTTCAAAAAAGTTGTTTAACTCTGACCTAAGTAACCAAGGCAAATAATCGTCCTGCACAATGTGTTATGCAGACATTTGGTCTTTCTGCTTTCCATGGCCACAGAATTTCTACCTGGACTGGTGATTTTTTCATGTGGGCCAGGTCTGTTTGCATGAGAATAAGGATTGTTAGTTAAGGACTCCTATAATAGGGCTCTTCTTATTGAAGCTCTTCAAAAGTAGTAATGAAGAAGGGACATCAAAGGCTTTATCAAGCCCTTCATAAGTTTCTCATGAGTTTTGAACTTATTTTGTGAGGCAGGTTAAAGAAGCTGGCAAACTATACTAACCTTTGCTGCAATGCCAACTATTGAAGCAGATGTATAGTGTTCCAGATGAGATTTATAGATTTTTAAAATGATCATTAAAATTATGTGTGTATTTAAAATTATGTGTGTAATTAAATAGAAGTGGGTAATTTATTTATTTCTCAATTATAGATTTTTATAGAAGGCCAATCCAGTGTTTTAATATTAAGTGATTTTCATCAATAGAATAGATTAAACATTAAACATGTAATATATTTTAATATCAATTTGTATGTCCATATCTGTCATGTATGCCCAAAAAATGTTCAAAAAGCACATCCAATTTCCTAAGTTTTTCCTCAGAAGCTTTAAAAATTCTTGCAGGCCCTCACTCTATAGATTTACCTCTCATATTCCAATCTCCACACCCGCAGTACAATGAAAACTTAATTGTCCCATAATACATGCCTGTTGTCTAGAAAGATTTACTGGGTTGACACGTGGTGTGAGCAAAAGCGAATAGCAAGCTCATTCCTTTGCCCCGTCAACCTATGTCTATGACAATCTAGGAGTGAAGACCATGCAATCAATCTATTAAGTATTATAATTGTGGTTTCAAGTGGGGAGGGGGCCTTTTTCAGGTCCTCATTTCGAGCAAGCTCGACTCCCAGAGGTGTGCACTGATTGTTAACGGGTGTGTTATGTTGTGGGTGGGCCGAAGGATCAACCAAGCTACATGATGTGTACGGAGCAGATATTTGAACGGACACGATTTCCACTGATAGTCAATTCAGAAAATTCACAAGTATTATAATTCATATGTTAACTTTTCGTTTTTCATGTAATATGACAATCGGCAAGAAATTGATATATTTGTTTCACTGATATATTTGTTTCACTGAGAGATCAGGGCTGTGCTACCTATAAAGCATCTAATGAATATATGTCGTTCAGTGGGCTGAGACAAGCTAGGGGCTGAAAAGACCAAACTGAGTCCTTTGCAGGGAATCACCAGTTCTCACCTCTTGGCTGGGCAGCACAGAAATTCTAACCTGTGACCTCTGAAATTAGTGCCAAAAACTCAGCCATGTAAGTTTCGAAAACAACTAGATACAAAGTTAACTGCTACAGATTACAAAGAATTCAATGAGGTTATTTGGGATTTGTGACTGGGAACAATCAGCTAGGAGAGGGCCACAGTGTTCAACCTTTTTGGCAGGATTGCCGTAGTAAATGGAAAACAAAGATATAAAGATATTTTTTATCTTAATTTGATTAGCTGGTGTAGTCTTTTAGTATCATTGAGTCTCATAGAAGAATCTGATTGTTCAAAGTTTCTTGTTTCCTCTGAGTTACATCGAACAAGGGACACAAGTTTTTGATTTGTAATCAATTTCTGATGTTCAATGTCATGATTATACTCAAATAATTTGTATAATATTAGTAGTGTTAAAAAAATGTTATGATGTTGATCATCCATTTTTCAAAGAAAACAAAAAAGTTTAAACAACATATGATAAGTTTTTCGAAAATAGTGTGCTATGTCCATGTTTAAGCTATATTGTCACAGTGTTTCAGAAATTGGCCCTCTTTGGCCATAATCAAGTTTCCTACAAATCATTAGTTTATGTGTGGCAAAGGGTAAGGAGCGAAGCCCGATGCCGGTTGGGAGCCGGAAGGAGATGGGTAGGAAGCTGGTAGGGAGCGGATAGTGCGACAGTAGGGCCCGGATGGGTACCAGTAGGAGCAGATGGTTCATGGTGTCAATCATAAAATTGTTTAATTGTGTATTAGAGGTCGCCCTTTCATTTCAGATGCCCAAATCAACAAAGTACCCCATAGGTCTTATAGCCAATAATTTTCCCTACACGGTGATACCAAAGTTTTCAAAATTGATCAATGTTAAGGCACAAATCAACGCAGGTAACTAAACCCACTTCGTGTCACGTGATCGTGTAATTTGAGATGACCGCGCAGCGCAGTGCGATTTTGACTAGTTTCATCAAAATATATTCCAAAGTCAAAAACTATCCGATTTTTTGCTCATTCAAAGGTTACACAACATTTTAAGATATTTTCATACAATGTTTTGGCAGAAAAACTGAAAATTTCAACAATTCAGAATACTTATGCAAGGGGTTGGCTAGCGCGGGTTGCGCCGCGCACCTGAAACATTCCTCATCAAGAGATCGCGTGGCGCTT
>JH152960.1:118239-134106 GCA_000226015.1 Mnemiopsis leidyi | reverse complement strand
CACACACACACACACACACACACACACACACACACACACACACACACACACACACACACACACACACACACACACACACACACACACACACACACACACACACACACACACACACACACACACACACTACACACACACACACACACACACACACACACACACACACAGTGATATGAGAAGATTGGGGGGGACTAGAGTATAGTGACTTCGTGTGATTAGTAAGAGGGGGTAGCCTGGCAGGTGCTGAACACAGTTCCTTACAGACAGTCTTCTTTAGTTCGTGTTTTGGGGCTCCGTCTCGAGACTAGTCTTATTTGAGTATCTTGGTTACGTGGCAAATTTGTCTCTGTTATTTATTCACTGGTTTAACGGTGCAGCTTTATTAGAAGGGGGTGTGTTCCAACCCTCTCCCAAAACACACTATCTACTTAGTACTATCTGCAGACCAGCACCAATACAAAACATAGACCTGCTACTTAGATCATTTTCTCTGCTTATTCCACACTAACACATTACTTCATAATAAACTTCACATTACTTCACATAAAGTAAGATCAGGAGTGCATGTCATCAGGACTGACGTAAATTATAGCTGGTTACAAAAAGCAATATCTCGCTAAACGACACAACTATACTCGCTCTCTAGTGGAACCACACAAAGCTTTTGTTATAGCCCCCAACACTCAATATCTCTTTGTTCGTTACATCTCTTTCGAGCTTCTCTTCTTTTTGGGCCTTGTCTTTTTATTTTTTGCGTTTTTCTTCGTATTGTTCGGCTGCTTTTATTTTTACTGATTGACTTTTTGTTCTGCTGAATGAGGTTATTTTGTTATGCTTGAGTATTCTTTTTGCTGGCAAAATTGTTTAATTTCAAACCGAATGACGTACTTTTAAAGCTGTTTTATTCCTTTGTTACAACTTTAATATTTCGTCATCAGTCAAGTGATAAAACACCAAATTGACAACAGTTTGTTGCAGTACTTAATTGATCTGGCTATCACTATTCAATGAGTAACTGTTGAGTGTTTGAGCAAGTCACCGGATTGTTTAATTTTCCTTACAAATAGGAAAATGAGTAAGGTGGGGCTGTATGACAAAGAAAGGAGCAAATTGTATCAAACCTGATCAATTTCTTTACATAGCAGAGTTTGAATGGGGAGTAATTAGGTGACGTGTATGTTGTATTCATGGAAATCAAATCCTCGGATTCCCACAAGACCTTTCATTAAAGAAGCAATCCTTTCAGATCACTGAACCTAATTAAAAACATACATATCTTACGCAAGGTTAGCCGCTCACAAGACCTCTTTCTCCATCTGCTATTGGCCATCCAGTTTGAGTGTTTACTCGATCTCGATACTTTGTTACGAGACGGAGGCAATTGTTTTCTAAAGTTGGAAAATTAAGTAAAATCATGTTGATTCATAGGTTGTAGGTACTCGTCGTGCTTGAATACCGTTCATACGGTTTGCCATATCGCCCTGAATTTTCTACCTGACATATCTAACTGACTTTTCTACCTGACTTATCTACCTGACTTTTTAACCTGACTTTTTAAACAGACTATCTAACTGACTTATCTACCTGCCTTTATATCTGACTTTTTAACCTGACTTTTTAACCAGACTATCTACTTGACTTATCTAGCTGACATATCACAAGTAGAGACTATCAGGCTATTTAGAGTAAATGTAATGACAAGAGGCGGAAGTGAGACGTGACCTACCAAAACATCATGTTTGTTGTACTTACTGCACACCAGCCACCTCTCAATCTGCTGCAGTGATGTATGTTTCCACTGTCCGCTGTGTTTACATTAATTTCATCTTCTTTTTAAACCTCCCACCTAAACCGTACACGACCTGTGTGGAAACTTCAAACAATTTCTCTAGATTAGGCGAGAATACTCTTTTATAGTCAACACTCTTCAATAGTCAACATTTTCTTATAGTCAGCACTCTTCAATAGTCAGCACTCAGCACTCTTCCATAGCTAGCACTCTTCCATAGCCACATCACTTTTGTGCATTTTGTAGTTCCAAGTTGGATTTATTGATAAAGATACGGTTCTTTACTGCTTTTCTTTTCTTTTCTCGCGTCTCTGACGTACATTTGATATATGAGACAGTGTCTATTTTTGATTTTATCGTCTTTTAAGTCAAGATAAATCTCCTGCAGCTTTTTGTGCCAGGTTTTTTCTGTGATTACTCCTTATCCCTAATTTTACTGTACTTAATGTGATAAAGCAATATTAAATTTCCTTTTTCCGACTTTGTGAAGTTCCTGATGTTTACTTTCGACAAATAGTCGGCTTTTTCATAGGGTTTTAATCATTACATTATGCTGAAAAGTTACTTCGAGTGAAGCGTTTCTTCTCTCGAAGATGCTTGGAATTGTTAAGTATGAGTTGAAACTTCCCACCTTTTATAAGAGAGAATCCTGAGCTCATTGGCATTTTCAGACACCTAACATTCATCCTGGATATTAAAACTGGTGGTTTGCTAGTTGCAGTTGTTACCGTCAACATCATAGCTCAAACACATAACTTAAAACTCTAGCATGAGGTGGTTAGTTTGCTTTCATGCGTCACTACTCCGAATATCAGATGTATTAAATAACTAGCTAAACCAATCCCGAAGCGATAGCAGCTTTAGCGATATCAAATCTTGTATATTTCCCGCTTTCATTTTTGACCATCTCGTTTGATCGTTACCAACATTGTCGGTTTAATGCCCCCTGTCATGCACTTAAAAGGAAGTTAAACTGTGACAGTACCTCCAAAGGACGTATATCTGATGTCGAGCTACGTCATTCGCTGAAATAATTTATCAAGATGCCAGCCAGCCAATCACTGTGGAGATCCCAAGCGGGACAGCCAATGAACGGCCTCACATCATTGTGCCTGTCACATTGTCATTACTGATGTTCGCTCTCTGGTAATCTTGCATTTGGTCAGTAAGGTACTTTACCCCTACAGTTCGAATCTTCCTTGTTTTCATTTGTTTGAATGCTAATATCAGGTATTTTCTAGTGCGTTTTAGCTTTACCTATCAAATCATTTGGTTAAGCTGTTTTGGCAGATCTGATTATACTTCATCACCAATCCTCATGTACTTCAAGGTATCTCCTGTGTGAAAATGCTGTTTAATTTCAGTTATTTGTTCTTTTTTATTGAATGTTTTTTGTAAAGAATACAAACATACGGTTAGACTAACACGTAGATTAGAAACAAGAAGTTTGCCCAAGAGAACATTCAATTCTAACATGATCTACTTGAAATAAGCTTATTTTTAAAAACTGCCATTCCGTGACCTGTGTGTTATGAATCATGCAGTTTACATGGTCTACAATCTTTTACCGCTACTTTTACTTCTCATGCTTCACACGTTCGAATTGTTAGTTTCTCGCACGGCCTGAAAGTCGTCGCTGCTTTTTCTAACATAATGTTTTACTTTTCTATTGGTTCCCTGAAGTGTTATCTCATGCTAACCCTCTGCCGTTGTAGCGCGGGAGTGCTGTATGTAAGGAGGCGTTGTGTCCAGCGCTTGCGCATAAGGAGGACCGTGGAGCGTGTGCGCGATGCGCAATGAACCATCTCCTCTCCTGTTGTATTTGCCAGTCTAAAAAAGATAAAGAGAAGAAGAACAGCTGCACCCGAGACGGAGAGAACACAGTACAAAGTGCTCAACCAGAAAACAATGTCCGACAAGAGGAGGCTGCTGCCCCGCAGGAGCGGGGCGCTGTCGCTCCACGTCCTCGCGTCAGTAACACGCGGTCAGAG
Source organism: Mnemiopsis leidyi (assembly GCA_000226015.1). Taxonomy (NCBI): domain Eukaryota; kingdom Metazoa; phylum Ctenophora; class Tentaculata; order Lobata; family Bolinopsidae; genus Mnemiopsis; species Mnemiopsis leidyi. The sequence continues at coordinate 130,326 of JH152960.1, read as the reverse complement.
AGCGGTGTTAGATCAAGACACGGCAGCACTAAATCAAGACAGGGAGATAAGACTCCTTCAAAAAACACCGATGTTGAGACTGGACCTCCCGCAGACTACCAGGTTTGTCATGTTTGTAAAACCTGTTTGTAAACCTGTTTGTAAACCTGTTTGTAAACCTGTTTGTAAACCTGTTTGTAAACTTGTAAACTGGCAAGTGGAATTTAAAATTTGAAAACTGATGACTGAGTTAACTATTCAGCGTTCAACAGCGACTAATCACATTGCAGTGTCACTACTAACTACTGTTACGTTTTCTAAACTAATGTGTACAGCGCCTCCATACTCGTTCGCCATATTACATTTCCAGAATCGTTCTTTAAAACAAAAGTTTTATACGGCGCACCCAATCTTCCCGAGGGCACATTGACTCTTCCTCTCTTCTATACTGTTGTACGATTCTGTGGTTAACTCTGTGTAAATAGTTTCACGTACTCAACCTAAAGTGGCATCCTGCGGTCAGGTCCAGGCAGTTTAACGAGGCTACTTTTTCCTGGTAAGGAGTGTGGTGTATACTCTTCACATTCCGCAAGTTGAAACTTAACCCCGTTTATAAGTTGTAAACCACAATCCGTCACTCCGGAACATACTATTATGGAGTACATTTGTACACTGCTGCTGACGTAAAACTCTTGTATAGACGACGTTCTGATTCGTACTTAGTGCTATCTCCAGTGCCATTAGTATGAAAGTACTGTTTAGTTTTGTTTTGTTCTTATTTAGACGTTAGTGTCGACACGTGCGCGTAAACAGACACTCACGTGCACACGTGCACAAGATTCAAACTTCCATTCATAGTTGATAAATTTGATATTGAAAATCCAGAATTAATTATTAAGTCCTTTGTTTTTGAAATCTTGTTCAAATTTTGAAAGTAAGTCAACGATTTTATTTTCCCCGACTTTTGCTGTACCATAAAAAAATGGGTTTCATCAGGTTATTTTCCCCTTCGTGTCGCTCGGTTACAATCTATAAGATAATTCGCTCCCTTAACCACATTCAACGAAGTTCTTTCCAGTGATATTTTGATGAAATACAGGACACTTTACAAGCATCAGGTTCAGCGATGAATTCTGCTGGACTTTCAACCTCTATTAATCTGAATGGGGTAAATAGCTAGTCTTCAAAAGTAGTAATAGAAATGATAATTATCGGTTATGGTAATTCGTGATTATATGATCGGAAAACTGTTGAAAATAAATGCTTAAAACGGCCCGTTTATAATTTTAAATGACCCGAGAAAACCCTTGATTTGATTTTACGTAAAACGATTTGAAATTTGTCATGGTCGAGAATTTAGCTTCTGTAGATCAAGGGCAACCAATCATTTTCTAATTTGCTTATCTTGAAGTTTCATGCATCACTCTGACGCAAAAACTGTCAAAGATATTTATCGAATGGTTGAGAATAAGATTAATGGCCTGCAGCCAACAGAAACGAAATAATATTCTTCTAAAATTTTGGGTAAATCGACAGCCGTATTGTTAAATTCACTTTCGATGCGAGTTAATTCATTTCTGCGAATCGTGTAAACAGGCACACACGAAATCAATTGATATTTAATAAATCAGTGATCAAGGTCCACATTTGTAAATCCTAACGCTTTGTCTTTGGGAAGTTGTGCTGCAAGAGTTTATCCACGACTAAACTGAAAGACTAAATTCTAAACATGTAAAATATCTAAATTATGCAACTCTATTGGTCCCCTCGTTAAAATATGAGCCAATGAAAACTTTAAACCAGAAAATTTTCGAGTCACTTTCTATCTTTAGCACTTGTAGCCTGGCTGAGTGCTCACTGTTTTGCTTATCACAAGTGCTGCTGCACGTCGTGACACCGCTGTTTGTTACTTGTAATATATAAGCCAAGCATCTTACCTGTCAAAGATGTAGACAAATTAGGCGGCACCCCATAACAAACATTCTTAGACGGGCCTTGGCCTTTAAAGCTTGCCATTTTTCTTTCAAACTTGCTTAACATTGTACTATCTATACTTTGCTTGATGAAATGCACTCCTGTTTTTCATGATATTTTCGATCAATCCCATGTGTTTATTAGCCACCGGCTTTTGCCATTAAGCAGCTAAGCAAGGGCGGAATTCAGAAGAAAGTCGCTATTTTTGTTCATTCACTTTGATCGTCGAGAACTGCGAGAATTTACAGCGAAAGTTTAATATGAATAGTGGTGCTGTTGATGTTATTGCTGCTTGTAATTGTTGTAAAGATTCCCTATATTAAGGTCTCAGTGCAATTGTACAATTGCACTCAGCGGGCGTGCCAATCGTTTGATTTACTTACACGAATGCAAATCACGAAATAATATATCATTGCACGCGTTGATCCTTTCCACGTTCATCTTGCTGATTTCTCTTATTGTCGAAATGATCGATGACTGCAGATATTTTGGCTCAAATCCAAGGTCGAGCTCCTTGTCTAAACAAAGATATTTCGTCTCATTCTCTCAGTGCTTATTATTCATCGTCCATCACGTGGTGCCTAATATGAACCCTGATTGGTCGAGACCTTTTTTTGACTGATTGGTCAACACTTGACGCCTTGAACCATAGTACCATGGAAATTGCCTTTGTTCTTTTCTTCCTAACAATATTTTACGTTTGTTCTGCGCTGAAAAGTGAGGGTCTCTATTTCGGTCATTCCAGGTTTCACTATAGCTTTCAGATCACAAACACGTGCAATCTCTGCCGCTTCATGATTAAGATATTCTAACTTGTCTTACGTAGAATTAAAGCTCCCATAAAAAGCTAAATACTACGGTAAACTAAGTTCTGGATTTTCTGCCACGACAAGGCAGTACGTGATCTGTCCAAAGGTGAAGTTTCAGTTGTAACTAGCTTACAAGCCAATTAGTAGATGATTAATCAAGTCGAGTAAAAGTCGAGTAGTCTAATTGAAAAGTAATTTCAGATATCTCACGTGCTTTGCTCTGACTCCGCAGAAATGAAAATTGGATAAATATTTTAATTATGAAAAGTTACCGAGTCTGTGGCGGCCAGCATTGTTTGATCTCCTCCACCAAGTCATGCCTTGTGACAGGGTCTTATCTTTGTTGGGTTGTTTGCTTGTTTGTTTGTTTGTTATGGTAGCTGCAACATCGCGGATATGATATCAAGTAATAGTATAATATTCCCTCAACAGTTTGGCTATTGTCGCTACTACCAATAGAAAAGAATATTATGTAGGTCTTTGTGAATAATATTCCAACATTAAAACACATGGACGCTACCCCTATTCCCTACCAATACACTATTGCTATAGCACTACATCCCCAGCAACCTATTATACTGGTGTATGTTTAAGTATGTTGATATAGCAATGTTTTAGGAGAGGAAGTCCCGGAAAAGACTCATTAAAGGACTAATTAAGGACTGCTCTTGGGACCTAGTGGAGCACGTGCAACTCCGCACAATAAGCCTCAGCTTTTTGTTTTGTTGCCCCCTCACTCTTTCTATTGTATCCAATAACTCTGCTATTCGTTGTAGCTTGAAATTTCGGTACGATTCAGCTTAGGCTACGTCGCTTGCGTTTCAGCTAAAATATTCTCGATAAATGTAATAGTACTAAGGAATGTACTTAACTGCTTTAACGTTAGGCAAGATAAATTTGTCGTACAAAACCTATTCGTAATATGAGCTTTGACGTTAACAAAAGTGTTCTAGTAATACTAGAACACTTTTCATGAGAATAGTAGAATCATGCTCTATCTAATCGATCCAAAGAGTCAAGAAATGTAGATAAATTGGTTCCTCACCAAGCCTATATGACAAATTTTGACTGATAGTCTATCCTTCTGAAGTTGAAACGATATTGTACGGATCGCAAGATAGAGCATTAAGAAAATTCCTTGAAATTTGGAATACTATAATTTCTAAAGTTCTACGGAATTGCTCGAATGTTCCATTTTCAGAAAATCGTAAAGCCACCATGTACGCAGACAGCTTTTGTTTCCATTTTGATATCTTTATTGTGAGACATTTGTCCAGAAACTCGCAACTCTCCGAGACAATGCATCATCTACGTCAATAGAAAATCACGTGAGGTTCACTAAACCACATAGAAAGTGCTGCTACACCGTAACTATTATTGTATTTTACCCTCAAAGAATTATATAGTAGACTAGAGGTCCGATATCTTGTACAAACTACTATGTCTAACAATTTGAACTACACAATTGGACCGTTTAACTACGATATCTCTAGAACACAGTCCAGACAATCCTATGTGCTATCTGCCTCAGTTGTTTGTACGCCATGAAAACTATTGTGCCTGTTAGACCCCACTTTGAACATCTATTTTGTTTCTCGATTTCTTATCATCAACCATAGGTGTCTCTTATTAAAGATGCCAACGAAATCGTACAATGTTATAGTGTGCCGCAGGTGCTACAGCTGTGACACCAACTAAAACAGTTACCGTTACTTTTAGCAGATTTTATTTGCCCTGACTGCCATGATGAAATTACACCAAGTTAATAATCCTAGTTTTTTTCCTCTCTTTTCCTTGTCACTTCAAGGTCTACGTCTTGAGTCAGTGCAGCCTGTACCTGGCCAAGATAAGATCACTATAAATAGAGCTTAAGTTTCTAAACCTAGCTCTGTCAGAATCCTCCACTGGCTCTGACGTCAATGTACAACCTCTTCCCATTGGACAAGTCTGGTCACATGACCCTCTCCCAGCTCCCTGATTGGCCCGAAGCCAAGATCCTGTAGTCTGCAGGTGTTCCACTCACATGGCCACTGCTTTGTTTTACCTGGGGCCTCATTAAACAGCACACTTGTTAGCCACACAGGATCACATGATAGGACTCTGTACCCTCATTGGTCCACTCTGGTTTTCTTACTACAATTCCTAATATTGCTTTTCTGGGGTCTAATAAGGCATTAACGTGTGCTCACAGGTCTCTCGGGACTAAGTTTTATTATCAACTCCTTCCAAATAACTGGAAAACTAGAATTAGTATGTGATATTACAGACGCCAGAATAATTCGACTTCAGAAATATTAGAGGGATGTAAAGATAGAGCGATAGACATACAAAATCTTTTTACGTCAGTTGATAACTTTTTTATGCTCCATATGCCCAAGTAAAGGGTTTCCATAGGTCTATTTCGCTGCTACTTTCTAATTAGTGTTTGTCGGTACGTATGTTAGTCGGTCTGTAATCTGTATGTTTGTTAGTCTGTATGTTTGAACTTAGAATGAGTGCTACAGACCTAACACTCAGGAAGGCAACACCTGTAAGGGCATCGCCCCCATTTTCCCCCCACCTGAAATGAGGGCCAGAGATAGACATGGCAGAACGACTTCCAGATAATACAGACCCTCATCAGAACGATCTGTTCTCGGTTCCGATACACCAGGAGTGCAGCGCTTTCTGCTCCAATCCTGGATCAAGTGAGCATCTTGGTATCTTGCACGGTCTAGATAATAAAACAGCGGACGTGTCGGTCCCTTTAAGCAGTCCTACCGGAGGTAGTCGAGGAAATGGGGCCGACTGTGGAGTCCCACAAGGAAATGTGTCCGGCCCCTCCGGTCAAGAGATCTGTGCTGTTGGAGATCCGCCGATAGTTCCTTTTGTGTTCGACGGGGGAGAAGATCAAGAAGTAAGATATCTCCATCACTTCTGTTTTTGGTTGTAAGCTCACATGCTTGGGAACAAAAGCAAATCTGACTATATTATTTGAGGAATCATCGTGACATCCAAGTTACGATCCTCCCGTGATTACTCGCATTGTTTAGTTTCGTTTATACCATCCACACACAACTAATGATATGCTCGACTCAAAACGAGTTTCAGTTACGCCTGCTTTTCTTGTATTAAAGAATAGGGAAATGAATTCATCTTCGACTTACAACCGCGTCAGCCTTTGCTCATGACGTTTTACATAAGAAACAATTACTATTCCATGTAATACACATAGAGCCAGTACTAATTCACCCTCACTGATGGTGTGGATTTTTACTGTAAATCAATGTATCGAGTTACAACGTACTGACTACTGTGTGACCAGCATCTATTTGCTGCCCTGCAGAAATCCTCTCCTGCTAAATATTGTGTCAAAACTGCTCCCTTGAAATGGGAACACGCGACTTAGGCGTCAGGAAGTAAATCAATTATGATTTGATTACTTTTTCATGTTATACGTCAATAAATACTCGTGCTCATGATTATCTGATAGGATTGAATCTGTTGTCTTCGTGGGTCGGGATGACGCTGTTGGCCATTGAGCTCCAGTTTAAGACATACAATTCTTTAGTTCAACATTTCAGGGCTACTTCAGATTCGATATGTTAATGTTTCGACAGTTTGTACGTTCAGCATCTGTGTTGACAGCCAAGGACTTTCAACACCGCTTGCCGGCGATTTATCTGAGAAATAGAGTGTTATATATTCGAAAAAGAAACCCGTATTTTAGGTAAAAAACGAAACTCTGTCATATAAAGCTACAGCCCATCACGTTGAAGATTGCCGATATTTTAGCTGTCTAAAGTTACTACTATCCTAATGGTTACAATGGGAATTGTGCAACTATCGCAGCGCCAACTGTAGAGCCCCGGAAAACTTGTGTCCCGATCAAGATGGCTTTATCTGGTACATTTACAATGGTCTTCCAGATGTTAATCCTGTTCTAAAACTTGAAAGTAGGAATATGATACCAGTAACGGGATAAATTTTGATGATGATAGAATATTTAAAAACGTTTCGTGTGGGATTAAAGAAGTCTTTCTAGAGCGATATAATAAGATCTCTAGGTTAAACTTTTGGTATCACGTTTTCTCAAGGTACTAGGTATAACGTGTACAGTAATAACGCAGTCTTCTGGCATGAGGTATTTATATCTGTCTGAAGGAGATTCATGACGTTGAAATTCCTTAACTTGGCAACGTTGCAAAGGTCTTGTAAGTCACAACAAATCACGCCTTGACACGGCTGTCAACAGTTTTAACGTGTTACGAAACTTTTTATAAAGGAGCAATGATAGTGCATCCCACTTTAACACCGCGAATCTTTCCTCTAACCGCGAAATATTGCAGTGCATCTTGTCTCTTTACTTGTTATTAGGTTTCAATTAAAACCGGTCTGCCCAAAAATACATGAAACTCACATGATTCCAAATGTTAAATAAGCTAGATAAAGTTCAGTATAAGGAGATGCAGATCTAGTAAATCTATCAACCGTTATTGATATCAAGTTTAATCGTAACCATTCCAAAACTATATTCATTGCACGTAATCAATTCTGCATTTTAACTACGAAACTCAAACCAATTCCAACTCACATAGCTCACCAGAGAAGTAGAGTCCCATCTACCACTGCTCATTGCCACTGTCCATTTCTCCTCTATCTCTCTATTTCTAACCAATGTCCACCCTCCAGGTAACACGGAAGTTGAGTATAAACCCCGGAGACGCGATCATTTCCACTACCCAGAGAGACTTCGTCCAGCTCGGGGGTCACCAAGGTAACGCTATATTTCTACCTGTCACGTGCTGCCTGTCACGTGTTAGAACGTGACTTGGCCTATCTGATTGTGATTTACTTTTAGGACATTCGTCAATTGTTTTTGATTAAACTTTCGACTACAATGCATGGTGGCCACTATACTCGGATAATTAGCGGTTATAATATGTTTGCGATAGGTTCGAGGAAAAAAGTGATCTCTAAATACCTACTAGATTATAAAATTATCGGTCCTGGGTCGAAATTCTGTTATATTTTAATGTCAGTTACAAATCACAAATTCGTACCGCAGTACTTTTTGTCATGTTTGTCTGATGTACGATTTGTAATTGTCCTGTAATGTTTGTCAGCGGACATGTCAGATGTGTCGGACATGGACGGACCAGGGGATCAGGTGATGGCTGCACCTTCTCACCAGCTTGGCGGACATTCAAGTAGGAAACATGGAGTGAAACATAAAGTGAAATATAGAGTGTAATATAAAGTGAAACATGAAGTGAAAGTCCTGCTGATCTCAGTCGTGTTGATTTATTGTTCTTCGTTTGTCCAACTGTAAAGTGTCACAGAGATGATATCTAATATTACCTAATTTTCTAGTGACGTGTAGATTCAATGTATTCGATGTTGTCTACATCTCAGATCTGTATCACGGACTACTAAGACGGTGATCCTACTGAAATTGACAGTTGCTGGATGACGTCTAGAAATTGATAAATTGTCGTTTAGTCAATGAGATACCCTTAAAGCTGCATTGCTCTAGAATCTAGATAGTGTAATGCGTGTGATCGAGCGTAATGGTAATTAGTATTTATTGGGGACGTTAGCGGTAATCAGTGTTTGTCATTACTCATTTGTCATTGCTTGTCATTACATAGCTCGCACATCCTATATCCTGCTGTTTATAGAGATGTTATCGCTGGAGCAGTATAGTTTATCATACAAAGTGTCGGATACAGCTGTGCTTGTCATGAATGATTGCGTGAATATTGCTGAATCAGATATCATCTTAATGTGTCGTGTATGACTACAGTGTGTATTGAATACAGTGTATATTCTTCTGTAGACACAATACTTCGAACGAATTCCGATGACGGTAGATCTAACCGGCAACGGGATTCGCTCGAAGGACCCTTTTTACATTATGCTGTATAGAGTCAAGTGTGTACAACGAACTGTTATGTGTACAATGTATTGCACATACCATGTACTGTGTACAAAATGTACTGGGTGTATATGTGTAATATGTAGCATTGTAGGGTGTACTATGTAATACTTGTATTGTTTATTCAGGGTGTACAATGTAATGCTTGTGCTGTGTATTCTACAGAGTGTATATATACCGTCCTTGTTCCAACACGACGTTATAGAAGTTCTTGTTTTACATGATGTTTGACGTCACTTCTCTCCGTCTCAACTCAAAACAAAAACATTAAATCTCTCTAATTTAACCATTACACCTCTGCTCTACTGTAGCTCGAACTTAAAGACGCTATTTAGCCATGTTTCACTGGCAGGGATCAATATTGGGTTAATTTATTGAATGATATGTGGCATCTCTAGAACTGCATCACTTTCTAACCCACCATGCTGATTCGGGGTCAGCTTGATCTTTCACACTTTTATTTGACACAAAAATAAAATGCTCCGATTTGTTGTAACGTGTTCAATAATTTTCTGTACACATTATGCTTCAATGTGTAAATTTCTCCGCTGAACCGGTTTTTCTGAATGTCAAACCGATAAATTTCTGCTCAGAGCCTCTAAATTACAGTGGTTTTATACACCGACTGAAATGCTGCGTTCCTATTGGTCGAAAAACGAAAATACCTCCCTCCTATTAGCTTCAATAGCAAACATGGCTGTGACCTGGCCGACAAACTTGCATGTATTTTGGACAGAGTTTGAGACGGTTAAGAGATTAGTGGTTACTACGTAACGTGTCGTAGTGCTACGTAACGTGACGTAATGCTACGTAATGTGACATCACATCGCACGTGGACGCTTATTTCCCGCAAAGTGCGGTTAGGAAGCACGTGCAATAAGCAGATATACCGCAGATTAGTGTTTTGTGTTACACTCTGCATTGGAATGTCTTTATGTCACGTATTGCTTGTGGAAATATAGACGTGCAGAAGTCTCGGAACCAACTAGTGGTCACCGCTATCTTAACAGAGCAACATTCAATGTAACATGTACCTTGTGAAATGTGAATATTACAAGACCACTATTCACATATTCACACATTTTTTCACACCCACTGAAGGTTTTGTTCAATGCTTGTTCTCACATTTTTTTATACTACACCCCCCCCCCTTGTTGTATTCTACATTTATACTATCCACACGGCAGTGAGCACCGAATATTTACACCTGAAACTTTGCTCACGAAATATAGACCGCAATGTTTACAATTCCACATTGTTTACAATTCTGAGGTTGTTGAAGTTTTAGACATCACGTACAGCGTGTACACTCTCTTTTAAGTAAAGAATTTTTAGGGTTTGTGTAGTATTTTCTAGTTCTGAGAGAGATTTGAGTAATGATGACGAACTTCTGTACAAAAAGTGTTAGAATGTAGAAAGTAGAAATCATCTGATGACTGGCGGAGAAATGTTTATTGTTTAATGAGAACGTCATTTTTAGCAACTATACATAGCACCTCCGTCAGCTGGCAATATCCGTGATTACATAATTAGCATGTATTGTACTGAATAATAACTTAATTGACGGTCATTAGAAACTCGATAATTAAACTTCCGTCTACGTACAGCAATGTTCTGAGATAGGTGTTCAGAGCGAGAGTGCAGCTCTGTAGACAAATAAGTTGTTACTACTGGCCGGAAACTGTTACATACCTGACATACCTTAGTTACATGCCTTAGTCACATACCTTAGGTAAACATTAAATAGTTAAATGCCTGTAGTTGGCGTGCAGTCCCTCATCAATGCAACATGTCCACATCGCTCCAGCTTCTATCATTAGCCTCACACGTGATATTTACAAATTAGCTGCCTCTCATGCCGCCTCTTATATTATAATTGCCGAATAGTGGTCCTTGGGAACTAAAGATCTGAAGATGCACGTCACGTGCAGCACGTGCAATATCTAAGAGACGCGCGACTTGAGTCTTAACTGGTGTTGTGACGTCACGAAGACGGTAAAAACGGGCATTTTGGAGGGTAAAACAGAAAATTTAATGTGGAAGGATGAACGCCATAGTTCAATGTGATGTCCAGGCAGAGTTCAGAAATATCAATTACTTTTTTACAAAATCTAAACATCAAGCTGCACATTCCTTAGGCTTAACTCAGTCGCTTAACCTTCAACAGTGAAATAATATGAAATCAATCATATGTTTTAAGCTGAATTAAATTTTGAGGATTAATGTGTATTAATAGCTATAACGTAAATGTTAACTTAATATTGATTTTGTAACGCTGCATCTACTCATATTCCACTTACAATTTCTGTGACGTCAAGGATTTGTGGTTTCCTGAGAGCCGAAAGCAATCTGCGGGGGTCTTTATTCCCTAAAAACTCGAGGAGATTGCAAAATCGTACAATTATAATTGGGATAATTTCTTTTGAAATCGCATATTTTGTGCTTAAGTACCTGAAATTATTCCTGAAAATTGGGTACCGTGGTAATGTTATCATGTTTCAATCCGGAAATATTCCTTCCTAAAATCTCTAAAAAAAAACTCGTGATGTATATTTTTAGATCCTGACAGTTCCTCTCAGACTTCCTCAAAACCCCCCCTAATTTCAGGACATTTCCACATAGCGGGCCCCGGGGCACTCTGGAAGCAACAAGCCAAGGACGGTGAAGTTGAAGCTAAAGTGCTGAAGGAGCTTAACGAGAGTTCCCTCCATGCTTACGTCCCGGATTTCCTGGGTACCAAGGAACACGACGGCAAGAGATGGATCGGCATGGAGGATGTAATGTGTCATTTTACTGACGGTTGTGGCATGGACATCAAGATGGGAACCAGGTCAGTGACAGTTCTGCTGACAGCTACATTTACTGAGATGTTCGTCAGTTCTTTACCTGTCCCTATTTGAACAAGTTAAAGTATTAAATCTTAAGATAGTAAAATGAACACGTTAAAGAATTATGTCTCAAGATAGTATTTTGAACAAGTTAAAGAATTAAGTTTCATGATAGTAAAATGAACAAGACGAATTATCAATGATGATCAAAGGTTATCCAACCGCATAGACGAACTAAAAGAATACTTCTATAATTCCAACTACCCCAAGAAGATGGTCGAGAACATATCATCGAAAGTTAAAACTTTTGAGCGTAGGCTTCCCGCCTGTAAGAATACTTCAAACAGTTCAATACTACTACCTGCTTCTCCTGATCATAAGACTATTAGAGTGGTTTCCACCTTTGGTAGCGACGAAGCATTAATTGAAGTTGTTGATAAGTTCGAATCAGTACTGGAAACCTCCCCAAGTCTGTCATCTGCTACATCAGTGTCGACCAGTGCAAGTGACAATCCACCAGCAAAAAGTTTTTCAGTTATGTTAAACGCACTGGCTCTTCTCTTCGACGACGCCTTCTCAA
>JH152960.1:100020-113178 GCA_000226015.1 Mnemiopsis leidyi | reverse complement strand
TTCTAACGGTAATTTACTTGGAATCTTCTAACGGTAATTTACTTGAATCTTCTAACGGTAATTTACTTGGAATCTTCTAACGGTAATTTACTTGGAATCTTCTAACGGTAATTTACTTGGAATCTTCTAACGGTAATTTACTTGGAATCTTCTAACGGTAATTTACTTGGAATCTTCTAACGGTAATTTACTTGGAATCTTCTAACGGTAATTTACTTGGAATCTTCTAACGGTAATTTACTTGGAATCTTCTAACGGTAATTTACTTGGAATCTTCTAACGGTAATTTACTTGAATCTTCTAACGGTAATTTACTTGGAATCTTCTAACGGTAATTTACTTGGAATCTTCTAACGGTAATTTACTTGGAATCTTCTAACGGTAATTTACTTGAAATCTTCTAACGGTAATTTACTTGAAATCTTCTAACGGTAATTTACTTGGAATCTTCTAACGGTAATTTACTTGGAATCTTCTAACGGTAATTTACTTGAATCTTCTAACGGTAATTTACTTGAAATCTTCTAACGGTAATTTACTTGAAATTTGTTTTATTGTTTAACATATTTTTGTGGTTTTAGTGTTCCCATTTTATCATTGGTATCTAAAATCGGTGAAATGTTGATTTGGCATAATCAATGTCCTAAAATCCTACGCTCCAATAAAGCATGACTTACTTATTCATCTTACATGAGTCATCTTACATTAGCGCGAATATTGAAGCTCACATATCTTATCTGATTCCACAGTACCGTCAACACATCACTGTAATGCGACCATCTGTCGATACGAGATTATAGACATAAGTGTGATACTGGGTACGCGATGTCAATTTCCTAGATGTCAGCATCATAGATCTCACGTATCTCGTAGTTGTTATCTAGATGTCGTAAAATGAATTAGACCTACAACTTTGATAGTGCGAGTCAACTTTCTATTGCACGACATGCACCTTAACTTTGTTGAGCAGCGCTGATAACACACTTCTTGACTACTGGCTGCCGTGTCAGATAATCAATTTATCAAGAAGACTCGGTTTTTCGCTCCTCAGTGCTTGCTCATTTACAGCTCAGTAGACCTTCTAAAGCTGGCCAAGTTACTCGTTCTATTTGATTAATCAATCTCTCTTACTCTCTCTCTCTCAGTCTCTCACTAAGCAATGCACTATTACTCAAGTACACCACAGATTTGCTTGTGTGTGATATTCCGGGACTTCCAAACGTATTCTAGATCGTTCGTTGTGCAATGTCGACTATAGTTGTATTGTTCTGTTCATTAGATTCGCATTTGCTCCGGCTTTTATTCTCATTCATCTATCCATTCAATGATGTCATATCATTTCACCGCCAAAATGAAGTCATAACCAATTATAAAGGGAAAATTTGATAAATTTTGGGAGGATCAGTTTATTTCATAGTCGGTGTACAAGGCCTATATATACTAAATATGCCGTGTTACGAACTAGTTACCACTAAATATGCCGTGTTACGAACTAGTTACCACTAAATGTGCCGTGTTACGAAGGATGATGTTGCAGGTCGTGAAGGAGATATACGACGAGAGAGAGGAGGACGACGAGACGTCCCAACAATACACTACAATCCGAGTAAACTGAGGGACATCCTCGTCTCGGGACCTTCTCCTATCTTCTCTCTTTCGCCTCTGTCAGTCAGAAACTCTGCTTCGTGGGACTCACTTCCTGCTTCGCTTCGAGAACACTTGCGTTGTCCAGCCTCGTGTCACGTGGTGTGACGTCATGTCACGTGGTGTGACTTCTTGTCACGTAGTGTGACGTCATTTCACATGGTGTACGACGTCATATCACGTGGTGTGACGTCATGTCACGTGTTGTAAAATCATCAGGACCAATAGTCATAACCCTACCATCGCCATTCAATTGTAATGAATACTCTTCAAAGCAAAGAAAATGGTTGCCGTCTCCACTATCAATTTTTGGGATCAAAATTGGAATTCGGATGAGATATCAAGATAAAAATGTGTGTTCAACCGCTTAACCACTCCTTTTCTTTGTTTGTAAGCTTCGATCTTCGGAGACCTTTTGACCCTGCGTTACATGCGTTTAGTGGATGAAAAAGAAGCGAGGGAGAGATGTAATATAGACCTGTTTTAGTATGTCATGTTGTATATTTTTATCGTGATAGTGAGTGTGTTGTTATTGGACGTTTTAATTATAATATTGTGATACTAAAATGAGAATCTAGTATGTAAATATACTGGAGAGAGCGAGCTGTGTTATCCAGACCCCCCACCCTAGTTTTGACCCCGACCTTAAGTGTACTAATTTCTATAAAGGTGTGTGAAACCCCTGACAGTTCTCTTCTTCTAACCTGACGTTCTTTGTTCTATCTTTCTAAGATCACTGCTTGATCAGCTGGTTAACTCAATATCATTCCACCTTCCTTGAATTAGTGTGAACAAAGCTGTATCCTGCGAGCTGATTGGTTCTTATTATTCACGTGACGTGATACTGGCTCCCTATTGGTGGATTGGACTGACCCCTCCCCAGCAGGTGCTGAGGGACTGCTATGGTTCCCAACACAAAGATAAAACCACCTGCTCCATGAAAAGGATTAAACTTTACAGCTAGTTGGCTAATTAGCGGTCTGAAGAACAATTAATTCTTCCTCATGCCTATGTAGAAATGTGTGTACTCAACTATAGTAGCCTAAGTAGGCAGAGGTTTGATAAGGGTGAAAAATTGAGAAAAATCTGGATAACACAGCGACTGAAGGCATATGTTATGGATCAATTCTAATGTTGTTTTAAATTCATTTTCTGATTAACCTTTACGATTTAACTAATATAAACCAAACGTTATCCTTACACTGAGAGAAAAACCGTTACTTCCATGTTGTGTTAATATTGATCTGGTCTTCGTTTCTAGGCATTTTATTTCAACTGAGAGAGATTTTGGATTTTTTACCTTTAAAAATTTCTGACAATCTACTTGGTTTTTGAAAATACTGTGTTAATTTTTTTTCAATTTTTACACGGCAGACTTTTTGTCCGGTGATGTTTGAAAATGAGCAATTTTGAGTCGAAACAGTCAAAAGAATTTTTTTAAAGGCATGGAATGAATAAGTGATCCATTTTGATTTTGGAATAACCATGATGTATTGCCTGGGTTAAGTTAGCTTGCTATCAAAATACAAATATTTGTTGAAATCATCCTCATACGATATTAATGGACTTACAATATTTGAATATTACACAATGGTAGTCACGTGATTCGACGTCTTCGTCTCCAGGGAATTTAGATAGTTCAATTGAATTATCCTATTTTATTGGGAATACGAGACCGCTATTTGATATAATGCCATACTAGTTAAATAGCAGTCAGTAAATAAAGTCTTCTTTTTTCTGTGCCATCGAAAATTATTAAAAAAATGGTATTCTCGATCTTACTTAAAACCGATCTTACTTAAAACCTGTTTGAGTTACATAGGTTTAGCTTGATGCTGCGAAAAAAGAAGACTCTTTAAGAATGATCTGTATAGTATATTTTCAGG
The DNA here is from genome assembly GCA_000226015.1 of Mnemiopsis leidyi. NCBI lineage: Eukaryota > Metazoa > Ctenophora > Tentaculata > Lobata > Bolinopsidae > Mnemiopsis > Mnemiopsis leidyi. The sequence goes on along the minus strand of JH152960.1, from coordinate 109,648 downwards.
GCCATTGTCAGGCTCCTGGATATTATTTGATATATTCCGTTGGTCTACATATAGCGCATTTTCAAATTTATCATTTGGTTAATATCTTCTTTGATTTTGTCAAAAACAACAGCAACAATATAATTTTAAAAGTTGCAGAAGTCATCTGACCATTTAAGTCAACCCTAAAACTCTGTAATTCATACCGTAATCACTCATCACTCATCCTTGCATCCAACTGGTCTCAGTAACACAATATCCATAAGTCCTAATTACATAGAAGATTTGAATTTCACCTGCACACACGTTTACCCGTCATGATTTTCGATATTGCCGCCTTTATTGCTTCTCGAATCGAGGGAATCTCGGGTGCTTTTAACATTTTATTGATCCTCGTTGCCCTGGTATTCTCACGTTTCTTGTCTTGATCGCGTGAGGTATTTGTTTCTCCTCTATAAAATTGGGCTAATTTCAGTAGTAAGCATAATATTGATTTTTCGTCAAGCTTTTTTAATTGATTGAATTGAGTTGGGTAGTTTAAACTTCACAGCATGTGTAACTGTTTGCCGGTATCGATTGCTATATAATTCTCTGCGCTATATACGATCTAAGTCCTTCTGGGGCTGATGGGCAGTGGGCTCAAGGACAAATTCAAAACAGAACCCGCCCAACAATGTTCAGCGTGATAAGATTTGATGAAGGATAAAGCCAGGAAATTTCGGGATTAAATCATTATAAAATTCTCCAACCTACGTGGTCGCCGTGGTCAATGTGACTACAGCCATTCAAAGTAAGAGGTGAAATAGCGGGTTAAGTGTCTTTGATTAACCGTTAAGTTTTGTTCAGACTCAGTCCAACGGTTGAGTCACGTGTCTGGTGCTATTTAGTGGCCACAATAGAGCAATCAGAGTGCTTGTAGGCTTGTTATTTAGATTTGCTGCTTATTAATATTATGGCAACTCACTGGACCGCTCATTGACATAGTCTCTTGTTGACATTTAGTTTTACATGGTTTGTCTTCTTTTATTTTTCAACTTCTTCCTGTAACGATCTTACTCTTAGTCGACTTGGTTTTACTGAAGTTGAAAATTTACAAAAGTTATCGGAGTAATTCTAGTTGACTAACCCAATATTAAGCTAAATCCCGTACTTAGGAATATTTCCTTGTGTTAAACCACTCCCCCAGATTGCTGGTTGTTATGAGACTGTATGGTAGGATGTCTAGCCGAGTATGCATGTGAGCAGCCCACGGAGACTCTTCTAGACTTCTCTACCCAGATCTCCCCTGCTAAAGGGACATGTGACTTTAGACGTCTCCTTCTCTCCAACCCTAAACACTGTCTAGGTAGTTTGGTACTTGTTTAGTTTATCCTTCTGTTTTGAACTGGTGTATCATTGTTTTTAGAGTTATTTGGGTGAGATTGAGGCGCTTTCATACGTTTGATAGAACAGTTTCATTTCTGACTCGAGAGAATACAAAAATTACAAATGTCTTACTCATAACTAGAAATAAGGATGAGGACAAACAAAAGTACAACTTTTATTCCACCCCAGGTCCCTGGACTGGTGGCATCTCTCCAGTGATCTCTCACAAACCCCGCGTAAAAAAAGGATCTGCTCCATTACCGGTCCAAGTTCTACCTCGAGTCCCAGACCAGATAGATCGTCCCTTCTCCTTCAGTCAGCTAAGCAACTACGTCTATCCTAGTCCTTACATCAGAGAGTATAGAAATTTAGTGAAACTATCTCACGAACCAGCTAATTCCAACAGGGTTCGTTGTTCAGTTTGCAGTTACTTTTTTCAGTTTTTAGTTACATTATGATGAGTTAGTTATACATATTATGATTTTGTTCAGTTTACAGTCTCTTTTTTTTCGGTTTACAGTTTTTTATTGTTCAGTTTACAGTCACTTTTTTCAGTTTACAGTTTTTCTTGTTCAGTTTACAGTTACTTTTGTTTAGTTTGCAGTTACTTTTGTTCAGTTACAGTCTCTTTTTTCAGTTTACAGTTTTTCTTGTTCAGTTTACAGTTAATTTTTTTTTTCAGTTAACAGTTTTTCTTGTTCAGTTTACAGTTACTTTTGTTCAGTTTACAGTTACTTTTGTTCAGTTTACAGTTACTTTTGTTCAGTTTGCATTTACTTTTGTTCAGTTTACAGTTCATTTTTCACTTTACAGTTACTTTTGTAATTTGTTTAGTATATAGCTATCTGTTGTTTAGTTTCGTGGGGTTTTATCTACTATCTTAATCTAGCTTATAATTAGATCAAAATGTCCAGTGGACATTGTCCAATTATTCAAGTTCAATAGTTAATATAACAAAGATAAATTTAAGAAACTTTCTGGCCTAGAGTTGAAGCTGAAAATTGTTCAATCAAGCTGGAACCAATGACATGACAAAAAATGTTAAAAATTGTCATTGCTTTTTTAATATCTTCCTATACTCTAGATTTTACTTTTGAGCCTACAACCCCCACTAATCTCCCAGTTACCAGAGCTGAAAATAAAGCCGATATCTCTACCTTGTCTTGGGATTTCGAACTCTAGGAGTATCCCCAGTTCTGGCTCCCAGAAATCCTCCTCAGTCCTCACTAAAACTTTGTGTCTACAGAACGGATCTGTTCAAACGCTATCTCCGGATTTCAAACTTCCTTTTCTTAACTTAGGTTTGTTGATTTTTATCCGTTTTGATTTAGTTCAGCACTGCCACTAGGAAGTATTTGAAAGTTTCCTCTATCCAAGTAGGCCGCCATCGCCTAATTTTATCATTAAGCTATCACTCGCTGTAAGTTAAATTCCTTATGAAACTGATTCAACTGAAAAAGATTTAGGTTTTTCTGAAAGCACAATGGTTGTTTCCCAACGCAAATTATATGATCCCTTGTTATTCTTCAGAGAATGGAGTTTTGTGCAAAAAGAAGAAGGCAAGCGAGCTGAAGAAGAAGAAACGCTGTTCCAAATCTTCCCTTCAGTCTTGCTCTCTTGTGAACCTAGGATTGGACTTATTTCACCATCCAGCAATGATTATTTGCCCCAAAAAGATAACAGTTTTAAAGCATGACGGCACAAAAAATAAAGGGAAGAATCGTCTCGGTCTACCTAAGATATAACGAGTAGCTGTGATTGTATAACGAGGATTTTATAGCGGTCAAGATTTCATGTTGTTGTGACCAATTTAGTTTGATGCTCTTAAAGGGTCGTTCAGCGATCGGGATACCCGACACCAATTTTACTGACTTATTTACAATTCGAGTTTTGGCAACTGATCCAGGTATTACCTGGCAGGTAACCCAACCGGTCCCCAAATCATGAGAAGTTTAGACAAATGTAACAAACTGTCCTTATATCACGTGACATAACATCTACTGGCAATAGTGAGGGGGGAAGTTACCTCCTGCCTCCAGGATGAGTCCAATACTGTACCAAAACATTGTTTTATCTCCCATGCGAGTCACGTGAGGCGCGCACGCCCACGTGACTTTGTGTGTCACGTGACCTCGTGACACCTCATGATGTATTTCGTTGGTCGCTTACCCTTTTTGTACATTAAACCGTGTGTCGGGTGCTAAGTCCTTTAGGGATGTGCTCCAAAAATATCGCTTTCTAATAATAGGCGAGTCAATGTTGCTTTTTCCACAATTCACCCCCTTTGTAAAAACACAGCCGGTATATTAGCGGTTCCGGCAAGGTGACGGGTACACTTTTGTACTAAAAGTTGATGAGGTTGCTTTTGCAAATGACGCAGTTTTCACAACAAATTTTGTCAAATCGCCATAAAGAAAGTAACGGAAATGCTGTTTTGAGTTTAAATTAAACATGAATGATTCACAATACATTTCCCACAAAGCTTTATATCATAATAGATGCATAATACATTTTATACAGAGGGACTTAAACCCAATATTCCAATAATCGGAGTTATGGAATATGTTTTTATTTTACGGAAATTCGCTGGAAAATATCTATGCATAAAACATTATTATTGTTTCGCATGCTACATAAGACGCAACTTATTCAACATGGTGAAATATACATGATATTGATACAAGTCAGGTTCACTGAGCTTAATCTCAAATTTCCAATTTTTACTATTAACAAAAGCTTATTTTTGTTACAAAACAGTTTTCTTATTCAATCTCAATCCTCATTTCATCTCCTTAGCACATATTGATTGTAATTTCAAATTCATTTAGTAAACATAAAAGCATAATAAAACTTTTTAAAAATAGTAAAACGGGCAAGCAATAAAAAGGTGAATATCGGCCTCTAAATTAACTAATCATTACAGAATGGGTTCTCCTTGACGGTTAAATAAATTACTATACTTAATTATTGTGACTCTTAATTATAATAGAAACACCATGGGCTTTAATTTAAAATTAATAAGACATAATCTAAAGTTTACCGGCCGGTTTGCTATCCTAGAAATAGAATACAATGAGATGAAAAATGTAGAATGAAGTAAATGACGGTAACATAATCCATAATATCAGATGAAATTTCGCGATCATTTCGACCACTATAACATAAAGTTCAAGTCTTTAACCACACTCTGAACTTTGAACACATGTTCATGGTTGCTGAGTTTCAGAATATGTCGATCAGTTTTAAACAGCTGCAACACATTGTCTGACTCATCAAAAATTCTAACACTCACTGCTATTCTTCGCTATCTGAATTTCAAGGTAAACCAGTCTATTTAGGACCAGGTTATAGGCCAGATCCTCAAGGGTTGGATAAGGAGGAGGAAGCCTTGAAGAGATGGACAGTGGCGGGCCCCGAGTTAACTGTCTGAATCTCCTTGTGAACTGAACCTTTGTTCTTGGTGAGGTTGGCAGCCAGGTGGTTGAGTTTGTCCAGCGCTTCTCGCAGCACTTTGTTCTCAGATTGGAGGTTCTGAAAAGGAGATGACGGTTAGGACTTAGGGATTAGAGATTAAGTTTAACTCAAAGTTAGATGTGAGTTGTAAAGTGGTTTATTTTGAGTTGGGTTTACCGGTTTGGTATTAGGAGCTGAAGAGGATGAAGTTTCATGTTTGTATTTGGTGACTATTGAGTGGCTGTTACTGACTACTGTTACTGACTACTGTTACTGTTAATGAGAATGTTACTGTTGATGAGAGAATGCAACAATAGGCATTTAACTTTGTACTGGTTAAAACATAAATAGGCCAGTTAAGCTGTCAATTAACCTGTAATTCATTAATCAAACTGGAGACGAGGCCTCCGATAGAGTAATGAGCTAAATCTTTGACAAGCGTTCCCTCCCAGTTAACCGATTGGGATCATTTGACCCTCATGAAACGGGGCGAAAAGAGGGAAGACTGAGTTGATGAGGAGAGCGTCTCGCACTATCTGCCAGTCGGCACGTCTCATAATAATGACAATCCTGCCATACCGTCGATGTGAAGTGTGGTTACTCCAATAATCTGACCCTCATGGAAACCTACGTAACTATCACGGAAAACGAGAGCGTCGGCGGTCATCACAGCAGAGCTGCAAGGAGCAAGGGGAGGAGCAGAACCTGGCCGATAGTTACACCCAACCTCACGAGGTACGTGTGTTGCAGGCTCCTTGTAGGGAACACACTCGGTGTATTTAATTACTGGTTAAACTGGAGCAGGGGCGTAACTCTACTGAGAGGTGTTGAACACGATGGTGAGCTCACTAGCCTGCCGAGAAATCTGTCTGCTTATGCTCTGATGCAATAGGAGGGGCTAATCCCAGTGGCAGTACAGAAAACGTGTAGAGTCGTGCGAATAGACTGGGAGAGTTGCAAGACAGTTCCAGAACTGATAGTGATATGGGGTAGAATAAATGCCCAGAATTTAAAAAGGAGAAATTGTTAATAACTGAAGTTGAAACTAAAGATTTGGAGTTCGTATAATACTGCTAAAAAGGTGAAAACCAAAATCATACTTTATCCAGCATTTTTACCTCAGTATCCTTCCTGAGTCTGGAGTTCTCGTTCGCCAAAGCAGCTCCATGCTGGGTCGCCAGGGAGAGTTTAGCCTCGATAGTGCTGAGGTACTCCTTCTTCCTCTTCCTGCTGAGACACGCAGACTCTCTGTTTTTTATCATCCTCTGTTGCTTCTTCCAGTTCCGGATCTCTTCCTCTGTCTTGAGATGAGGCGGTACAGTCATGACACACCTCCCGGCTCTTCCGACTTTGCAGTTCTCCATCTTGAAGTTCTTCATCTGGGAGTAGTAGGAGTAGGCCTTGTCAGCAGTGATCATCTCTGGGACACTCCTTCCTCCCTTCATTATCCGGGGAACTTCTGATACTGCTGAGGTGGGTTTGGGACGTTTGTTGACGGGGTAGTGTACGATGTTGTGTTTGCTGGAGGTCTGAGGGTTGGAACTCTTGGTGGTCTGGTGGTTGTGAGTCTGATTTGGAGATGTGTTTTGGGAGTTCTCCTGGTTCTCGTGTTTCTTGATGTTAACTGATATGATGTTGGAGGATAACTTTCTGGAGGGGATGTAGATTTTGAAACTCCGATCGCTTCTCATGCAGTTTCGGAAGGCGTTGGTTTCGTAGTTACCACCTTCTGTTTTAATCACAACAGGTTTTCTGACGATCTCTGGTTTAATGGGAGGTTTTGAGTCATTCAGGAAGTCAGTACCAGTGTAGTTGTAGATGCTAGCGTTAACTGGCTCCTTCTCCTTTGACTTTGAAACTGTGACAGGATCTACAAGGTTTACTGGTTGTGGAGAAGGTGCGGGAGATTCGACCTCTTCTTTAACGACGATTGTTTCTGTTTCTACTGCTGGTGGGGTGGACACTCTGTTAAGGTTGAGGAAAGAGTCGGGATCACAAATTTGTTCGGTATCCAGGTCTGGTAGCGAAGAGATCTCTTTGAAGAGGTCATCTTCAAAATCTATGGAGTTGCTAGAACTAGGGGATTCTCCACTGCTGTAGTCTGAATCTATCTGCTCGTAGTCGAAATCTAGGAGGGAATCTGTCGACGGGGAAAAAAGGTCGTCCATGTCAAATTGGACCATTATACTAAAAACTACGTTTGTGAAATTGGAACTAACTATTACAGGGTCTGGGCTATTGTGCGAGTGCAGCAAAACAAATGTTTAACAAGTTGAACTGCGGTCACTGTTTGTATAAGAGTGCTACTGGAATGCGTCGTCCAATCACGACGCAGTTTACGAGACACGTGACGTGGCGTCACGAATCACGTGACGAGACGCCGCGTCCAATCACCAATGAGGCACTCGTTAGCAGCAACACGGGATACCCTGCACCAGCTTCCTTATAGGGCTTAATTGTCGGACCCGGCAGCACTATGAGGCCGAGTATTGAGACTCACCTGGTCAGTGAAGAATAGACCATTCGTATCCATGGTAACACCATAGCTGGTCACGTGATGCTTGCTAAAGACCCCGGTCAGTGCGGGGACTTTAGTCGGAGATGTAATAATAGATAGTTAATTGGTGCTATTAGGCTGGTGATTGTTTTATTTTCTGACCTTGAAGGATAACAATAACAATGTACTGGATCTATACGCAGAGGTACACTAAAACTGTACATTATACATGACTGTGGTAGATCTTCCTTTTGTTGACCAATACCACCACTTCTTAAAATTTAATGGGCAATTTTAACATATATTTTTATTCTCTTCCATGGCCGATAAAAAGACACGCTGTGGATCTTAAACTTTTATCCAGAAAGGTTTATATCATCGATAGGGCGAATGGTGATGTTCTGTAAGGTGATGTTCTGAATCGTAAAGGTCTGTGACTCTGGGGTGAAGGTGATGAACTGAATGGTGAACGTCTTTAAGGTGAAGCCTGAAGGATGATGTTCAGTAGGGTGTAGTAGGGTGAAGGTGATGTACTCAAGGTTGAAGGTGATGAACTGAAGGGTGATGTTCTGTAGGGTGTTGTACGGCAGCGCGTACCCTCCTGTCATTTTATTCCCATATTCCCTCCTGTCATTTTATTCCCTCTATTCGCTTCGAATGAGGGTCGGACGAAGTCAGACAAGTAGGGTGAAGGTGATGTACTCAAGGGTGAAGGTGATGAACTGAAGGGTGATGTTTTGTAGGGTGAAGGTGATATACTCAAGGGTAAGAGTGATGTGCTGAAGGGGGATGTTCTGTAGGGTGAAGGTAATGTACTCAAGGGTGAAGGTGATGAACTGAAGGATGATGTTCTGTAGGGTTAAGGTGTTGTACTCAAGGGTGAAGGTGATTAACTGTAGGGTGATTTTCCGTATTTGAAAGGTGAAGGTGATGTTGTCAAGGGTGAGGGTGATGTTCTAAATGGCAATGTTCTGTATGTTGAAGGAGATAAGCTTTTTATGAGTGTAATAACAATTTTATAGTAATATTCGTTTAATAAACAGAATAGTAAGCAGATTCGTTGTTGTTTCGAAGAATTTATAGAATCTCTTCACTGTTGCAGACCTTGAAAATAACACGCCAAAAACTCACGCTAATTATTGTTATAATTCGATGCAAACCTCGTTAACAATTGTGTTTGATCGAATTATGCTTTAAAATTGAATTTCAAGACTAATTCATCGAGGAAAACATACTGTAACGACCCATAATTGTGTTATAAAACTAAAAGAGACGGTGTTATACTCTGGCCTACATCGGAAAATTATTCGTCTTTCACAAATAAAGTAATTTGGGTTAGGTTTATGGAATCAGTCAGTCGTTGTGCTTTTAGCTGGGGTTGTTTGTTCGTAAAACGCGGGACCTACAGTTTCAGAATTTAAACAACAGCAGGTTGCTATTTGTAGAGTAACTTAGTAAGACACTCCTGCTTTGGACATGCGGAAGTTCCTGATCTTGCTGCTCGTAGTCGTAGAGTCAGCTTACTGCACTGTACCTCCAGTTCTCGAGCCTGCTGTTTACAGGGAGAGGATCTCCTTGGAGGCCGGTATTGACATGGTCTTTGAGGGTATTGATGGTCCGATGTCTGAAGGAAGTCCCCCACTGCAGAATGGTGTGGCAACAAGAAGAGGATCACCAACTAGGACTAACAGTTGTAAACACGTGAGAGGTGTTCCCGCCAATCTACGGAGTCCGAGTGAGATGAAACCGTACGGGGTGACACAGTTCTATCAGAAGTATACAGAGGCTTATAACATCCCGGTTTTGGCCTCCAGTAGAGTTCCTGATGACGCTTTGAGAAGAGCCTGCTACGTGTTGAGGTTCCTGTTTGCTGATCACTCTGGAGTAAGAAGAGAATACTATAGAAGACACGGCCGGGTTGCCATGGTAGCTGCTAGTGAGGGAATTACTGAAATTCCGGAGTACAGTCATCTGGACCCAACATTCTGGAACGCTAGAGCTAGAGGGTTAGGAGCTACCGATCAATATCCCATCTGCACAGGTGAGGGAAATGTGGGGACTTGACGTTCTGTTTGAATTTGATAGTGTTGTTAGGATTTGTTGTTATCCTCGGTGACGTCTCAAAGGTGTAATGGGTATGATTTGACATGATGAAAATATCACTAGCCAATATTAATTTGTATGTTCCACTAAAAAGTTATTTTTAAATCTACTCTTACTCTTAAGTATGAGGAATGTCCAATCAAGCATACTCAAGAGGCTGTGTTCCTCGTCGCCCGGCCAAATGAAAAACCTATTGGCAGTACTTAGGGGTCGTTCACTATATGACGTCAG
>JH152960.1:7423-25788 GCA_000226015.1 Mnemiopsis leidyi | reverse complement strand
TTATTATTGTTCTGCATCGGCACGTGTAAATGCAGACGCGCGAGTTAATGCAGCCGTTTGATGCAGCCATGTTTGAAAATTTGCACGCGCAAAATCTGAACACAATTGCGCGTTCTTTGCATACCTTACGAGACATATTTACGCGGATCAAAAATCTGGGGATCGAATTAATGGTTGGACAATGAAATGGGGATTTTTTTAAAAAATCCCCAAATTTCGTACCCCGAATTAAATTGGCGCATTTTCACCTTCAATTATTTTAGAAAAATCAAACTCAATTTTTTTTAAATTTGATAATCTTTAAAGGTAAGACATGCAAAATGCATTGTAGAAATATTTGATAAATTTCAAACTGATCGTGGTAAAACTATCATTAAAAACGGATTTAGGAAATCAGCAATTACAGAGGCGATTGAGATGTTAGAATTTCCGGAGCGAGATCCATTTGTTAAACCCAATGTTTAGCTGATCAAGTCATTCGATGGAAAATCTTATGCATTTCTTATACCTATAAAAATTATTTTTGTGAAAAAACTATCTCTGACTCATCACTTAACATATTGTATTTTTTAACGTTGTTTTAGAAGTTCTATCTGAGCTCTGACCCACGTTTTTTTATGTATAAAGCACTGAATATCCTGTAACTTTTACTTAGTTATTTTAATACTAATTAACTTTCTATGTACCTGAGAAATGTTCTTCCTTGTCTCACAGACCATGTAAAATAACTAAATTGATGAATACACCTCAATTTAACCCTTTTTGAGCCAATTACAAACAAATTAATTTGGGGGATTTTGAAGTGGAGGTCAAAATTTTGGTAGTACGAAAATATGGGGATTTTTTCCGAAAATCCCCGAATTTCGTACCCCGTAAATATGTCTCCTAAGGTAGTTTGTTTCAAATATCTTAACTCTGCATAACGTCATCATTATTGTATTGTATGTGCTGCCTTCATAATTTATTCATACTGGGTTGTTTTTATGCTTATGGCGTTTCATGAATAAGTCGTTCAAAAGATTTGTTCGGAGCTGGGATTAAAATCGTCTTACATTCATTTCTTAATCTGTCATTCGACAAAAGTCAATTAAACTTAAGTCAAAAGAATTTTGATCGACTTTACTTTTACTTGTTATTGTTTGATCGCACATCTTGTTGCAGTTGTTGCAAGGCAATTATGTATCCATTTCATGATGCAGATATGAAATTCATTATGCGGCCTCAGGCAGTTAAAACCTATAATCGTATTTGTATACATAATGAAGTTTGATAAAGGAGCGTGCGCGCGGACGTGCGCGCCTACGTACGGACGGACGGACGGACACTTTTTGAGCTAATATTCCAAAATACCCCGATTTACGCTGTCGATCGCCAACCCTTGTTTTGTACTTTTTGTGCACGTGCACAAAACGTATCAAAACAATCTTGCCATTTGGGCCCGAAGGGCCCAAATGGCAAGATACGGGAAAAAATAGGAGTGTGACACGCGGCACACTGTGACTGTGTGACTGTGTGACAGCATTAGTTCGACTCTTGAAAACTAGAAATTTCCTTGGACCGGGGCCAACTGCGAGACTGAGAATGGGAATGCCACACATTGTGACTAAGTGTGACAATGATACTCGAATAACAATAAAGATTCGTGACAGTCCTACGCGAAACGGTTCACTAAAAAATATTAATTGGCAGGCGCGATAGATCGTATTTTGACATTCTTCGCGCTGAAAGATGTGCGCGTTGCCAGGCAACTGAGTGCGCGCGAGCCAGACATAATAATTTGTTCTTTAGAAAAAACATAAGTTGTCTGCAATACTTTAAAGTGCACCATCTTTGTTGTGCACCCTCTCCCTAGATTGATCTTCCTAAACTATTTTCATTTCACAGGCAAGACAAGTTCTACTGCGGGCGCTACACAAATCTAACTCTATGGTAGCCGACACATGGGCAGCGGTTCAGTGTCTGGCGATGGAGAACGTCACGGAGCGGATTGTCGTCGACAAACTCATCTTCATGACTCAGTCACTGGATACTCTCATCCGTGTCACTGCAACTAAACTGCTTGTTCGCCTCAGTCAACATTCCGTATGTTATTCTACTTGAGTTTGAATTTTGATAAATAAGTTAGGTTCAGTTAGTTTATAAAGTTTGAAAAGCCTATTGAACTCATATCAATATGCCGTGGAAGTTAGCAGCATGGTATGATTAATAGTTAGGCATGAGTTGTCAGCAGTAAGCTCAGACAACAAAGATATATCTCGACTCTGATTCGTCTACTGCAGGATGTTATACTGTTCATGGTAGCTGATGAACTCAACAATAAACTGTGGATAAACAGATACATGGCGTGTAAAGTGATACAAAAGATACACACTCGTACGTGATACGTAACACATTTATTCCCAATGTTGTACGTGATATGTAACACATTTATTCCCAATGTTGCACAAATCGTATTCATAATTTCCGAGTTACTACAGCGAGCATCAAAGCAATAAAATCTTAAATTTTAGCGTTTATCTTCTGCGAAATTGCTACGATAACTTTTGTTTTCGCAAGTTTCAAATCTTTGACCAAAGTTTCTCTCCTAGTCGAAGATAGAAGTGACCATGAGCCTGTAAGATTTAATTGCCCTGTCGTTGATAGACCTGACTACACACCAAACATTGACCACTTCCCCCTCGTCGACGGCTTGTGGAGCCTTGACCTTGATGAAGATGTAGTAGAGCCGATCTGGGTCGATGACTCTGTGCACTCTGTTCCTGGGACGTTCTATGTTCGTCTCGAAGCCATCCCTCTGTCGATCGTTGAAGCAGTAAAGTCGATATTCCCCCGTTTGGAACTTGTTCTCAAGAGACATGATGATTGTGGTGTCTCGTCCTGCTTTAATCGTTAGCGCGCTGGGTTGGATATTCTCCGTTTTCAAGCAGGTGGTGGTTGGTTTGATCTCCGTGTTATGGATCCTGAGGAATGTGTTTCCTGCCACTGTGGTTCCTCGGACTGCTACTTTGAAGGAAACTTTAGGGATTTTAATGTCGACATACCACTTGTCATTGTCTCTAGTTCGCAGTCTGAAGATGTCGTCAAAGGATTCCCCGTTCAGAAGAACGTCGATTCTACTCGCCTCATCAATGGAATCTCTCTGGGTAAGTGTGATGACAAGTTTGGCAGTGTCTCCTGCACAGGGCTGCTTCGTCCACTCTACGTTGCCGTTTGAAGCCGCCTGCTCGAAGTCCACATCGAATCCAATGCTGAAATCTCCGAACGTTTTAGCGGAGAAAGTCCAGGAGTTGTCGATAGAGCGAGGAACCTTGATCTGCCACTCCCCAACACAAGGACAATGTACAGCGTAGTGTACGATGTTCCCGAACCTGCTCCCTGTCTCCTGGTTGTGAGTGTTGCAGTTGTCCTGGGGAGACATTGAAATCCCGTCAAGTAGTCGCCTGTCAGCGTGTCTCTGGAATGTGACCTGCATTGTCAGCCGCCCAACTGTCTCGTCCACGTAGAAAGAGAGTGTATTAAACTCCGCCTGTCTTCTCCGTCTTATCAGGAAGTGATCGTTCAGGCTAGTGTCCCTCTTCTTTCTCTTCCAATCGTCGTCCCCCCCGTCCTGCCAATAGTCCCAGTCGTTGTCGTAGTCGTCGTGAGCCAAGTAAGAGCTGTCCTCTGTCGACTCCGCTACAATGTCCGTCATCCTGTACAACTCATCATCCTCCAGCCGATAGATGCTTCCTCCAGTAGAACCAGCTAATCTGGTGAAGTTCCCATCCACCTCGGCCCCACATGTCCCTGTCAGTACGAAGTTGAGGGTGTGAGAGTAGTCTATAGCCCAGTCCTCCACGTTTCTCACCAGATCTTCCTCGCAGTCTTTGCTGGACGCGTCAGTAAACACGAAGATGGGAGAGTCGCTGTACATGTAGGAGTAAGACAGCATCTGCTCTATCGCTGTACATGTCATTTCAGGACAGTCACCGCCCATCGAGGCGACAATACGGTCATTTACGTGGTTTACAGCTTGTGTCGGCTCGTAGTAAGCGGTCGGTTCTTGGTAGTCTGGGTCGCCAAAACTCATTATCACAAAGTTGTAGATTGTATCGTCCCAATGTAGATCCGTCTTCAGAAAGTGTTCTGCGATCCTTGACACCTGCAAAGTGCAAAGGTACCTGTCAGCTTAGGCTAAATTTGTTTCATGATAACCCAAGATCATTCCCATCAAACAAAATATGTATATCAAAACGTAATTGAAGCGAAATAGACTTTAGTACCTGATCAATATCGTCAGCCATGGAACCAGTATTATCAATAAGAAGTCCAAGAGATGCGGTGTCCCATATGTCCAACTGATTCATAATCTCATCAGTAGTCAGTGATTCGGACAAGTCTCCGAACAACTCGTCCCACGCGGTCGCGCTCTCGCTTGATCGACCCACCGAGTCCGCCGTACTCTCTTGCCGCTTTATGTAGTGCGCTAAAGCTTCCGCACAGATTGCCCTGTTGAGAGTTCTGTCTTTACTGCTCTTGAGGGCGGTGGCACAAGCGCTCAGTTTCTTCTCAGGTTCGAGTCTTCTTACGTTAATGCTGTCGGCAGTGTTCTTCATCTTCACCAGGACCCTCTCCGCGCTGCTGACCAGACTATTGTAGCCCTGTCTCCCGGTAATAGCCGCAAGTCTGCACGGGTCCGCTTGTCGGCCAATCTGGTCGATTCTTGGTCGGATCTTCTCAGCATGTTTTGCCCGTAGGAGGGTCTTAAAGTGGGCAAACTGGTCAACGGAACTAACGCTGTCTAAGCAGAGGACAGCTAAAGCAAAGTAAAACAGCATGATTGAAGTTAATTATCTGCTACAGAGAGGGTTATAACGGTTGTCATGGTTTATAGAAGGTGTTGAGTTACCGGGGCTCTGATAATCTTGAACGACCTGCCCTCTTATCTCATGCACAAATTAGGTTTCCAGTTAAAGGAAGCTCTGTCAGCCCCCATCTTCATTGTTTATTTACGGGATGATCGGTCAGGGATCGGTTTGAAGGAAGTTGGAAATGTACCTACGTCAATGATAATCTGAGATTCTGCCGATACGAAATCTGAATCATTACGTCACTGTATCTCATCGACTGGCATTAAAATTTGGAAATATTCCAAAATAGGCAGATTGCTGTAGTAATTAATATTTAATTGATGACTGTTATGTGTGGTATCAGAGTGGCATCCTTACTTACAGATGGTAATACGATATCAATTCCTGTGATGTTTATCTACAATACAGTCGTTATTTCGGTGAATTTGCAAAATCCTGCTTAATTCCCTTTAGATTTTTTCTAACTTAAGCATTTAACTTCCGAATAATGTGAAAGTTTTATTTAGCTTCCAGTCTCTCTCTGTGTAACTGTATGTTGACTAAAACGCCATAAACGCTAAAATAAACCAACATTTTAATTTTATTTAGTATATTTAATCTACAATGATTTAATTTTCAGCACTAAATAAGGATATCTTGCACAAACTCCTTACATTAATGTGGTCCGACTACAGTGAGAATATAAAATCTGTTGCCGGGGAAACGATCGGAGTTAAAGGATACGGTCATGTAAGTACTTTTAGTTTGTACGTCAAGTATCTATGTAGCTGTAGAAAGTAGTATCAACTATGTATTACCTTCTACAAAATTTCACACTTCAAGTAACAATCTCACTCAAGTCATACCAAAATCGAAATCCTAAAACCTTGCCCGCTCCTAAAAAGAACAAAATAAAACACACAATTAACGTGTCCAGCTCACAAGGTAGTCGAGCCGCTGTACTCGTCCATGTGCCGATAGGGTCTGTTCCCAGCCAGTAGCGCTCTCTCGGCCCTGGTAACGCGTGAAGCTATGCGGTGACCCACAATCTCTCCCTGATACAAGTCCGGAGTGGATGCCATGAAACCTGCCCCCTCCAGATCCGGATAAGATCTCCTCCAGTTCTCCTCCAGGGCCTGCTCCACGTGACTCATCATCTCGCTGCTCAGAGATCCGTATCCGGGGACATGTTCGAACTCAGGACTGTCTACTCCACTATCTACACGGACCAGCGTGTCAATCATCAGGTCTCGCACGTCCTCAGTTTGAGATCCCATAGTGCCACGCGACTGTTTCGGCAGGAGTGGGGTCGCCTCCAGAGTGTTGGGGTCGTCCCCGTGGAAGGCACGGTGAGCGAGGACTACTGCGAAACACAGCTGAGCGGGGACGAGAAGATTGTGGATAACGTCCACCATTACCCTTTTGTTGAACAAGTCTATTGGTGGGATGAGGTGCATCGCAGAGATAACCTTGAGGAGGAAACTCTGGAGTCCAACAACCAGGAAACAGATCCTCACTGCCACCCACTTTCTCCTAATTGATCCTGAAATCTCTGGGTAGAACTGCTGGGTGATGGCCAGGAACCTGATCATAGCTCTGATTCCCACGATGAACAAGACCACCCCAATAGCCTGTAGGAGGCCCTCAACCGTCTCACTCAGATCAAACGCCACCGTCACCATGATAACCGTCATATAGGTGATAACACCGGCGTACACGAGACCCTTGTTAGCGCGGAGTCTCCGCCTCGTCACCACTATCTCCTTCTGATAGGAGCAGCACCAGCAGCAAACCTTCACCTCGTACACAAAGCCAGGCAGGAGTCTTGTCAAGTCATTCCAGTCTCCATAGTAACTGGAGACGTACTGGTAAAACTGGAGGATACAGAAGACAAGGTAGACAAACCTAAAGGCAGATAGCAGCTCTACCGTAGAGAGGTTACACAGCTCGATGACGCTGATGATGGAGCAGATGGGAGCCAGAGAAACGAGGTAGGGCACCTCCCGGTTTCCCTCCACCCGGGAGATGTAGAGCAGGTGGAAGAAGACGGCGATCTGGAAGATGACCAGAGCAGCGTCTATAGAGGTGAAGATGATGTAGCAGACACTGGGACAGTCTATAAAGGTCTCCGTGAAGGTGGGATAGTGGTCCAGCTGCTCACATGTCACGTTCTCCCGCATCTGCAGTGGGGAGTTTTGTGGAATGTTGTGGAATTTAGAGGATGTAGTTCTTCAGAGGGAATCTTTAAAAGTAATCTTAAAAATCTTTGTAAGTTATCTTAATGTAAATTATAAGTAAGTTAAAGTATCATATTTGTTATGGATTCGTCCGTTATTGTTATCTCGCGAATTGTCGCTGTGAGCTGTGTAGATAAAATAATTTTGAATTTCCACTAACCGTAGAAACGTAGTGACTTTGAATAAATCTGGTCTTTTCTAAAGAGGAAGAAAAAGGGTCCGATTATGGATGTCAGAAGTACTAGATTACTGGTACTAGGAAATCTAAACGACTAAAACTACTCCAAAATGCTAATTACTTCCCTAAAAGGAAACTCGGTGTAAAATTCCGGGTAAAACTTTGTCAAAGGCAAGCAGCCGGTCTAGCTATATGGTTGGAGTACGTCCTCGCTGTGCGAGCTGCATTGTGTTGCACAAAAGAGCACGTGTCATTACTGTAGTCAGCTCTCATCACGGATTACAATGGCACTAAATTAAAATACACATACCCGGCCAATCAGCAGCGAGTATATCACGAACGTGACTGAGTTCCGCCCAATCAGGTCGTAGCTATTTGACCACGTGACCAATGGGGTGTTTCAGGAGAAATCTCAGGATATGAAAATTAGACCTAATATTCCCCCGTACTGTTACGAGAGTGTTGCCCGATCATCAATACAGTTTGACGGCTGGGAAATAGAAAGCGAACTTCTGTACGTGTTTTGTATTAAGAGAATTAATCTAGAGGAAGACACACAATTTGGAAACAATACTAACGAAATAGACTAATCGTTAAACGTGTCATTATGCGAAGGATAATACTTGTATCAAAAGTGCGTATAGCTTATTAGACAAAAATCAAGATCTTACGAATAAACAATAAATCAATTAAATATCACCAAAATTAGCGACTATCGTTGAAAGCAGGCGTCTGATTTCTCCCGGTCCAACAAAGACTTCACCAGAACGACAACTTCACCACAAGTCATGTGATCTCAACTATCTCCTCCCCTAGGTTCTCCATGACGAACTGTGCTGTAGATTGCGGAAAGGAAACGAAGCTGAGAGAGTAGACGCTTTAAACAGAGTTGTCCATCTCCGGATGATGACCGGGCGGATGAAGTCGGTGTTTCTGAAGTGTTTTACAGATGATCATGTGTCAGTCCGGCACACTGCTGCTAAGGTCAGTGTTTTACTGTTTCCTAGCCCGTTATTTCAGTGTTTTACTGTTTCCTAGCCTGTTATTTTAGTGTTTTACTGTTTCCTAGCCTGTTATTTTAGTGTTTTACTGTTTCCTAGCCTGTTATTTTAGTGTTTTACTGTTTCCTAGCCTGTTATTTTAGTGTTTTACTGTTTCCTAGCCTGTTATTTAAGTGTTTTGCTGTTTCCTAGCCTGTTATTTTAGTGTTTTACTGTTTCCTAGCCTGTTATTTTAGTGCTTTACTGTTTCCTAGCCTGTTATTTAAGTGTTTTGCAGTTTCCTAGCCTGTTATTTTAGTGTTTTATTGTTTCCTATCATGTGTTATTTGTGTTTCACGTCATGGCTCGGCTGCATAATTTCGAATTTAAGTTTTCCTTTATCAAATTACAGCAACTATCCATAAAAAATGCAGGAAAAATAAGCGAAAAGAGATATAATCATTGATAATTGCTATAACATTTCAGTAAAGGACAAGCTTTAGATTATTAAAGGAAAATGATATTAAACATTTTTAGTAAGTTAGATAATATAGTAAGTTAGATAATAATCACATGATTATTCCATTTTTCGATACCAAAACTCACAGTTATAGAAGTTATCACAGTAATGTAGTGATTTTTGGGCAAAAGGGTCATATAGTTTGGTGATTGGGGCAATTGGTGCCATTGGCGCCAATGGATCCACTCAATGGAACTAATTGATGTCCCATTGGTACCAATGGCATTTCGCCATTTTCGACCACTGGATCCAGTATAATGAATCCAAAGGAACCACTCGATAGTGATATCTTTTTCACGATTACCACTCAGAGTCAATGGATCATTTGGAATTCCAATGGCGACAATGGTACCAATAGCGACAATGGCACCAATGGCCACAATGGTACCGGCAATGTTACCAATTGCGACCAGGCGACAAAGGTACTAATGGCGATAATGGTACCAATGGCGACAATGGCGATAACGATACCGATGTCTACAATTGGCGCCAATGGCGATAACCAGGAAATAATTATGCCGGATTATAGCCATTGACGACAGTGGCGCCAATTTTAACAGTGGCATCAATGGCGATGATCATTGATCAGGACAAAAGTATACCGATTTATCGGCATTGACGACAGATGGTGTCATTGATGCCACTGTCACTATTGGCACCACTTTCGTCAATGCCGATAAATTGGCGTAATTATTTCCTGATTATCGCCATTGTCGCCATTTGGTACCATCGTCGCCATCGTCGCCATTGGCACCACTGTCGCCATTTTTGTGGTCTCATTTTCATCTCTGTCTGATTGTCGCCAATGTCGCCATTGTCGCTATTGTATTCATTATTACCTTTGCCGCCATTGTATTCATTATCACCATTGTCGCCATTGGTACCATTGTCGCCATTGGAATTCCAAATGATCCATTCACTCTGAGTGGTAATCGTGAAAAAGGTATCGCCATCAAGTGGTTCCATTGGATCCATTGTAATGGATCCAATGGTCGCCATTGACACCAATGGAATATCCATTGGCGCCATTAACGCAAATTGCCCACTCACCAAACTATAAGACCCTTTTTTCGATACCAAAACTAATATCCATAAAGATTATCAAAGTTATGTACTGATTATTTTGTTCTATACCAAAACTAACAGTTTTAAAGATCAAATAAATTGAACGTAAGAATCTATGGTAATACCCATTCGATTCAAACGGAAAACCTTACAGTCCGATATAGTCACCCTATTCAAAATCTCTCTTCAAACCCTCCAATATAGCTCATGATCCAGTCGTAGAAAGGAGCCACGGAAGTGTACACCCCGTAGAAGTTTTCCTGGCCACACCCGATACCCCAACTCACAATCCCGGCCTGCACAAAACTCCCGCCCTTCTGGAAGACTATGGGACCGCCACTGTCCCCCTGACAGGCGTCTCTCCCACCCTGCTGATAGCCGGCACAGAACATAGTGTCTGTTATTACCCCCTGGTAAGAGCTGCTGGAGTTGCATACCTCACTACTCACGTGCGGAACTGTAACCTTCTGTAGGATGGCAGGAGTATGATCAAGCTCTGTTCTACCCCATCCTGCAACCTCTAGGTTGTTGTTTCCGACTAGGTCCTCAGTAGCATCTCTTGAGAGGCAGACTCTGTTTACTCTATCGGTGTATACAAACGGTCTGTTAACTCTGATAAGTCCGATGTTAAAGTCCAAATATTTTCTCTCTAGAACAAAGTCCGGATGCATAATTACCTCCTCCGCTGTCCGGACTTGCCAACTATCCTCTTCTGGATATAAGTGGTGTACTCCCGCTTTTACCGCCCTGATATCTAGTCTGGGATCAATGACCTCGCATCCTGGACCTCCCAGGATACAACTTCTGCCCAAGTTTTTTAGAAGGCAGTCCCCTCCTGTTAAGACCCAATTCTCGTTAACGATCGACCCGCTGCAGAATTTATGAAAATATAACTCAATCAAGACGATCCAGGGGTACTCCCCCGGGGCAGCGTTAGTACCCCCGAATATCCTAGGTTGTATGTCTGGAACTAGAGACCTCAGTCCACAACCCCTGTCTAACTTCTCTAAGCATCGTGGTGTGGGATCTCCTAACTGTCCGTCTGTAAGGCAAGTCAAGTTAGACGATCCATCAAGGAAGAGACCCTCATCACATGTCACCTGGCAGGGAAGTTTGCGTCAGTTTTGCAGCTTTGGTATCTCATATCATCTATGTGAATCCACGATTAAGGGGACCAAATTGTACAAGGGAAACATAAGGCTTTTACCGTTGTAGTAGGGCCATGGACTAGCTCCTTCATTTGAGGACTGATCGCAACGTTGGATATCTCAGGAACTCTGCTGTTCTGCCCTAGCAAATAAATTTGTTTAGAAACTACTAAAAGCATAAAATGTTCATACTATTCGAATGATTTCTGCTAACTGCTTGTAGTCACTTGTTTCAGGACATGTAGAAATAGGAGTTACCTGTTTCAAGACATGCAGAGAAATGAGTCACCTGTTTTAGAACATGTATAGAAAAGTGTCACCTGTTTTAGAACATGTATAGATATGAGTCTACCTGTTTTAGGACATGTAAAGAAATGAGTCACCTGTTTAGGTCATGTATAGAAATGAGTCACTGTTTAGGACATGCAGAGAAATGAGTAACCTGTTTTAGAGCATGTATAGAAAAGTGTCACCTGTTCACGGCCTTTGGAGATAGGAGTCACCTGTTTCTGTTTCCGAGGCCAGTTTTTCCGGTTTGTGAAATGATTCGGGGTGGAGATTCATAGTACAATTGTCACCGCGCGGACTTTCGATGCTTCTGTTAATTATATTATATATCAGACATTAAACGAGATGTAAGCCGCATGATGTTTTCCCCTCAAATTTCAGTTCAAATCAAGTAAGTTTAGTTAAATAAAGTTGAAAATGCTTAACCTAAGGTCAATTTGCCCATCATGAATAGTTTTTACATTCAATTTACTTACTTAAATTAAGTGCTTAAAACTTTCTACTAAAAAGCTTTTTAGGTTGCACAGATTGGCAAAAGCGTGTTTTGGAATCTCACCTCCAAGCTTGACATTACACAAAAATCTGAAATTAGCTTTTCTACCCCAACTTCCACGTTTATCCTTTTCCGTTTTTTTTACGATTTTCGATTTTCTGAATCTTAAACATCAGGATTTCAAAAATCCATACAATTCTTTTCATAGAAACTTACAACGTCTTTAACTTAAGTTTCGGAAATTCAATTCCTTTGCTCAAATCGCCGTCCTTGATATTTATGAAATTATATCTCAATTAGCCAATTGTTTAACATACGCGACCTTGACAACAGGCCGGCTATACTTGATTTACACTATGAGGATGTTCTGTGTGCGTCATATATCCTTGTTTAAGCTGAGGAAGGCTCTAAATTAAAACGTTTACTGTACATAATTTGACTATTGTCCGCAAAAGAGAGTGCCCTGTTGATGAATCACGGCATTTTGCATGTTCTGGAGCTAGGAAAAATGATTAAAGAGACATATATCCTGGTTAATGTTAACTATCAGATGTGCTATATAGTTGAACCTACAAAGATAAGACGTCAGGAGGAAGGTCGGATGGGACTTCTCCCAGATTGCTGCATCTCGTGGTGTGCTGACATTTCCACTTCCTGCTCTCTGCACAACCAGCCAGGGAGAAGAGGAGGAGTACTGCCACACTTCTCGGTAGCGTCATTAAGTCTCAAACCTCTACACAGTTCTTGTATACTGTAGCCTTGGTATAAACTGAGATAAGAGATGACTAATGTTTTATTCAATGTAACGAGGTCGTGATCGACCTTGGTGGTTGGAATAAATTGTAATCAACCTTAAGTTTCTTCCGAACAATGTGTGCAGTTTTGACTTGATTAAGGCAGAATAGCAAGGCAGAATAGCAAGGCAGAATAGCAAGGCAGAATAGCAAGGCAGAATAGAAAGGAATTATACTTCGGAAAAACAAATTGTACTACAGGACCTTAAAAAGAACTTTCTATCGTACCTTGAAACTTTTTTCGGAAATGAATTTTTCGATCATGCATGGGCGAAAAATATGATGATAAGGCGTATGAGATGAATGTTGCAAGAAATGCACTGGTGCCGCCGGGGACTATCGTCGAAGCTGTTCTGAACATATAATAGCCTTATTACCAATGCAGCGCCTTCGGCATCAATTTAGTTTGATAAACTGAGTCTCGGTACATAATTATAGGGCCGTTCTTCCTTCAGAACTTTTTGTTTCAAATCTCTTTTTTCGGGAAGATTCCTGTCTTTTATCTGCTATCAGACCGCAAAACAGTTGGAAGCTCCATTAATCTAGGATATTTTGTAACAAATTTGAGTTAGATTTTTACAGGGAGCGGGAGAATTGCAATTCTCTGATGAGGATGTTATTGAAGGTCTCTTAACGCTTATCACAGATGACCATTCTCACAAAGTCAAAGCTGCCGCGATTGAAGGTTATTCTAGAAATATTATGGAAAAGCCTATGGTTGGTTTTCAAAATGAGTGCGAATTCTTTTGAATATTTGATTTAAAACATTTGGCGCTATTTTGAAAGTTTTGAAGATTTTTTTTGAAGATTTCGCGTGAACGCGGGTAATAAACTGCTTGAATTTCATGTTGATCAAATTATAAACCTGTCACCCCAGCTCTAGCAGACATAGGAGTGGTGAACGACCGGATAATATCCCAGCTGGTGTGGTCTGCGCAGTACCAACAAGAGGGGATGGTCCGCAGTGCGGCTTGTCTTGTTCTTGCAATTCTTAAAGTTGACCGCGAGGACGTCGTCAATGTTCTCCGGGACAGACTTACCGCTGATGCTGACAACTCTGTTAAAAAGTGAGCTTGATATTCTAAATCAGATAACAGATTGAAGTATGATAGAATAGACTAAAGAGATGGCAGATGAAATGTATATTGTCTTATTATCAGTAAGCACTAAGCTCAACGTTCGAGTTTTATATTTCCTTTCTATATAACCTGTTGTAAATATTTTCAGAGCATCGACTCAAGCGCTACAGATGTTGGGTCTAAAGCCAGAAAAAGATGCATCCCTCATACTAGCCATTAAAGAAGCTGTAAAAAGACTAGGTTTGATTTCTTTGTATGCAAACTTCTGAGATTTACACCAACGTCTACCGTCTGACCAACCTAGAGCATATATGGCGGGGACGGCCTTTATATCCCTCGAAAACATGATTTTATCTAGATTTATTTTCGATCCACATGCAAGAACTTTTTTAAATGGCAGCAAACATTTTTACAAAATATCATATTGATGGTAAATTATGGTGCTCATCCTAACTTTATGCTGAATTGCAGGCTCAAAAGAAGCTATTCTATCGTCCATCATTAACTCGGATTCTCAGTCAAGTAACGATTGTTATTCTTGTGATAACACAGATATAGGGTGAGTTCAAGGTTCATATTCACTTAGTTGAAATTAAATGTTGCGTTTCAAATTGAATTGGCTCGATTTGCTTTCTTTTTCTTTCTTCATCTAGATTTTTGAGTATGTTTACGCTCAATTTACAGTTCTCAATAACCGTGAATCAAAATCTAAAATTTCAGATTAAAATCACGAGGTTCCAAAGTATCGGTGACACGGGGCGCGACCCGTGGAAACGCAAAGTCTCGGGAAGCTAAAACATCGGATTCTTTGATGCAACGGGAGAAAACGTCGGACTCAATTAAAGTAGAGTGGCCAGATCCACTGAAAGTAATCGAGCGAGATAAAGAAATTAAAGTTAAGAAAGACAAGATCCAGGTATGTGTTTTTTTCGGCACTGATATGATTGACATAGACATCCTGACTGTTGCCGCTTTATCTTTTGTGACTGGAACGTAAAGTGAACCACGACTTGTAAGAGATCCAAAAGAATTAATTAATGGTGTTCGTAAATAGTAAAACTTCATCTCCACTTCCATCTTCATAGTTGATTTTTTGTTAGTGTTGCTGGGCCAATATCCAGCCTTAAATGGAGAATAAAATAGTAATATATATAAATAAATACAAACGATAATTATTAGAAATCTTATATCGCTACTCTTATTGTTGGAATTATATTGAAATCTATTTCATCGAGTGGCACTTCCGTATTGTTCACTCTTCCCTTAAGCGGGAATTGCCAAAAACAGGGGTTTCTGGCGTCCAGTGAATCTGACGACTGCGACTGTATAGCCATAGGGGGTTAAAGTGCCCCTATTGGCATCGAATTTACGCTAAAATAGTGGATTTTGAGCATTCCCATTTTCGCAATGGGGCATAATCTGATTTTTTCAAGAAAGCGTACATTTCTGGAATAAATTGTAAAGTTTTTATAACTCACTCATTTTACAAGCGTCGATTTAAGCAGTGCAAATCTTACCATCATTGACGATATTTTGAAAAACCTTCGACACCCAGGCGCCATTCCTCCACTTGTCGAAAATACTAATGGAGTAAAATTCCCCCGCTCAACGTGTATCACCCTTGATTCGTACAAGTATTTTTTTCCTTCTCGTGGTTGTTTTATATTTCTTGGAGAGGTTTGTCGCTGTTTGGGTGAGTAACCCTTTTATCAACAATCAGACTGCAACCTAACCCCCTGGCTGCTAAGTCGAACCTTGCATTTTCTGCTTTATTTCCCTTAGCTGTATCATACACTTCTTCATTGCCCTCAGCTATGGGAATTTATCTTGGCTCAATCTGCACATCTTAGCAGACTTCTTCTAGTAATCTTGCAGTGGTATCTCTATTATTATAATTATTCTTCTAGTAATCTTGCAGACTTCTCCTAGTAATCTTGCAGTTGTATATTATATCTCTAATATTATTATGCCGCAGGATTTCATAACCCCCTTTCTCACAGCTCAAGGAATGACAATGTTATTTTCATTCCCACATCCACAATGTACTGGCATGTCCTTGATTTTCCAGTTGTAGCACAGGGCTATGCTATCTCTAAATTCTTGTCGGTTTTAGGTATAACTTAATAGTTCAAGTATTAAGTAATACTTCAAGTAATAATTTTATAAAGGAGTCAAGCTATTGTCTTGGTTAAATTCTTGAAGTTTTAGGCGTTTTTTACTTATCTTTGTCATTGCACTAGCAACTAATCACTTTATTATTTGCATAACATCGGATTGAGCGAGGTGTCAAAATATTTTTTATTATATAACTACGTTAACTTTTAATGGCATTCTTTCCACTTCAGATTTGCGATAATTATCGGGGGAAATGGTAGTTTAGCTTTTATAAGACAGGCTTCCCAACTTAAAGATGCAAGTCGCATATTACAAACATCAAGAATCGCACTGTGGCCGAAAATCATATCGTTTGTTCCACAGAATAGACAGTTCCCAATTTAGCAATTTGCAGTTTTTGATAAGAATGCTATTGATCCATATTCTGGGTCCCTAATTTTCACCACAAATTTCTTATCAATCTAGGAAGGCTTCACTTCTTGTGCAGAAGATGTTGTTTCATACCTTGCCTTTAATTTCATTTGATCTTTAATCAGTTCAAAGGAACTTACAAAATCTGAAATTCCTTCTGAAAATCCTCTTTTTATCCGTAATCCGTATGAAATGTCTTCATCTGATTTGGATGTTACTTTTCTCTGTATGACTAAGAAATACGATCTTTTAGGGAACTTTTTACTCGAAATAATTTCGAACAGACACGTTCGTATTCATTCTGAAAATGTGGCGTAGTGTTTGACGAGAGGCATATCCTTGTAGGATTTAGCAGTTGGGTTGTTTGCCGATCTGAAGTGCTCTGTGTGTCAATCTCCAATCGGTCTGTAGGTTTCTCCGTTGTAGATTCCTATACCACTTTGTTGGCATTCAACGTAACTGCACTTCACCTCGTAAACTACGTTCCTATCAGTACAATTTCCGTTGTTGTTCAATGCAAGACAGGTGCGGCAGTTATTATTGGGACACTTCTTTTTATCGAGTGGCCGTGAGGAGGTGAGTATATCCCTCAGTTTCTTGCCGGGTGTTGTTACGACACGAACTGGGATTTGTAGGGACTTAGCAGCCTCCTTGATCTTGGCCGTGCATCTGTCAGACAGAAACGGGACTTTTAGAGTCGTGACAGGGTCTAGTACTTCTCGGTTTTTGGAAGAATTTGGCCTTCTATTCCTCCGTTTATCTTTTATCCGATCGAGTACTCTGCTAGTGTAGCCATTGTTTAGCAGTAGTTCGTCTATCATCCTCTCCGAGTGTTGTTTGTTAGTTGAGTTTGACGAGATATTATCTGTTGTGTCGCACATGTTAGAGATGGTGTGTTGGGTGACCGACAACTTCACCACAAGATTGGCAGTTCCCACTCCCTTAACAGGGTACCCAATCAATTAGACAGGCCACCGGATCTCTCACCTTCTGAAACGACAGCTTCACCACAAGATGAGGTGGCCAACTTCACCACAATTTTCTGAATAGTAGATCGGAGAGTATACCAGAGTTGTTTTTCGAATAAAGTATTTCTGATTCCAAATGCAGCTGGATTAAGATTATAATCAGTGAATTCTGCCTCCAGAAAAAACTTTTGCCTCGCTTAAATTGGCATTGCCGACTTAAGGTAATATAATATCTAAAATCGGGGGAGGAGTTTCTCCTGTGGCTTTTTAAAGAGCCGCATACCCAGACTTTTAATTTTTATCCTCGCCGATTTTACCTCCACGTTTAGAAATGGTGTGTAGTCATTCCTTGTGTTAGGATTTCAGAATAAATACGAACGTGTCTGTTCGAAATCATTTCGAGTAAAAAGTTCCCCAAAAGATCAATGCCTTAGTCATACAGAGAAAAGTAACAATCAAATCAGAACTACTATGAGACTAAATGACTACCCGTTGCTACTACAAATGATGTCTTTATCGTAAAGAATGCCACTCGTCCCATACATTTTATCCTTCACTCTATTTAGATACTCCTCACCCTAGAAACTTCCCACTCTATTTAGGCACTTCTCACTCTAGAAACGTCTCACTCTGTTTAGACACTTCTCTCTTTAGAAACTTCTCACTCTATTTAGACACTTCTCACTCTAGAAACTTCTCACTCTATTTAGACACTTCTCACTCTAGAAACTTCCCACTCTATTTAGACACTTCTCACTCTAGAAAATTCTCACTCTATTTAGACACTTCTCACTCGAGAAACTTCTCACTCTATTTAGAAACTTCTCACCCTAGAAACTTCTCACTCTATTTAGACACTTCTCAATCTAGAAACTTCTCACTCTATTTAGACATTTTTTACTCTAGAAAATTCTCACTCTATTTAGACACTTCTCACTCTAGAAACTTCTCACTCTATTTAGACACTTCTCACTCTATTTAAAAACTTCTCACTTGCACTCTAAAAACTTCTCCCTCTAAAAACTTCTCACTCTATTTGGAAACTTCTCACTTTAGAAACTTCTCACTCTATTTAAAAACTTCTCACTCTATTAAGACACTTCTCACTCTATTTAGAAACTTCTCACTCTAGAAACTTCTCCCTCTCTCTAGAAACTTCTCACTCTATTTAGACACTTCTCACTCTAGAAAATTCTAACTCTATTTAGAAACTTCTCACTCTATTTAGACACTTCTCTCTCTCTAGAAAACTTCTCACTC
>JH152958.1:18147-28402 GCA_000226015.1 Mnemiopsis leidyi | reverse complement strand
TAAAATATTAAAAGGCCAGCCCCTATGACGTCATCATTAGAAGAAAAAGTTTGTGAATTTAGAAAATTTTGCAATATTTAATAATTGAGAAAATCGACTTTTTCAAAGTTCCTCCTAGCAGGTTAAAGGATGCATTTCAAACTAACTTTAAGGCAATGGGTCGAAAGATAATCGCTTTGTCTTAATGCCTTTTCACATCAGCTTCAATCATCCCACCAAATCCAAAGTTCTAAACCAGGCTTCTATACAGTTATTGCACGTATAGCGGCCATTCTGAAACCAAAAGATGTGATATAAATTGACCAAAACCCAAAACTTGGGTGTATGTGACCGCTTTTTAAAGACCCTCGATTAAATCGCTATCAAAAGTATCGCAGCTTAATAAACAACGTTATCTAAATGCGTTAAAAAGGTGTGATATCGAAAGTTCTGACCGCTATTTCTTAACTCGAAAACGGTCGCTTGCTTTGGCCGTCACGCCATTAATGTCAGTTGTCAGGCTCATCAAATTAGGAAAACCTTCCAATTTTTAAAGAGTATTTCTTTCAAATCTATTGGAATACTGCTTATATCTAAGGTAAACTGTTAAATGCCGAAGTTCAATAATTGTAGGCAGTCCATATTGACCTACCGCAAGTTGACCTGTAATTTTAGCTTTACTTTAGTGCTCAGAGAACAACTTCAAGTTCATAACTGCCTCATGCTGAATATTCGAACTTCAGTACAAAGCGTTAACAATCTTTCTTGAGCTGAAAATTTTGTCGAACAATTTGATGAGCCTGACAACTGACAAATGGCGTGACGGCCAAAGCAAGCGACCGTTTTCGAGTTAAGAAATAGCGGTCAGAACTTTCGATATCACACCTTTTTAACGCATTTAGATAACGTTGTTTATTAAGCTGCGATACTTTTGATAGCGATTTAATCGAGGGTCTTTAAAAAGCGGTCACATACACCCAAGTTTTGGGTTTTGGTCAATTTATTATATTCATAGATAACGCGTAAGTCGTTAGAGAAATATGTGCATAAGAAATAACTCGTTATCTGTCATAAAATATGTATTTGATTACAATTCAACACGTATAATGTATGTGAAAAATCTCATCACTCTATCAATGAACATCATTTAATCAGTCGTTTTATAGGTAATTAATTCTGGCATGAAAAATAGAAAATGGTAACTTGTTATAATAATTATCAAACACTAATCAGCCTTGAAAGTCACTGTCAATAAATGACAGTGACTTTTAAAGATTATATATAATTCTATATTCTATTATCAATCAGCCTTGATTTTCGTAAAAAGTCTACAACACAATAACCTCAAACATTTAACCAAGACAAACAAAATGAAAACTATTGACAACAAGACACAAACAAGAGCTAAAACTGCGATATCTAGATTGTAAATTTCATTTGTTGACTGATTCATTATGATGCGATTCACCAAATGATCGGCATTCCCGTTCTTAACCAAAAGGTCAGTATAATACCTCAAAGTTTCTGTCCCGGCCCCAGGATCATTGCGTGCAATGTCAGCTGCTCTCCTCATCTTCTCCACAAATTCTTCCTTCTTACCCAGCAGATTTTTGATGGTCTCTGTCAGACTTTCCTCTGTCAACTCTTCCCAGGTCAGATAGGAGCCAAACCCGTTTCTACGGACCAGCCTGGCGTTGTAATACTGATCTCCAAAGAGAGGGACACACAGCAGCGGGACGTTGAAGAAGATAGCTTCCATCCTCCCGTTGTTCCCACAGTGGGAGAAAAATAAGTCCAACTTCCCGCTTCCCAGCAAGTCTTTCTGTGGTATCCAGGACTTTTGGAGGAATTTACCTGAAGGAAGTTCGAGCTGGAGATTGCTCTTCATGATGACGCAGATATTCATCTGACTGAGTGTTTTTATAATGGCGGACATTCCCGTGAACTGTCTTGGGTCTTCCAGGTAGGAACCAAATGAAAAGAGGATTTTGTGTTGGTAAGGACAGTTGGCTAAAAATTTCTGGTATTCTTCTGGAAGAGGATTTATTGAGTAATTTTCTAAGTTAAAATGGCCGAGGTAGAATGTGTTTGGTGGTGTCAGAAAGGGAAAAGAAAATGCCGGGTGATCATTGATAAATACCACATCGTACATTGCGATGAGATATTCCTTCAGGCTATCTTCAGGTTTAGGCGTTTTCTTGATGAAAGACTCGATAATCGTCGATATTGCCAAATAAAATCGGCCCGTTCTCACTAAAGTTTGCCATCGCTCATAGAAACTAGGAGGGGAATCTGTTACATCGTTAGTTAGGCCGGGCACACTGTTTAGAAGCCCCGGTAGACTATATCTAGAGTTCATTTCAGCTGCGCCGGTGTGACAAACCACGCCCATAACCGGTATGTTCATTTCTTTCAGAGCAGCTTTTGCGAGTAAAGCATTATAGTCTTCTAGGACCACCAAGTCAAACTTTTCTCTCTCAACAAGTTTAGCAAATTCCTCTCCGTTGAAGTAGTCGATACCTAATCTACTATAATCATCAGCCACAGAACTCATGGCTGAGGACCTCACTTGAGCTATGAAAAACTCTGCCCACATATCAGTAGACGGAAAGTACATAAAATCAGTGAAATGTTTTTCCATCCGTTCGAAAATTTCTTGTGTTACAGCATCATCAGCTACTGAGATGAAGCGAAAAGCCTTATCCTTGAGATCAATCCTGTTATCAGAGTAAATTGTCAAAACTGTGACGTCATATCCAAACTCAGCCAGTTTGTCAGCCACGTTGAGAGAGACAAAGAGATGAGATCCCCGGTGTCCGGCTATTACCAAAACGCTTGCGGAGGATGAGGTTGAGAAAACCAGGGCTACGTAAATGAGAGATGACAGCTTCATCATATGCTTTATCAAGAAATTGTGTTCATTAGAAGTAGAACCCAATATTTGCCTAAATGTTTTACATTTTTACTAATATTAGTATAAAAGTATAAAGAGAGGTATTTCGGAGCGGGGTCACAAATCAAATTAATATCTAGGAGTGCCTGAAACTTAAATACAAATCGTATTTCAAACGCATAAATGGAGCCACAAATGGTGTTTTTAGCAAGATAGAGGTCAAAAACAAAACCATTGTTACCTAGATACCTCAGTCCTTGTTGTAGATTCAAGAACTATCGGAGGGCACCCTTTAGGAGCCACGCAGCGCCCCGTAATAAAGTTAAAAAACCTAAGCATATCACATTTCACAAACCACCACGTTTCACCTTACAGAAGTTAAAATTCTAGGTGAACTTAAAGATAAGTCCGATCTGTTGGTTTGGTTGGAGAGACGAAATAAAACAGTTAACATGACTGGGTTCTTGAATTCTTCAATTTATACATCATCTTTAGAGAACCTGTTATAGGTATATAGTAAATTGAAAAAGCAAAACGTGAGTCTTAAATATAAAAGAGATAGAGAGCCTATAATTTTAAAAAACGCTAAAAGGTGACAAAAGTATTAAAAGATAATGAACATGCAGACTGAACTTGAGTCTTAAATATAAGACCATCTCATAGCGAATAGCAAGTACTCACATGAACCAAAATATTAAAATAGTACCAGCCAGTGGTCACGTGATTCTTGTGCGCAGTTGTCGTTTTTAAATTCTTACCTGACAAATTAGATCACATCATTGATTGGGTACCCTGTTAACGTGTGAGAACTGAATTCTCTTGGGCGCAGTTGTCGGTAGGCCCCCAGCACAGTACAGTGAAATACCCCACTTCTGCTTTCGGAATTACCTCACGGAGCTCGTGAGATAATGTATCCAACTATTCTGATTCTGCATTTCCGAATTACCCCTTCATTCCTGAATTCGGCGACCAGCGTGCAACTTTGGCTTATATTGATTGCCT
This sequence comes from Mnemiopsis leidyi, assembly GCA_000226015.1. Lineage (NCBI taxonomy): Eukaryota > Metazoa > Ctenophora > Tentaculata > Lobata > Bolinopsidae > Mnemiopsis > Mnemiopsis leidyi. The sequence continues at coordinate 24,528 of JH152958.1, read as the reverse complement.
TGGACTCCTACAGTGAAACGTTCTCGTGGAAATTCCCGTAAAATCAGATCGCTGGTTATTCAATCAGTTTTGCCAATCATGCTCTTGCTTTTGTCAAGGGCTAGCTACTGCCACATCAACCTTAAACTCGACCTTTATTTCAGAAAGTGTAGATCTTTCAAACGAAGCAGAAGGAAAGGAAAATGTCGAAGTGGACAACAAAAAGTCATTCTACGGAGATCAGGTATCAATTTCGAAATTATGAACTTCTATTACAATACTTCACCATGAATCGAAGTATTGTACCAAATGAAACGCTCATGTTTCAGTGACTATTTGTAAGCTTTCGAACATACACTGTGTTCATGGTCACACTGAAAAAAGCGCCCTGCTTAGGCATATGGACACTAATCCCTTGTGTGAGTTTGAGTTTGACACGATTAAAATTTTGGATAAGTGTGAGCAAGACCTTAAGCTTAGATACATGGAGAGTATTTACCTTAAATTTGAAAAGCAAAGTCTTAATACGCAAGAATGGTCTATTCCTCTTAATATTATGTAATATTTCTTTAATAGGGCGTGTTATCTTTACTGATTATTATGGGCAATTACAGATCTTATCTCTGAACGAGTTTTGACCTTATTGTACTTTAGTAAAGTTTTATATAGTGTATTTACATTGATCGTAGTTAGTACCGAGTGATTGTTGTGTTGCAATGTGTTGATAATTGAATTGAATCGTAACATTTTTGTGTGCAGTTTAGACTGTTATAGTGTGCTACTTATTGTGATAGACATAATTATATTTTCAGTGTGACCATGAACACAGTGTATGTTCGAAAGCTTACAAATAGTCACTGAAACATGAGCGTTTCATTTGGTACAATACTTCGATTCATATTTCTTTGCCGTTTCCCTATCCAATACTTCACCAATTTTCAACCTGATTTATATCAATTTTAGCTTGAAAGATTAAGTTTTGCATTAATATACATGTGAAAAGGCACAATCCAGGTGACACCGTCACGAAAAAGAAAGAAAGGCAAGCTAAATATTGTCGACTCCACCGGCGCAAAGCATGTCAAGAAAAGGTGCGTGCTCCTAAATTATACGGTATCGGCCATCGGGCACTGATTTAATCAAAGATAAGTATTGTTCCTCAATCCTCGCCCTACAAAATCCAAAACATTCTGCTCAACATGATTCCATTACTTTCAGGAGTCTCGATCAAAAAGCAAAAGACAGATTATCGGGCGATGAAGACGATCTCCCTGAGTTCACTCTAACAGTTTCCTCTGACCCGGAACCCTCACCACCTCCCTCCCCCTCCTCTAGGTCCCCCGCTATTCTATCTGTGTCTCCTGGACGCTGTAACTTTACCAAGTCCCCTGACTTGTCTGAGTTTAAGAGGAACATAACGGAAAAATCGCCGAAATCAACAAAACGGAAAGCAGGAGCTCCACGTAGAGCGGACACTCGTCTTTCTTGGATCGGTAATTCCTTTGGAAATGATTTGGCATCCGGGTCATCATCTAAGAGTAAGAATAAAACAGTCACTTCAAGTAGCAAAATCAAATCAAGTCCACGAGCTGATAGCAGTGAAAAGAAAAGTAAGTCAACTTCAAGACCAGATAAAGGAAGGACTCCTTCTAGACAATCTCCCTCGGTCCCAAAGAACAAGACGACAACCGAGAAATCTCCTTCAACAAGTAGATGGAACTCCACAGTATCGGGTCGTAGTCCCAAGTTTATCTCCATCATGAACATAGAGGAGGAAACTCACTCCCCTAAAAGAAACCGGAAGTTATCCGACAATCCCGGACTGATTATCATTGACGATCGTTCTCCTGGAACAAGAACTCAGGGTACCTCCAGGAAGTTCACTCCCGATAGAAGTCCTGGCAGGATCAACATCTCCAACCCCAACACTTCCAGCACTCGGGGAAATGATGACAGTGATGATGTGCTGGTGTGCAGACCTCTGTCTACTGCTGCCAGGAAGTCTATTGGTAAAGTCAGTAATACTGTTCAGGAGATCGAACTTGTTCCTTGTCCTATGTGCGGAGATAAGTTCTTACCTAGTGTCATCGAAACGCATGCCAATAACTGCATCGATACGCTAGGTTAAGATTCAACTAGGCTGCATAGACGTGTTGAGTTGTGTAGATCATCTGTTTTACTGATGATCGCCTTTACTTGTACGCCTCTAAGTTCATACCTGACCATCAGCGGTTTGAGCGGTACCACGTAACGGTGGATGCAATACTCTGCTAGCAACCCCAGCTGAGAAACTTAACCGGGGTGCTTTCACCACCAAGGAAGTATTCTGGTAAAGGTTTCTCCTCACAAGCTAAAGCCTCCGCTGTAGTCTGCCTACTTAGACTCACCTTGTCTATGGCCCATCGTATCACAATTCCTAGAGCATTCATTATGATTAGGACGGTCGAATGAAGCCCGATTCGACGACACTCCTCGCCTAACACGCGAGCCCGTGCTGGATTGGTGAACGGCCGCATCTAAGACTTTGGTCTGCAGGGATCTGACGTTAAACATTTGGAAAGCTGTAAGACTGGTTCAGGTTGAATTGTATTTGATCCGACCAAGGTAGTCGGGTCTGCTGTGTAAAGCTACTGCTAGTTTGAGCATATTCAATATTTATTGTTTTCTTTCCTGGGCTTTGTTTTTGCTCTTATTGCATTGTGCATGTTAATATATTAATTTATAAAGTTTAACTTAATACATGTAACTGACGTTACGTAAAATTAAAAAATAACATTCACTTTACATTTATAAAACTTTTAACTTTTACATAATTCTATGAATTTATGACATCAATATTTTAAATTGATCCTTTTAAGATTTAATTTTGTTGGATTTAACCAATAACTTCGATAAAGTTTTAACATTAGAATAGATATTCACTATTTTTAAATTTATAAATGTAAAATTTGTTATCCTCTAAAAAGTGTTTTAAGGCTATGGAGATTCCTTTCAGATTTTAGAAAAATGTATTTTGGGGATGAGTCTATATAACACGTGGCTCGATTTCGATAAACCATATACTTATTCGTTCATTGGTCTAATGCTGTCACATATGATACAACATGTTTGTGACCCATCCGCAAATATACCTTTCTCTATAAGTATAATACTAATAGAAAGCTGCATTTCTCGGGAAGGGCCATTGATTTTTTAGTTTTAATCATAATGTATAAGTAATTGCGTGACAGCGGTTTTCACAACAACGAACTTCTTATACATGATAAGTTAATGACTGCCGTTTGATACATTTATTAAATTTCATGATCTTTCCCCCGAAAATACAGTTTTCTTATAGTAGTTTTAGTTTTACTTTATGATTCTTACATTTTTCTCGTTTTGTCATGTCCGGTTTTGTCTTTGAAATTGAAATGATTTTATAGTAATACCAATGTTGATATTGCAATATGCATGTATTTAGTACAAAGAAATAAAATTTAGTGAGCTATCATATCTACGTTTCTATTGGATATTGAGTCTCCGATAGCATAAAGTTGTCGAGGTGTTACCCGACTCGCACGCGTGACGCGGCTCATTGCTTTGCTGCTCTCGTCAGAACGGTAGACGGATATAATTATAATCTCGTCAAGCATAAACTTAAAGACTCAGGATTATAAACGAACGGCTTTATAAACAATTAAAGATTGCCATGCGTTGATGTGGTTAAGTCATGCGTGGTCGCAGTTATACTTATACGTTGCCTTGCGTTGCGGCTCAACGGGCGATGCGCGTCTAGAATTTCCTCGAAATTCATTCATTCGCCAGGCCAGAAATGCGTGACAGCGCGTGATGGCCGCGACAGTAGGTTATCAACCTACAAGTTGCGGCCAGTTTTTAGCTAAGAGCCAGTTTTTAGCTAAGAGTAAGAACGCCAGAAAAAGTCCCAAAATTCGTTCAATTTTTTGTGTGCACTGGACTCTGCGGCAGAGTCCAGTGCACACAAAAAATTAGCTTGCCTTGCGTTGACGAGATTATATCCGTCTAACGTTCTAGCTGCGTGAGTCGGGTATCACCGCGACAAGCCTTGCGTTGCGGCCCATTTTCAATTCAAATTAAATTTCAATTGCCGCCTTCGCGCGCGGGGGCTGCCGCTTCGCGGCAGCAGGTCAGCCTCAGGCAACGTCTGACAAAAAATTGCCGCATCGATGTTTTTGAGACTCTTCTATGTTCTCAACGGGCGATGCGCGTCTAGAAATGCGTGATGGCCGCGACAGTAGGTTATCAACCTACAACTATGTTCTTAAGACTTTTCGATGTTCCTGAGACTTTTCGATGTTCCTGAGACTCCTGAGGCAACCATAATAGCGAGGCGAGCGCGTTTAACTGTTAAAACCTTGACAGATTAGCCCTCAACGGGCTCGTTTCGCCGTCTTGCCAGACCTGCTAGTGCTACCGCGAGGCGCGCGCCCCTTAGCTCAATTGAAATTTAAATCGAAAATTGAAAATGGGCCGCAAGGCAAGTGCAGCGCTCGGGTGAGCACGCTTAACTTCGCGCGCGGCTGCTACCTCTGGTGGCATGCAAAAGGGCTCTGGTTGGATTAGAGCAACTCTCAGCTTCTAACGTCCTCCACACGGACACCGTTTCATTCCAGCGCTGGTCGGAACGCTCGTGCGCGGATAAGCCAGCGTTTACACATGGCAAATTTTATCGCGCACTCCATAAAGTATCCCTGTTAAGTGTTGATCCGACTTCATTGCTGTACTGATACTCAGTAACAATGCTGCTGAGTTGGTTTTGGGGTCCAAACAATTGTATATTCAAATTACAATGCCGATTCCTTCCCTTTTGTAAGGGGCTACCAAATAAACCTTAATATCTATCCAAATGAGCAGGAGGATCCCAGGCTGATTTATTAGGAATTAGGAAACCTTATTGCGTCCAGCCCTAAGTATCTTGATTAGCGTTAGGATTAGCATCACGTTTGACGAAAGTTGCTACATAGCGATCCCACATCTGCCAACACCTTGGTTCCGCCAATGACTCTCGCATCATACCGCTCGGACCTGTAACCAGTGTCCATCAGTTTCATGGTGTTGCATGAACTCCGCTCCATAAGATTAGTGTCATGACCAATAAATATCGACTGTATTTATGCAGCGAGATAGTGCATATATCCAGGATTAGCTACCAGGCACTGCGAACTCTAATAGAGAGAGAGAGATCAGTACGTTATCTCCTGTCCTGGATCTGGTTTGAGATCCTGCATAGTGTTAAGGAGCAGCATGCATCAATGCAATTAGTCCATTTATGGACAACTCTAAAATTAATTTGATGGATCGGCTCAAGCAATTAGACAGACTGAAAGCTCTTGATTTGGGACAAGAGAGATAAATTAGGGGCCCGAGTGATATTGCAACTAAATGGTATCAATTTTCTCGTCTAATATTTCCCTTATCGTAGGCTTAATTCTGTCTGGTATTGAAACCATCTGACCCCTTTAAAAGGGTAGAAAATAGATGGAAACCGCACATGTTGATTTACCTTTTATAAGATACATTGTTCAGAACTGATATTTGTAAGACAATATCATACAGCGCATACCACAAAACAATACACGTAACAATATACACAACACACTTTACACATCGTCGGTAATATATTCGTTCCACCTAGACGGGCGATTGTACACAACTTATACATAACTTATGCATAACTTATACATAACTTGTACATAACTTGTACATGGATTGTTCATAACATAATTTGTACATAACTTGTACATAACATAATTTCTGCATAACTTGAACAAAGATTATACATAACATGTACTTTGTCGCCCAGATCCAAGTTGCTCTTTGTAAGTATACAGCAAGAAGATACACTGGAGATCGAGACACAGCGGTACACAACTTCCAGTGAGCTTGTAAATGAATGTATCATTATTGTTATCATTACTACTCTCATTTCACATGTGTACAAACTAGCCGGAAACCCAGAACTTCCAATTACAGCCAGCATTTGGAGTAATTATATTCCAAATTAAGGCAATTAGAAGCAATTACAGCCTAATTGCTAGTTAATTAGAGACTTTAATTGGTGCTTAATTACTGTAACGTGATCTCAATCTATTTCCAGGACGGTCAGACAAATTATATCAATATATGGTACATACACAAACAATTGCCATAGTGCAAGTTGTGCAATAAAGGACAGACCTCAAATATTGCATGAATTATCATCACTTAGCGTTGTATATTGGATCGTTAAGACACTTATTGGCAAATCAAGAAACCTGTGATAGATACAGCTGTGCAGTAAACATAAAATGTAGGCCAACATGCGGAAACGGGATGCTATTAAAGATCAATTAGACCCAATTAATGAGGAATAACTCTTAGTTTCCGTCATTCTCTCTCTCTCTC
>JH152956.1:7758-31757 GCA_000226015.1 Mnemiopsis leidyi | reverse complement strand
AACAATCGCGATGAACAGATTGAACTCAGAAAATATTTAGTATGATTCGGCTTAATTTGAAACACTCCTTTTATACTCCTGTCCTGCCTAATAGTAACATTTTATCTTTTCGTTTAATGTCAATTCAGTCACCGTTAAGTGCATTTTATCTGATTTGCAGATTTTATCTGATTTGAAGATCAAAATTTGTTATATTAGTGAAGGACTACGACATTTCTTATTTCCGTTAATCTTGTTTTATCTCAAACTTTTTGAGTGACGTAGAATTTTATCGATGTATACGTAACATTTACGTGTACATTTTCAGAATGATTATGAACGTGTCTGTTCGAAATTATTTCGAGTAAAAAAGTTTCCTAAAAGATCGCATTTCTTAGTCATACAGAGAAAAGTAACAATCAAATCAGAACTTGTAGTTAAGTAGCTTGTACGCTATATAGGACATTGCAGGTAAAGCCAACAACCCCGTCAACTGTTATCTAAATGGTTCAGAAGCTCAAACTTTTGCTCGTGTATCTTGATGTTGTTCTTACGTGAGAAACTGGTGTCATCGGCGAAAAAGCTCACAGTTGATCAAGCCACAACTTAAGCTCTAGATCGTTTATATGAAAAGGATGAAGAAAGTGGGCCCAAAACGCTTCCTTGAGGTACACCACTTAACACTTTAGCGATGTCAGAGTGTATCCCATTTAGTACCACCACTTGTTCTCGATCTGGGAGAAAGGATCCAACCTGCAACGAATGAGTTTTTCATGAAATCCGCATCTTTTGAATTTGAGATTGCTTATAGTTATAAGGAACTTCAGGTCCACTTTATCAAATGCCTTTGTGTAGCTTCAAGATAGATTGACTATTAAAATATTAAAAAACAACGTTCGATTTTTCAGTTTTTGGTTTTCGGTACTCATTCATGGTCAATAAATCATTGCAATCGTATGCAGGGCCATTTGTTTACATCTTTTCAGCGAAACTGCAACAAAATAAGAAATGATAGCAATTCTCGACTCCTTTTCTGCATCCTTACTGGTACCCTCCCTCAAAAAGATAGTAAGATACTCGTGTGAATTATAGGTTTTATTTAAGTGCAGGCATTAAACACCGCATCTAACACCCCAGTGGGAGGCTTTCCTGTTCCGTGGATTTACCTTGAATTTTTTTAAATTTCTTAAATAAATTTCGGATTTTATCCAGATAAAGAGATAATAAAAATGCCGATTCATAATAATATACTGATTCCGCACCCTATACATGTCAGACAAAATTGCTGAAATGACATCCGTTTACAATCACGTATATCACAATTTATTAATGATGACGAATTGAGAAACAAGCCGAGTAAAAGACAGATCAGCTGCTTAAATTCGTGACGAACATCAGAAGTGGTCTCGGATCCGCAATAATAATTGCATCACCCCCGGAAATTTTAAATGTGATATATAGGCATTGTCTTGGGACTAGGGCTGGGATTAGGGCCGCCGTATCTGTATAACAGATCTGTCTGTTAGTTCTCCTTTGATCAATTCTCATTTTTCATGTTTATCATAGTTCTTATAGAGTTCTCCGGTTGTTTTCAGTGCAATGAATTGCACTGCAGATCTCTGAATTAACTTAATCTAAACATTGGTTTACGGCCGTTTCTAGTTGTAATATGTTAATTTCATTTCAATGTGTAGTATACCCGTCATTGATTAAGCGTCGATCATAAGATTTCAAATGATTAGTCATTTGATAAGCAATGATGTTCCTAGATATAATTAGTAGATTGCTGTCGATTGTTGATTCACAAGATTTACAATATATGAATCTTTATTGTATTCTCGCTTAGGGCAAAGGATCAAGTCCAAAATCTGTTTTCAGCCCAATACCAAAATAATCATTCCAAAATCATAAAGACGTTCTAGGAGTAAGATCATGCATCGATCATGCAAAAAATGAATATATTATATCAAACTATTAGTTTATTGTCTTATTCCGGGGCGATTGTGGCTATTTACCATCAGTATAAATGGCTTGTCAATTTGATCCGTCTCAACATCAGTATAAGAACTCTTAAAGTGTAAAAATATAATCATAACAACGGTATTTTTCTAGTAATTTTTAACTTTGTTTTGTCACTCTCCGTCAAGTTATTTATGGGTGAATGGGTGATATTGCGTTTCAATACAACTCTTAAGTCCTTATTTTTATCCTGCCGCGACTTTTGCTATTACACTTGAACTTTTACTTTGCCATTTTTGTACCTACTATTATATCGACTTTTTACCGCTACACCCGAATCCGCTAGGACATTTTATCCTGTTTGATCCATCTTAATATTCCTCATCTTTCAATTTCAAACTGCAGTGACGAAAATTAGATATTAAATCTTATTGTAATTGACCTAAAGGACTGCATACAACTATCATCGAGTATGGATAGTATATGTATACACTGATATTTTTCAATAATATTTAAGCAAAACCTAATTTGACTGCACAAATAATTTCAACTAAGGCGTCTACTATTTTTTAATGATTCAATGAAACGAGGAGTTTCAAAAATCGATGAATCGATTAATTTCAACTAAGAAATATATTTAAGCGGAAGTACGGTCGTTATAAGTTCGTTTCTTTTCAGTGACCTCAAGTTTCTGTAACTCTTTGTCAATGAGAAATGAGCCCAAATTGTCGCTCTTTCTCCCATCATGAAAGAGTCTGATATCGAAGAATTTATTGTCCATGGTGTTCTAGACCCCCCTTGCCTAGATGTTAAGCCTTATATCTGGCCTTGTGTAAGTCATCTTGAGTTTTAAAGTTTCTCCCGTGAGTGTTGCCTCAGTACCTCCAGAACACTAACTTCCTAGTCTCAGATCTTTTTTTTGTTGTAGGCTCACTCCACCCAACCGGATTTGTACGGCAGCGCGGACCCTCCCGACATTTTATTCGCTTCGAAGGAGGGTGATCGGACAAAGTCAGACAACCCCGGATTAACGGGGTGGATACGTCAGCCTTGTGGATGGGGGTTCGCAAGAATGGTGCGTTCAAAGAGATGAACGTAACCGTAACGGTATATGGCCCTGTGGATCGGCGTCAGCGATGACCCGAAGGTTATCTGTCATAGTGATCCGTCATCGGAGGACTCCCAGAATCGAATGAGAAAATAGGAGTAAGGCGGCCGATCGCTTCCCGGAATGGAGAAGTGGTTACGTGAAAGCGAAAACGATCTTAAATCCCGCATATTGTTGGCATATCCCTGTACTGTGGCCTAGGTCTTTGACGGGGTTACTGTATCTCAACAGTATAGCCTCGATAAATTCCTGCTTAGATAGCGTATAGTGGCATTCCTCCTGCGGTATTAAAGCCGTGAGCCATGAAGACCTCTTGAAATCTTATTATCAGCTCATTAGCGGACTGTTATTTCACTGCTTCCGATCTCCTGAGACCGGGGCCCACCCCTTGCAGATTTGACTTCCTACGATTACAACTTTCGAGAGATCCTGCAGGAGTAGCAACCTGTGCAGGATCAAGGCTGGGAGGTATAATGTTAATCTGGTCAGCAGTTCCTAAACTGATTAAAGGTATCTGTAATTCCGGTCTCCATTCTTATAGCTATAGGAGGCCGGTCACGTAGATTGCGTTACAGTCCCGTCCACTCTTTGTACATTGTTCCGCTACTTTTAGTGCTGCCTATAGTTTCATCCTGTTTTTGTTCTTTAGGTATAGTCGCTTTTTAGCTGTAAAGTTATCTGTAAATCTGTCCAACCTTGATCGTTCAAATAACGAGAGGGTTGGTTGTTCTTAATGAAGGCGTTTGATTACTAATCATGCCAGTGTTGCTCTGTAATAACTAATAAGCTGATAATCTTTCTGGAAGAAAGTTTATATGGTGTTAGAATGGTGATACCTACAAAATAAGTAGCCAGTATAGTTGTACTATTTAAAATGGTATAGTATATTATGGCGTCAAGTTTGTTTGCTAAGCAACTTAGCAACTACTTGTTCCATAATTTTTCTACTTGATCGTATCCTTTGATCAGAAAGAGTTTAACTGATATATTTTGTTTAAAATTCAGCACTATTTTGATACAATTACTCCCATTTGAAATTAAAGCGATCTTCAGACCACTAAAGCACTAAGACAAAATTAACCTCCAAAAATTACAGCATTCATTACATGAACATCAAGATTTATTCATCTTGCAGAAGTTATTAAATCCAGCCGAAATATGATTTGATCAGGGGTAGAATCCTAACATGTAACATAAATTTAATGCTTTTGGCACATAAATTAACAACGCGGTAATTTCAGCGATATATTATGGTCGTTGTAAGAAATTACCCTGAGATAATTCTTCACTCTCACTTGGAACATTTTATTTTTAATTTGATTTGTCTTTATCTGCTATTAATAATTGTAACTTGATTTGTCTATATCTGCTATTGGCTGGTAAAACTGCAGTTACGTGCAGTTGTCCGATAGGTGAGTATGCGTGACACAATTGACATACAATCGTTGGACTAGGACTATAAATATAAATTCAAATCTTCGAACGTTATCATGGCCACGTCCGGCCTCCCAGCCTGACTTTTATACAAATACTAGTAATAATCGAATTGCAAATGCAAACCTAATGTTGTTTAATATGATATGCTGCTCTGCTACATACGGGAAAAACGATCCCCGGGAAATTTTTATACCAAAAAAAACATGACGCAATATGTGCTAATAATCGCTCTTCATTAATAATGGTCAATACATTTATGTAATATCAGATTTTGTGCGATCATGTTTGTACATAATATAAAAGTCAGGCCCTGCAATGTGGACCTAAATTTAGATGTTTGGTAGGGTAGCATGCACCAGGGTTGCGATTAAGCGTTCTTATAACTTCTTATATTATCATCGACTTTTTACAAGTATGATTTGTTTGTTAGATGTATAATAGTTGAATTTTTTGTTATATATTTAAACAGTCGAAATTCTTAGGCGGCCGGCGTTTGTAAAGTCTTAGTTGGATACAAAGAATTCAAAAGCATCAAGATAAACTGGGAAATCTTCTCAAGTCTCATAAATGTTGTCTGCAGTTAGTTAAAAAAGTTTTTAGATTCTTATGAATAACCCATGAGTGATCAACAGATGATGTAAATTTGCCTTGATGTCTTATGTTAATTTTTGAGTACTGAGTAGTCACTATACCACAACTCACGAATTTCCTAATTTGAGCAATTTTTGTGATGACTTCGAGGGAAGTATTTATCCCTATGTATCATATCATAATTGCAGTTCTTCTTCAAATTATCTGCTCACGACAATATTCTACGCTATATATACGTTTGAACTATTATTCGTTTGAACTATTATTCTTGAACTATTATATAATGGCTAAAACTAAAACGTATCAATAGTAGAAAATGTATGAAGGACATATTCTCTCTTATAAAGAGCACCCGCTTGACATGGTTTTAAATATCAATTACATAAATGGGAAACAATAATGCACCGTCTCTCCGCTAACTTCTTACATTTGAAGGTTTTCTTGGACAGTAATTTTGCTCAGTTTTATGCTTTAAGATTTCTACGACTCAAATCTTCTCTCAGAACATCCAATAAAGCAATAAGATCAACGGATGTCCCTTCTCCCATATATCCATAAAACTGTCTGCATTAATAACAAGTAACGAAGAAAGATTCCCGTACTATATAGTGAGAATACCTTATAGTGACAAGTACCAAATAGTGACATGTCACTATATAGTATTGTCACTAAAAGGTACGTTTTGCATACTATATGGTGACATGTGATCTCTTTATAATGAAAAAAGCATATTGCATTGACCCTTTCCTTCGGCCATTTAATTTTTCCTCTCACCTCTGTCTCCTCCTTTCTCGCCCTCCTTATAACCCTTCTGCATACTCTATAACCTCCAAAATTTCCTCACTTTAGTCTTTCACTCCTCCATCCACTCGTCTTCCTCCACTCTCCTCCTTTTTCACTCCCCTCCAGCCACCCGATGATCATGTGCCTGTCTCCATCCTTTCGCTTCACTTTTTGCTCACCATTCATTGTCTCCCTCCACCCCTGTCCCTTCTCCCTCTTCCCTACCCTACATTGGTATACTGTACAACCCTTCGCCCACTTCTACCCCTTCACCCTTCCTTCAAGCTCTCCTCGCTCTAATTCCCTTCACCTCCTCCGTTGTCCATCCACCTGCTTCCCTCTGCCCTTTTTGAGGTATGACTCCCTTAAAACTGTTAACATGTTGATAAATGAATCAAAAATCAAAGGTTTATTAGCAAAAGTAAGACCATGGGATTAATTGGAAAAATAAATTGAAACAAAGTTGAGGTGTCAACTTGACTTGTCACTATATAGTATTGTCACTATATAGTACGTCTAGGGTACTGTTTAATGACAAATGTCGACTGTCACTATAACGTACTTGTCAATATATAGTAGTGTCACTATATAGTACGTTTACCACGAAGAAGGACATGCAGCATTGCAGGAAAGTTTTTTTTGAAAACCCAGGATTTGTACTAACATTCCTCAACGAAACTTCGTAACATCAGAACATTGTAAAACTTTTTGTTATAGCGTCTCATTAATTCTCCCAAGGACGTGGAATCGTGGATGATGACTCATGATCTGGTCTAAAATCAAGTTAAGACTGCAGATATTCGATTGTCGCAAATCCATTGCATCTCAATCCTCAATTATTCTCAAATCAGCGAAGCTAAAAAAGACTTGGAATGTGGTCGAAACATAATCAAATAAGCAATATTGCCATTATAATAGATTTAGTTTCACATTTAAGTAGTTGCTCTCAATTGGCCTCAAGCATAACTTAAACTTTCATATGCCGACTGTTCATTGTTCTTTGGCAGTGTTTTATTTTTAAGTTATCCAACTTGTTGATCACATGTGAAAAAATACTAGAATATAGTTATGTTGTACAAATTTATGAATCGTTGTATCTATTTTTGCAGATATTTAATTCATAAAATAATTTAACTGTTTCAGCTTTCCCATTATATTCCTTCATATAAGCTTCCACAAGTTCTAGTCACTTCTCTGAATCTCTGATCTATGTTCTAGATCCAATAAACACAGGGTGCTATAGTCATGATGATTCAATGAAAGTGACGCATTTATTCTATTAACCATATTTACAATATTTTATCAAATTACTTTAATGAGATATCTAACACCTGGGTGTTCTATATAAGAGAAATGGGACATCTTCATTATTTCAGAATGTCAAAGATTTGTTCCGCGTTTCTTCATAAAGTTTATTTTATTTAAGTGTATATGCGTATAAATTTAGGTGAAATATAAAAGATCTATACGACATATTATATACATTTAACTGTATATATAAAGACATTTACAATTCATTTATGTTTTGTCCAATAGCACCCAGCCTCATATTCATATATCATGTATAATTTTTGGTCAGGTAGCACTTCTACATTTACATATCATGTATGGAATTGGTCAGGTAGCACTTCTACACTTCTACATTTACATATCATGATGTCTGTTTTGTACGATATGTCAACTTTTCCCGAGACCTGAAGTTATTCCAACTTATATTATAATCACAAAACCCATCATTATAATATGACTTCATAGTCGTAGATTGTATGTCATTCTGTTTGCAACACTGCATCATGGAGTGATGTATCATATATCAGAGTATCAGACTTCACAAATCGGTATAACACATGCATTGTGTGCAGGGTGTGTAGATATAGATAGGGTGATTAACCTGGCTTCAAGACCCCTCTACCACGTCATATGCCGTTATATTGCCCGGATGTTTCGCTGTTTGTCGTTTATAATTGTCGTCCTTTATCGTTGGTCGAGGTCCTACGTTCGAGCTAGATATTTTAATAGTTCTGTCGATAGCTTCGCCATATATTTATGTTATTGTCCGGCTATTTTGCCTGTTCTCAATTCTAAAAAGATTTATAATCCGTCTTTTGTTCTTGCGGTATCAACAGTTATTTATAGGTTACCTTAAAGCATCAACAGTTACTTATTATAGGTTTATAGGTTTACCCTAAAGACGCCAAAATTAGGATTCCAGGTGCACTGAGTGAACTTATTTTTACCTTATAGAGTAATGTTGCATAGAACCCCAATCTGGGGGATAAAATTCTTAGTTCAGTTGTTTTGGGGTTTATATAGAATTTGCGGAGTTATCGATTTCTTTCGGCTAGTGCATTATGGAGCTAAGTCAATTTACGAAATATACTCCAACAATAGTCAGACATTTCTTTATTTTCTTGGAAATCTGATAAAGTCGACCACCTTAATGGCAAGTTATACTATATATAGAATTATTGTTTTAATTACGAATCTATTTTTTTTGCAGATAAACAAATGATATTAACTTTTCTTATGCAGCCAAGAAGAGATGTTTTGGCAGGGTGCAGTGGTGTTCTTGATCCTGAGTCTCTTTAGGTCTTCAGGTAAACCTAAATCAACTCTCTAACCATTCGTTTGTTATAGTGGTTGCCTATTAATTGTAAAAATGGTAGATTTTTTATCGATATATCATATGTTTTTTCATTGATCACCGGTAGCTTTCTTCACGAATATTTGAGTAGCGAATGAGATAACAATTCCGTTACTAGCCAGAAACAATACAACATGCATAATTACCTCTTTAACATGACTGAATAGTTTAATACGAACGATAAAATAGAAGACATGTAACAAAATATCTTTCAGTCGCTGAGTGTCCGAGTCACCAGGCTATGTTTTCGGGTATGTATACCATGTTACCATGGTTACTATGGTGACCATGGTGACCATGGTGACCATGGTGACCATGATGACCATGGTGACCATTTCTTCAATCGGGTTCCTTAAATACAAATACCGCTTATCCTTAGATAATTGGACATTACTTCTGATTTGTACCCTTTTTGGTTATGCGTTTATAGAAGCTAACGAAAAATTGGTTGCTGCTGCATTCACAGTGCAACTGAATTGTGACTCTTATAATATTGGTTTAACTTTAGTTCTATACCAGATCCTTTCATGGGAACGTTCTGCTACGATTGCAGTGAGGGATGGGTTCCAAGCGAAGATCAGCTAGATTGTCTACCAGGTGTGTTTACCAAGCTGCATTATCAGAATATTATCATAATTATGAGGACTAACAAGCTAGATTATTTTATTATTATCATAATTATATAAGAGGATTAAAAAATGAATAGCAATCATGGATCTCAGAAATTTTTGGAAAGGGGTCGAAGATTTTTCACATCATGTGACAACGATTGGCAGAAGTCCGAAGGGATCAATTAATTTCGGAAAACACTGTATAGACATGAAAGAAAAGATTTCCGATTCCGACTCCTCCTCTAAAATTCTGACATCCATTAAGAACAAAAATATATGCACTTACTTCCCAAGCTATACAGTTTTCATTAGCTAATTTTCCAAAATCTGACGACTATGAAATCATTCTCAGACTGTCCTGCCGGGACATTTTTCTCTGGAGATGCCTTCGGTAACGCCATCTGTGCCCAGTGTGCCAAGGGGGCCTGGTCCGCCGGTCGAGCAAACTTCTGTACTTCTTGTCCTAATGGATACACCACCGCCGGACTTGGAGCTACTTCTGCCGATGAATGTTATCCTGAGTCAGAGGAAGGTCGATTATATAAAACATTTTCGAAAAGCATTTTTCAGCAAAGAACCCAGTCATGTTAACTGTTTTATTTCGTCTTTCCAACCAAACCAAAAATTTTTCAGCAAATATCATTTTCGAGAGAAATGAATTTTCACGAGTTTGTTAAGTGTTAAAATCATCTTATTATACTATTAGTTTTTGATGACAAATTAAACTTAATGATAATAAATGCCTTGTTGCTTTAACTTAAGGCTCGTTTTTTATATCGATGATGGAACAAATAGCAAATGTCCGTACTTCAGAGGATGCAGTAACGTGCCCTGTCGGCTACCATGCTCCAGCTGGAGCAACGAGATGTTCGATTTGTCCAGCCAATACCTACAGTGAGGTTTGATATTTTTTGAGAGTATGATACATACGCCTGCATGTACATGATCATATTAATCTGGCAAAATTGTGTACTTTATGAATAAATATATTCTTTTTTATAAGTTATAATCATCTCTATCTATTACAGGGAGGAGTGGTAAGAGATTGTACACCATGTCCTGCTGGCCGAGTATCCGATGCAGGGTCCTCTTCTTGTGATCTAGGTATCAACAATAAAATTTCATAGGGTTTGATATTTTACTAATCAGTGCATGATCAAACATAACAGTCCTGTTGATAAGAGAGTTCAATAAGAACTGTTTAATTTTCGCAGCCCCTTGTGAAGCTGGAAAGTACATGACGGATGAGGGTTGTCAGACCTGTCCTAGGAATCACTATAGCAACGCTGGGGCTACAGAATGTACACGATGTCCTGACGGCAAGGTGTCGGAATACGGGGCAGGCTCTGTTGATGAGTGTGAATATGGTGAGTACTCCTGATTGTCAATAGAAGGGTGTCGCATAAGGGCCAACCCTATAAGCCTGTCCTATGAAGTCCTTTTATAAAAGCATTATCGCATTCTAAGTATACGGGCTCTTTACGGAATGATCAAAAACAGTTATCAATAATGATATTCAAAAAAATATCCGCTTTTTTAACGATATTTTTCGTTCTATTTGCCCTTTCGCACCGAAGGCTCTGAAAGGCATTGATACTGATAGGGGTAAGCGATCAAGATGGTGAATAGAAAGTGTGTCTACAAATCTGTGTCTACCAATCTGTGTCTACCAATCTGTGTCTACCAACCTGAGTCTACCAACATCAGTTTACCTATACTTTTTTATAAATTCACTATTCGATAGCGTTAAAAGTAATAGAACCGACAAAAATTCAAATTAAGCATTCAGCATAATCTCCCACAGGGGCATGCCTACAGGGTCAATACATGACAGCAACAGGATGTCAACAATGTCCGCCAAATACATTCAACATGAGGTAAAATTAGATTCAGCACTTTAGTTCGTTTCCTGTTGTTTTGGCAAAATTTCTTTCGTTAAAGCTTGTAGTAATCTAGAAAAATTAAGAGAGACTTTTCTTTAACTAGAGATAGAATGTTTGGTACAACAGTTTGATGATAATAATTAATTGAAGATCCATAACTATAAGTTAACAAGCAATTTTGTGATAGGTTTGGTATGATCAGTGTACAAAGCTGCCAAGATTGTCCTGACGGCACTACCTCACCCGCCGGATCTACTTCAGCAAATGATTGTGAACCAGACGGTAAGCATGATATAGACAGATTTTTTTAGACAGATTTAAAATCAATCATAAACTAGCAATCGCTAGTTGTCATAACTTTACACTTTACAGCAATGATATAAATAAATAGAAATAAACCTGCAAGTATACACCCATTAATCTAGTATTCTCAAACAAAACGTTCGCTGCTAAAATAGTTCCATTCAATGTCATTATCGGTAGTGACAATGAATGATCGGTAGTGACAATGACTGATTGTAGTGACGATGAAGTTTTTAATGTTATGATATCTCGTTTCCTGGCGTTATTTTTGATACCACATGACCGTTGTAAAAGCCTTGTTATTTTTCAGGTAGTTTTGTACCAGTTGTATGTGATGCTGGTGAATTTGAAGTTGATGGTGCTTGTCAGCAATGCCCAGAAAACACTTTTAGGTAGTAATGATAATATTAACATCATTATCATCAATCATAATTTCGATCATCAGCACATTTCTAACATTGTGTTATAATTGTTTGTCATGATTATTTGTTATCTCTATGATCATTCGTCCTCTGCCATCAATAACATTTGGATACTGAACTGGCCCACTTTCCTAACATAAACTTTCGAATAGTATTAGTCATTTCTTTATTCAAACATCCCGCACCCTAACTTTTTTAATCAGATATTAATCGAATTAATGTCATACCATTTCATCAAGGAACTATCCAATTATTTTATAAAAACCCTTTTTACTCCAGTGGTGCAGGAGATAATTCGTGCAGTGACTGTCCATCGGGAAAGATATCGGAATCAGGATCATCATCAATGAGCGACTGCCAATTTGGTTAGTAACTTGAACTGTAGTACGAAAAATGAAGAATTCGGTATAATAATTGATTAGTAATCCGTTATAACTTGCTTCATAGTAGAAATTTGATTGAGATACTTCAAATTTTAATCACAGAAAAATGGTGCTAAGGTATTCGAAAATGGGTGCATTAGTATTCGAAATGCCATAAGTATTCATGAATGTATATTGTATATGCATTTGTATACGCAACTATATGTGCCAAAAGGTAAGCTAAAACATGACAGTGGTGAAACTCTGCCTGCAACCATGAAAGTTAGGGAAATTTGCCAAATGCTCTAAATTGCAACTGTGAAAGAATGGAAGATCCGAAGATGATGTAGTACACCAAATAAAATATATTTCCTTGTCTATTTGACAGTCACGATATAAACATAATGTTCATCATCATCCGATGCGATAGATGTATACATGGTGCCCCAACAGACAAGCTAACATTTAAACATGGACGTCACCCTCAAAGATGACAAACACAATCCACAGCACCCTGCCACTCGGGATCTTTCATGACAAGCCAAGGATGTCGCCAATGTAAAGCCAACACATACAGCAGGAGAGGTGCTTGGTCGTGCTCAGCTTGTCCAACAGGAAAAGTTTCATCTCCGGGATCCACGTCTGTGTTTGATTGCCATTATGGTGGGGAAGATGTGAAACTGAACTCCGTTCTTTAATCGATTTGAAATTATCATTAGACAGCACTTCGTTAAACCCATTGATGACTTTTCTCTTAAGGCAACCTTGACAAAATTATGAACATCATTTTTATGATATTCATGACTGCTGAATCAGAGACTCCTTCAATGAGACTTAATGTCAAAATTCAACTGGCCCATTCATTCTAAATTCACTTTGTCTTTCGATCTATAATTGAAGAAATAATTCTCATAAAAAACCAGTGATCTATTTAGAATTACAGTTATCTACAACTTAATCTTTATTAAACAATTATGTTGATCGAATATCATACATCTTAACTCCTACGCTTGATAAACTTATTTATTATCTTTAGCTATGAAATCAGTCAATCCAGCAAATGTCTGACATCACGGATTGAATGGAATTAAATTGATTTCATCAAAATCAAATGCAAAAGTTTCGTCATATATATGGCTCTTCATCGCCTCATGATATCAATTGATCCCAAAAACCGTTGATTATACAATTGGTTCTACACAGAGATCCGATTTTGCCAATTTTATGAGGGTATGGGCCAAATAGGACTTTCGATTGAGTTCAAATTCCACCCGGCAATTAAGTCCATGTTGTAAAAGATTCACAAAAAACTCCATGCTCGTTCGAAAGTATTATTGGTCAACCCTTAACTTAGCACAATGTAAATCAAACGTCAGACTATTTCTGCAGCACCTTGCATCGCTGGTAACTACATGACAGAAAGTGGATGTCAACAATGTGAAGAGAACACTTACAGTGGACCTGGAGCTGAAGCATGTACGAGTTGTCCAGATGGCAAGGTTTCTGCCGCTGGCTCTGCATTGATTGATGACTGTGATTTCGGTGAGTGTTCTTTTCAGTATAAAAGTATTCAAATCAAGCTTTTTCTCCCATCTATAAATGCTTGAATGCTCCTTATTTCAATGGTTAAGCACTATTGCAAAGAACACAAATCCCATGGAGTCCTTCATAATTATAGTCTTCAATAAGATGTCTTGAACATATCGGGCCACATATCAATATCCAAATCCTAGCTCCTTGCTCGGCTGGGGACTACATGACAGAAAGTGGATGTCAACAATGTGTAGAGAACACTTACAGTGGTGATGGAGCTTCTTCATGTACAAGTTGTCCTGATGGAAAGCTTTCCGCTGCTGGATCAACTTCTGAAGCCGACTGTGCATATGGTACGTTGGTTTAGTTTTTAATAATATTACCTTTTTCAAGAAATATCTTCATTATGGCAAAATTTGTATTTTGTATCGATGATCATATTTACAGTCATGATCATCATCGATTAATTACATTGATTGGTATTATTCATCACTAGAAAATTTAAGAAAGAGGACTATAAATGGTTATCATCCTTTTATAAGGTTGCTGCATTATCGATGTTAAAGCAATTACGATCGACACTGTTGTCCAGATCATGATTTCATGACATGATAAATGTTGAATCAGCATTGATAAAATAGGATGAGTGCGCTTATATTGATGCCTGAGGTGAATTTCGCAAATATTTAGTGGTTAATCTTCATAGCCATAGCGAAATAATTTTTGCTCTCAATTTCAGCTCCATGCTCGGCTGGAGACTACATGACAGAGAGCGGATGTCAACAATGTGGAGAGAACACTTACAGTGGTGATGGAGCTTCTTCGTGTACAAGTTGTCCTGATGGAAAGATTTCTGCTGCTGGATCTACAACTGAAGACGACTGTGAATATGGTATGTTCGATATATCTTTCAATAGATTCAAGAGTATTCTGGAAAACCGTTTGACCATAAATCCAGTGTCAGTATAAGAAAAAAAGATTATTTCATAGTAGTAAATTCTCAAAGAGCACTTGAGAATTTTAAAAACTTTCAGCTCCATGTTCTGCTGGAGACTACATGACAGAGAGCGGATGTCAACAATGTGGAGAGAACACTTTTAGTGGTGCTGGAGCTTCTTCGTGTACCAATTGTCCTGATGGGAAACTTTCTGCTGCTGGATCAACTTCTGAAGATGACTGTGAATACGGTAGGAACATTATTTTGTAAAAAATAAACTACGTGCGTTTATTCGTTAAGAACAATTAATCTTTAAATATAATCTTTTACATGAGTGGTACTATCACAAAACCTCTTTTCAGCTCCATGCTCTGCTGGAGACTACATGACAGAAAGTGGATGTAAACAATGTGGAGAAAACACTTACAGTGGAGCTAGAGCTTCTACCTGTACAAGTTGTCCTGATGGAAAAGTATCACCCGCTGGATCTACCTCTGAATCTGATTGTTATTATGGTAAATGAAATGAAGTATAGTGAATTGAATTTTGAATAATCGCCTAACAGCTTTTATATCCAAATGCAGCCATACAAAATAATCAATTGAAGAACTAAGGATAGCAATATTGATTTAGAAATTGATAATCTTTTTAGAACCATGTTCTGCTGGAGACTACATGACAGAAAGTGGATGTCAACAATGTGGAGAGAACACTTATAGTGGTGCTGGAGCTTCTTCGTGTACAAATTGTCCTGATGAGAAGATTTCTGTGGCAGGGTCAACATCCGAATCTGACTGTGAATACGGTAAGAAGCACAGCAATTTAAGTATCTGATACATAATCTACAAAATAGAGGCGCGTCATTGGCAATTTCTAACAATTCATGAGAAGAAAAGTTTCTGAATGAAAAATTAAATATCAAACGCCTTTATTTAATACCAACTAAATTTGATGAATATTTTTTCAATTGTAATTTTGATAGAAAATAAATGACTAACAATTCAAAAGAATGCATATCTGCGTACCAATGGGTTAAAACATTTCATTCCATGTAGTGATAGTGGCAGAAAGTCATGGAAACCGTTCATACGTTTCACTTTGGTGCTTTGTGGCCTTACTAAGACTCCTTTCGGGATGATGAACTGTGTAATTTTCTTGGAGCCTTCAACAAAAGAACGATCATTTGGCAAAGTTGAACTGTGAAAGAGAAATATGAAAGAAAGACCTTGTTTGAGCACACCATCCAAGATTCAATTAAATCAATACAAGTTGTATCATCCAAGATTCAATTCAAAATCAATAAAAGACAATAAGCAGCCTCTCCAATAACTAGAGATCGAATTTGAAATCAATAATACGAAATTATCCCCACTAAATTAATTATTCTTCATCAACAACTTAATGAACAAAAAATGAAGCATCAAATTCTCAATCCAAACATTTCTTGATCTGCAGATTGCAGCCCCAGGTGCCACAATCGCTTTTAATCATCTATGAATCATCTTTATGGAATTTTTAAAGGAATTTTAAACAAGTCTTGTGTTACTGTTAGTATCAACTCTCCGGCAATTATCTAACATAATCAAAACTGCATATGACTCACACAGATATTGAACCAAGTGGAATATAAATCAAAAAAGAATTACCCAGAATTGCCTTTTCCAGAAAATATAGAACAGAATCGCAGATTTTGCAATGATTTCTTCAAAAATACCTTAATCAAAAAAAAATTTTTTTTGTCATACAGCACCATGTACTGCTGGAGACTACATGACAGAGAGCGGATGTCAACAATGTGGAGAGAACACTTACAGTGGTGCTGGAGCTTCTTCGTGTACAAGTTGTCCTGATGGCAAGATTTCTGCTGCTGGGTCTACATCTGCATCTGACTGCGAATATGGTAAAAATTTTCGAGTCAAAATTCATTCGATTTTCATTAAATCATGATAAGAACTTTTCTGTTTAAATTCTTTTGATTCGTATTCTGAAAATGACATGTTTCAGCTCCATGCTCGGCTGGAGACTACATGACAGAGAGCGGATGTCAACAATGTGGAGAGAACACTTACAGTGGTGCTGGAGCTTCTTCGTGTACAAGTTGTCCTGATGGGAAGCTCTCTGGTGCTGGATCTACTTCTGAGGCTGACTGTCAATACGGTATTCATCAAACCTTGATGTGGTATTCAATGATCTCGATCAAAATATAGCGTTTCTTAAAATAGTTGCCCATCAGCAATAAAGCGATAATGTTTGAAACTCCGAGCACAATACCATGATTCTCAATTAAATTCATCAATACGTAAATTGTCGAGATGTGAAGAATTGAGGGTTACATTATAAGTAGTAAGTTATGAGCACAACATGCCCGTGAAACTGAGTGGGCGTGGCTCACTATCACACTTTCAGAACCTTGCCAACCTGGAAGTCACATGACAGAGGACGGATGTGTACAATGTCCAGAAAACACTTTCAGTGGACCAGGAGCTGAGGTGTGCGAGCTTTGTCCGCCTGAATGGTCAGCACCAGCGGGTTCTACCGATCCTGGGGACTGCACGCCTCCTAAAGGTAAGTTTATGAAGCTTTAAGGGTGAAGCAGCGTCGTTACATGAAAATCATATTTATTGGCACTAAAAGTACTGTCTCGCCAGAAATTTATCAAATTAAAGCAGCCAATGACTTTGAGGAATTGTGGGTCTATAAATAAGTAACCAGTATCAGTTATATCGAACAAATTTTTATAATATTCTTACATATGCTGCAATAAAACAACTGGTACTGATCATGGATTCCTCAGATACAGAATCTCCAACAACATCCAAATATAACACAATTCCTGCCACAACCCCCAATATACCTACCGAACCCCCTGCTAAACTGCTCAGAATCTTTATTGCTGGAAGACCTACACCAGCAACTGTGAGGCTCAATTGTCTTGATGAAGTTACTAACGAGATTTTGACTGCAACCTTCTCAAACGGCGGAAATTCGGTAAACCTTTAGCTTCACCTTTCTTAAGAACTCTAATTTAAATGATAAGCTTTGTAAAAGTAGACATTTTTAGATGTTTTGGATGCTTCTTCGAAATAATTTCCACTATAAGAGTAAACGGTTTTTTGCTTTATGTAGTTATGTTATTTTCCTTTTTGCTCAATCAGAATTCAGAAATCTGAAACTCTCACCCATACTAGGTGCAAGGACAAGAAGTTAATGTAGAACTCAACTGTGATGATCCAACTTGGGTCTGTACAGTGGAAGGTTACGCTCAAGATACTCTTGATATCCCAGTACCAAAGTATAACGGTGGGGAGAGCTCAGTATCTGCTGTTGTAATGTGAGTAAATCATGGATCCATACTCTAAAATTCTGTATTTGTAGCAAATTAAGGTCACTTTTATCAGAGAGTGAATGATAGACTCATGGAAAGACTTTAAAAAAAAGTCATATCATGTTTTCAATTATCTCATATGTGGAAATTTTTAGTCACAATGCTCTTGTAGCAACTCGGCAAATTAAAAAGTGGCTTTTATACAGGAATGTTGTTGATGTACCACCACCGCTTTATTTGTCCGATGGAAACTATAAGAGGCTTATAAAATGTTCAAAAATTGCATATCAGTACTCTGCTCTTTGGATTATCGTCGTAGTACGACTCTTAACAGACTTGGATCGAGACATCTGTCTCTGATAAATGCTATTTCTATCAATACACAGATCTAACCTTGTCGATAATTCAGAAACGCCGACGAAACAACTATTCTGGACACGGGTGTACAGGATGAGTCGGTATCAGTTACATGGTCAAAAGCATCAGAGTTCCATGGCGAGTCCAACTGGAATCATAAGGTTTGGAGATGATTTTTAGATTCTACAGTCACGGAAGAGTATAGTTATTGTTCCAACTTTGGGTAGTTTAAACAAAAGTATTTTCCAGTGGCAATCTAGCATCAAAAAAGTGAAAATTTTGATAAAAGATACTTTTATTGAGTTCGATAAACTTAGCTAATTTGGCAACAAAAAGCTATCAGTATCAGGTTTAAATTTTATACGAATTCTTTTGCAGGGAAAACATCAAGTAACCGTGAGCAAAGCAGGCAGATACACAGCCAGCTTAAGAAGATGTCCAAACCATGAGCCCGTCACAAAATCGATTAATGTTATCACTAAAGATCCCAACTTCGTCAGTGACAAGAAAATCTGTAGCGTATTTGGTGATCCGCATATTCTTACGTTTGATGGTAAATTTTACAATGATACTTCGCTCCTTGATGTTTATCACTCTTCACTCTTTTCTATATTATATCCATTAAAAGAACTCGACATTTATTGAACTCGACAATCAATAAGACCCCTTTGCAACTTCACTTAAGCATATGCCTTATGATAACCTAAAATAAGTATAGATAACAATTCTAAGTAAGTCAAGATGACACACCTAATGCATGCCATCATCATCCATCTCGATAAAAACGACTAAAACTAACCAGAATTTTGTCCGGGGACATCCTCACAGCTGATCTGCTGATCATCATAAAAATACCTCATCCATGCCTTGTAACCATGATAACCTCATTCACCTTGCAACCATGATAACCTCATCCATGCCTTGTAACCATGATAACCTCATTCACCTTGTAACCATGATAACCTCATCCACCTTAATTATAACCATAACTGCCTCATCCACCTTGTCACCATGAAAACCTCACTAACCAAAATATTATCATGATTCTGACTTGCAGGTACCCACTACACCTTCCACGGGGAGTGCCCCTACGTGTTAGCCATGGACTGTTCCCGATATCAGTGGTACATTTACGGGAAGTTCGGGCCATGCGGTGACGGAGCCACTTGTCTGGAAACCATAGATATCATCACTCGAAGAGGTCAGAAGGATTGGCAGCTGTTGTCTTGAGAAAATTACTCACTTGAAACGTCATCCTAAATTGATTATCTTAGAATTGAACATCAGTTTAAGAGTTTATCATTTTCGGGTTTATCATTTTAAGATTTATCAGGTTGCTTGCCAAAATGTCGTCTTGGTCGAAAGAGAGAATTGCGAAAACTTGGTATTTACAGTCAAGATATGAAATAATTTTTGATAGCATACTTTTATCATGTTTAGGACCCTTGGAATTGAAAAGGGGCTTTGGGATAAACGACCACGGTAGGATGTTTGGAATCTCTAAAGGAGAAAGTGTAAATGTTCGAGGTGAGACTTCTAAGCAATGGGCGCATGTGTAAAAAGGGAATTTTTGAGCAGCAAATCGATATTTTTATTATTATTATCATTTTCGCAACTGATATAACAATCACTTATTTATTCATAAGGTTTAGATGACTGCATATCATCCACATTATGATTTTTAGTTTCGTCGACTACTAAGGTTGATAATTATTATATGCTTTGAGTTTGAATCTATATATATTACAATTTACGACTCCAACAACTTGCTAGTAGCTTTGATATTTTTCCTTAATTTTGACATGCTGCATTATTATGTTAATCAATGGAAAGCAGAATGCACGAAATCCAACTCATATACGACTTCTCTGGACTATTATGGTACTGCAGTATAGCATTTAGACCTTGCATTTGGAGAAAGCGCATAGTTTACCAAATTTTAAAACTGTTCTGTCTAACCACAATTAACAATTTTCTCAGGGATTGATCTGTCATTTGATGGGGCTATCATGACAGCCGATATTGGGGATGTTGTATTGAAATGGGATGGATTGTCCACCCTCAACATCATTGTTAACCAGGGTTACACCACTTGTGGGCTATGTTCTACTAACGATGGTAAATATAGTGAAATATTTCTAAAATGATTGGTTTGGACACGAAGGTAAACACACAAATTTGGCTTGATATCTTCGTTGTTTATTACATCACTAGAGCCTACAAAAAAAGAAATAAATTAGTCAGATAAAATCAATCATAAGGCTCGGTCAAAAGTTTGAAAAATGTTAGAATTCATGATTCGTCGATCAGAAATTGGAATTTGGAAAAATATACATATAAACAAAAATTTAAAAGCACAAAATTGACTCAAAGGGTAACATTTATATATAACAAAAATTGGTTAAAACAACAAATTTATCTTCTAATCTCCATTCTATTCAATCCCCAAACGTTAGTTTTAAATTTCGCGCAAAACCTAGCTTCTTCTCTATCTAATAAATTTGGTTTGGTCTTTTTTACAATCCCGAATTTAAAGCAGTCAAAACTGAAAGTGTCCCTGTGAGCATTGTAACAGTGCATGGATAAAGCTGAGTGCTCGTAAAGGGCACGGTGGTCTATGTTGAACTTACTACGGTGTCCATTGAGCCTATTGTGGAATGGAGTTATCGTTTGTCCGAAGTAAGTGTCTTCAGATCCCTCAATACCGTTACACAGCTGGCATTGTGCCACGTAAATAATGTGTTTATCCTTGCATGTGAGGGTACTGTCTAGCTTAAGTTCCAAGCCGTTGACAATGATCTTAGAGCCAAGGTCGAATAATACCGGACAGGTCTTACATCCAGGGGCGAAGCACTTCTGTGATGTCTTTTGGAGACATTCGGCTTTATCTCTAAGTTGTCGGTTCCTCACTACCCTGTTCCCGATCGAAGGATGTTTCCGTGTGGCAAATATAACACGTATATCTCCACATATCCTTTTAATATCTGGTCCAAGTTCATGAATCAACTTTTTGAGCTGATTGTTGTCTGAAGAGTGTTGCACTGAAAAGACTAAGGTATCAGTGTTATCGCTCTCCTTGGATCTGCCGGTTCTGAGAGTGTTCTCCAGTGCTCTGAGTACTGCTCTCGGCTCGGTCTCCTCTAATTTAACCATGTTGTGTCCGCTTCTAGATAAATCCTCCTTCAGCTCTGCCAAGTCATCCACACAGGTTGAGTCTTGCGAGTTCCTTTCAATAACTCGTATCATCTGTGAAAACGCCACAGAACCAAATACATGCTCAGGGTGAAAGCTGTCGGTTCGCAGGTAATTCCTGGCATCTGTCTCCTTCCTATAGAGTCGATATTGGATCTGGTTGCTATTGTCCAAGGTTAGCGTGATATCCAGAAAGTTTACAGTTTTACCTATCTGTTGGTCAGCAAATCTTATTCCATATGGCTGCGCCAGTTTGTTCAATACCTCTACAAACAGATTAAACTGCCGAACTGTTCCTAACCACACCCCAAACACATCATCAATGAATCTCCTCCATAGGTCTATCAAACCCCAGCTCTTCATCTTTCCTCTTATCTGTTTAAACAATAGCCAATGCATTGTAATATCCGCAGCTTGTCTTGAGATACAGTTCCCCGTTGGGATACCCTCTTTGTTAATGTATCCCTCTCCCTGGTAAGTGACAAAGGACTCCTGGAAAATAAGATCGGTGAACTCGTACAAGGCTGCTTTTAGCTCTTGTGAGAAGCTGGTGTCACTATTGAGGGCATCCTCGAGAGCTGTAAGCGCTAGTTCAGGTCTGATGCTGGGATATAGTGCTGCTACGTCCAGAGTAAAAAGCTGTAAGTTCTTAGGAGCGCCCTTTAGCGTCTCTTTGTTATAGTTGTTGATCTGAGTAATAATGTCTGGAGTATCCAAGATGAACTCCTCTTCACAGTATTTTCTGCTGATCTGAGTGATGTAAGGGCTCACAAATTTCTCTAAACGATACAGGGGCCCCCCTTTAGTTGCGTGAACTAACCTGACAGGTGGTATAGTTTTTGCCTCGATTTGTTCTTGAGATAGTTTGTGAACCTTGTATAAAGGGTACGCATATGGTATTTCAGGGCGGATTTCAGGTGCGTGGACCATATTTCCCTTTTCATTTACCCCTGTTATTCGCTTCTTAACTTCCTCTGAGATGGTCTTCAAATGATAATGCTTCAGAACTGCTTCTTTCACTTTCAGTTGAGTTTGCTCCATTTTCACTCCTACACTTGTGTCTAATTTCGTGAATTTTGTCTCCTTCTCCAGTTCGCATTTAACTGTGTCCATTACACTTACAGTCCTATAGTCCAAAATCAGTGTGGCTCCACCTTTGTCTGCACTTGTGATAAATATTCTTTGCTCATTTATCGATTTCAAGACCCAACCTTTTCCTCTCTGTTCGGCATCAGTGAGGTTCGACTGTGGTTTGTCAGGATTAAGATTCGTGGCAAATCCCATCAATCTCGTTTTGATTTCGTCGAAAAGTGGGTGATTGTAGTCTTGTGGGTGCTTTCTAGACCGTAATCTCAAATCCTTGTGGATATCTTCAGTATCCCTATCCGTGGTTGTATCTGCTTGGATTTGGTGGAAGTATGCTTTCCATTCCATCTTACGTAGGAATTCCTTAACATCAAAGAGTAAATCTTCTTTTGCTACCGGTCTACTTTCGACAAAGTTGAGACCTTTTGCTAAATATAAGTAGGCGATGTCCGGAACTTCTTGTGAAGAAAGGTTTATAACCAATTTACCCTTGATGTTATCTTCCACGTGATTTTTCATCCACTCAACTTTTTTGGCAGCTTTAGAAGTACGATATTTCTTTCTTTCTGCTCTTCTTCGCTCGGCATTCCGTTTCCGTTTGTTATTCCTCTTGATGTTCTGTTGAGGGCGAGATTTTTGGCGTTCTTGTTCTGCCTTATCAAGATGGAATTTGACTTTCTTATCCAGTCTCTTCAGGCTTGTTGTCGTTAACCTATGATTCTGGTCGTCAATAAGCTTTTCGATCCTCTCTCGGTCTTCATATCTATCCAGCGCTTTATTCAGGCTAAGTTGTAATCTATTTGTGTCACGTTGTGCTTCTGGTATTGCACATTGCTCCAATATTTGTACTCGGGCCTGGTGTAAGATGGATTGGGATTTTAGGTCTAGGTCTCTGTGATGGAACAATTTGCCGATTTTGGGGCGAATACTGGGAAGTATTTTAGTGTTGAGGAGGGCGCTGTTCTCCCTTACTTGTCTGAGTAGCCCTAGTTGTAATTCTCTTTTGACGAGCTTTTCAGAGAGATTAAGACTGTAGTTATCTCTTTGTGCATCCCGCGGTCTTGGACCCATGATTGGTGATTATGCGTTCTCTGTACAAAACTCCGGGTTAATGTGTTCACACAAAACAGTAGATGGTACTGAGAACTGCTCCAAGTACTCGTAGGGTGCAGATGTTAGTTTTGTGCGTTACCCTTCATGTCAATGGTGTCCTGTCCGTTCCGTAATATGATTGGTTTGGACACGAAGGTAAACACACAAATTTGGCTTGATATCTTCGTTGTTTATTACATCACTAGAGCCTACAAAAAAAGAAATAAATTAGTCAGATAAAATCAATCATAAAGCTCGGTCAAAAGTTTGAAAATTGTTAGAATTCATGATTCGTCGATCAGAAATTGGAATTTGGAAAAATATACATATAAACAAAAATTTAAAAGCACAAAATTGACTCAAAGGGTAACATTTAAATATAACAAAAATTAGGT
>JH152955.1:65110-78037 GCA_000226015.1 Mnemiopsis leidyi | reverse complement strand
ACAATTTGATGAGCCTGACAACTGACAAATGGCGTGACGGCCAAAGCAAGCGACCGTTTTCGAGTTAAGAAATAGCGGTCAGAACTTTCGATATCACACCTTTTTAACGCATTTAGATAACGTTGTTTATTAAGCTGCGATACTTTTGATAGCGATTTAATGGAGGGTCTTTAAAAAGCGGTCACATACACCCAAGTTTTGGGTTTTGGTCAATTTTTTAATATATTGGGGCTGCATTCCATAGCTCAGGAGAATAATTAAAAAAGAATGTTGCTTGAGTTTACAATATCAAGGTCCCACCATGCCTCATGGAGATAAATGCGAGCAAATCTATGGGTAATTTGTTTTATGCTCAGCTCAAGACTCCTACTCGCTCAACCACCGAGTTTAATCCCAGGTTGTAACACAATTAACCAGTATACTGCTTTCTTAGTTTAGCCGGCAGCCGCAACTAATTATAAACTAAGGAAAGGGTCACATCAACGGGCGATGTGCTTAGTTGGAATTTTTTGCTGTATTGCGAAATGAAGGGGGCTGAGCATAAATCCTGATCGCGAAGTCCACGATCAGGATTTTATGAGGTCATGTCAACCTACAAGGTAACGCAGTCACGCACATAGTGCGTGATGAGGACACTTTAAAGTCAACAGCGAGTTACTTGAACAACTATTTCAGTTTGGTCCTTTTATTCAGACCACGCCATATGACCGGCTCACAGTCACGAATTTATCTCGCGTATAATTTGCTACATCATCTTCAGTCTACAAGTAAAACTACTAACTCCTTCCATGTTCGTCTTTATACTTATAGCTTAACCAATTTTTATTTCTTTTGCACACGTCACACAAAATTCTGAATCTCTTAGGTTGAGAGACAAAACCAAAGTTTTGCACGGACACACACGTTTTACAACGTTTCCACAAACCCTCTCCCTCACACCCTTGGTTGAAAATCAGGAGTTGATTCTCAACCTTCTCCTTCTCAGTCCCTCGACTTTGTCATCAGTCAGTATACTGTCAGTTACAGTCTGTCGGTTGGGACTGTCGGGTATAATCTTTGCAGACATCAGGAACAGATCATCAGTGCAAAACCTGCCCCCTATTTCGGGGTGTTTAATTTCCAGATAGTGCTACCAGACGTTAGTAGCGTGGGACACGGCCCCCCCTACAATCTATGGTGACGAAGATTGCAGTCTGTTCCTGTGACATCCTGAGTGGAAATGGATGTCTTAGCTCTTCTTCATCATCATCATCATCAAATATCAGCTGTCTGCTTGTTCCACGAGGACTCCAGCATATCTGCACTATTAAGAGATTGTACTGAGCAGTCAAGAGTGAGATATATCCGCTGTTACTCCTCATCATGGTAGAACTTTGAATCCGTGTTCGAAGCGGGTAGATTCCATACGCTTTCAAACAGGTCATAAACTGTCGTTTGTGGTCAGTAACATGGTCAAAAGCAAAAAATGACTCGGGGGAGTAAACAAAAAATAAAAACTACCTAAATAACTCCAAAACCCTTCCAAAAGACTGGTCATGACACCCTGCCCGGCTAATGGTTCACGGGTTAGTGATTCACGCTTATGTGACAAAAGTGACGCGGCCATTCTGGTTCATTTTGTCGGGCCAATCAAACAGCCACTAATCCATGTATAAGAGACAAAATTATTCTAAAAGAAAGTCTTGTTACACCCGAGTGTTCTTTATTTAATATTTGAGTATTTGTTATCGACAATCAAACATCGCTGTCAATTGTCCAAATTTAAATTTTGATTTGAAATAATTTTTGTCTTTATTCAATTTTGTGGGAGCCATATGAATGTCGATTAGTTGCCATCATTAAATTGTTTAATTTAATTTTAAATTTAATTTTTGGCATATGCATTTAAAAGATTTTGAAAATCAATATTGATCATCGATGACTCATCGATGATCGTATATTGATCATCATAAACGGTTTTGATCATCGATGACTCATCGATGATCAACGGAACTCATGATCAACATTGATCAATATTGATCGTCATTTTTAAGAAAATGATAATCGATGATCATCGATGATCAACGCTGGTCAGCGAATATAATGTGTCTTAGAATATTATCATCGTTGATTTTCCCGATAATCGATGATTCATCGATGAATCATTGATGATCATAGGTGTATATTGATCATCGATTATTATAAAAATTCTTCGATCTTTGAAATCATCGATGATTCAACAATCGATTATTCAATAATCGATGATTTCAAAATCGATGATTTCAGTAATCGATGATTTCTGTTGTCTAAGAATAAGCTGTAGCATGTTTAGGGAGGCAAGGAAGGGAATGAAACCGATCATCGATGATCATCGATGATCATCGATGATTTAATTGTTCATCCTAACAACTTATTATCAAATATATTAGTTTATCCTCATCTTCCTGTACATGCACCAGCCTATTTTTGACATATCACAGCGCGACCGTCTTTTTCTTTTCTTTCCTTCGAATTTGCCGAAGGCCGCTGCCGAAGGTAGCGGCCTGAGGCCGTTAGCATACACGAAGGCAGCGGCCCGAGCCCGTTAAGCTACAGTCACCGCAAGAAGTTTTACTTTCAGTGCCTGTAGCGCATATTATATATTAAATCTTGTCTGACTTTGTCCGACCCTCATTCGAAGCGAATAAAATAAATGACGGGAGGGTGCGCACTGCTGTACAAATTAAATGTTACCTGGAGACTTGCTCTAACGCGGCGTAAGCACCTGGTTAGGTGAACCTTGGGACCTAACGTTGTTGGGAAACGTAGAGAGAGCTGCGCAGCGCCCGGTAAATTAAATCAAATGTTTTCAAATACTGTTAATGAACATGATTTTTTCCATCTCTTCTTTTTTGCCGAAGGCAAAAAAGTAAAGTAGATGGTTTAAAGTGGTCGGATTTTGGGGTGGATGGGTAGGTAGGTAGGTAAATTTCATGGTGTCTGGTGTAACAGATGAAAACATGCGTTAAACTCCGCAAGACGTTCGTTACCACGTGAACGCAGCTTTCGAGGCTAGAAAGCTTGCTCCTACGCAAAGTTATTTGCTTAAGAAATTTCTTGGTCCAAAACGTGCAATTGGGCGTGGCTACTTGGACTGCATTTGCAGCTCAACTGACCAACATCACGCAGACGGTAGATCTTTGTACAACAAGAACTGTCGGTAAATGGGATTGCATAATGATAAACGTAAAAGCGGTCGGATGCTGAAATTGTTGTTTGGCGGAAAACGAACAAAAAGTGCGGGCAGCTAAAAACTTGTATGGTTCACTGTCAACTGTCAAAATGCAATGGTTATACAAATTGATAAAAGATAATTCAGACAATTAATATAAAGTTAGGTACTATTATAGTCGTACCAAAGAATACTGAACTCGTAACAAGCACGAACGCAACTACACTCAGTGCAGATGTCAAATATTGCGCGCAAACAGTAAACACTCATCATGATGAACTAAATAAATTCCGGTCAAATGCGCACATGTGCAGAATTCAACGCGCCGCAGCAAGTCTTAGCACGAGTTCCGCGCCAATTTATCTGCACGATTTTATTATTCCTTTGCCTTTGGTTCGTGTTGCGTGCAAGTAAGTTTATGGCCTCCCGTCGTAAAACGTATCGCCGAAATTATGACAAAACATCAACGCCTAATATTTTAGACCTTGATTAATGATCAGCTGTTACTATTTAAGTTGAAATTGTTATCACAAACTGCTTAGTTATAATATATCTGCACCGTCGATAAATTTATCTAAGTCCTGGTTGTAAACAGGTACAGGTCCTTAAATCTTTTCAGCTGACATTTCATTTATCTGCACATTACAATTAGTTACGATAAAATTGGTCATTCTTTTTAACTTTACGGCCGATATTATCACACTCACAGTAGCCGCTCATAGTTATAATTTCTCAATCGAAATTTGAGACGGATATTGTCGAGATTAAACGGTTTGGCATTCTTTGAGGTACAATTTTCGGGTATACCCGCGACATGACAGATATGATGTCAGTATATGTTATATCTTAAACACGGTCACAATTGCTTTTAACACAGGTTAATCTTATATCCGCATAGTAGTTGCTGTACAATTAAAGAGATGGAAATCTAGCGTCCGCCTGAGACCTAACCAAGCGGGCGCAATTCTTGTTCATTTTAATTCGGATGATAATAATATTGTTTGACTTTGTATATATACCCTCATTCGAACTCAACCAAAATAATTAAAAATTGAAGACGCGTGCCGCGGCATACAATGTTTAACTTTAAATTGTACGGCAGCGCGCACCCTCCTGTCATTTTATTCCCATTTTATTCCCATATTCCTCTATTCGCTTCGAATGAGGGTCGGATAAAGTAAGACAACAAACTATAGACTGGTGCATGTACAGGAAGATGAGGATAAATTAATATATTTGATGATGAATTGTAAGGATGAAAAATTAAATCATCGATGATCGGTTTCATTCCCTTCCTTGCCTCCCTAAACATGCTACAGCTTATTCTTAGAGTTAGACAACAGAAATCATCGATTATTGAAATCATCGATTTTGAAATCATCAATTATTGAATAATCGATTATTGAGTCATCGATGAGCTCAACGATCGAATAATTTTTATAATAATTGATGATCAATATACACGGACACCTATGATCATCGATGATTCATCGATGAATCATCGATTTTCGGGAAAATCAACGATGATAATATTCTAAGACACATTATATTCGCTGATCAGCGTTGATCATCGATGATCATCGATTATCATTTTCTTAAAAATGATGTTCAATATTGATCAATGTTGATCTTGAATTCCGTTGATCATCGATATTTTAACTTTAATTAATTCTAATTTTGGGTTTGTTATTGTAGGACATCGACATGGTTGCGTCATGGTTATCTCCGCTGTTTATTACGGTGAATTTTCTCTTTCGATTGGTAAGTTATGAATATAATGAACAACAAATATTTTGACCCATCGCCCCCCCCTCCTCCAAATTTAACGTCAAAACGCTAGTTCTAAATTGAAGATAAACTAAAACATTTTCTGGCCCGCAAGAGCCATGTTGTTGGCCCGAAAAATGTTTTTTCGCCGCCAAATTTCACGTTATCATACTAATCCAGGTTTCTTTCAGCTCAACATTTTATTTTCGCCCAGCAGTGGTCAATATAGGGGCCATAGAGGGGACAAAGTTCACGGGCTTAGGGGCTGTCAATTCATTAAATTCACGGGGGCAATTTTCATTTAAGGTCAAAGTACTGGTCTAACTTTTCTTCCAGCTTAATATAGAGGAATTATATAGAGGTTATATAGAGGAATCATATCTTGATCGACCAAGCAAATTTAAAAGTCTATAGGGTCGTGAACTTGATGTGTGAACATCAATATAACATTTTCCTATCAGCCCAAAAGTTAAAAAAAAGCTTTGAGCCAAAACTTAAAAAATTCAAACCCATTTTTTGTGTAGAATTTCATGTTGAATTTAATTGTTTTATCCATAAAGCCCAAAAAGGCAAGAAACCTCTATTAAATCCTCATTCTATTTCAAATTACCTTTATAGGTTAACTTTCAAAGTTTAAAGATGTGATAAATACTATATATTCAGGAGTACGTCGAGTGTGGTGGGACAGGACAGGTACAGTTGCTGAGGTACCAAGATTCTGTATGGCCTCAATCGCCTGACTTTTTCTTCAAACCTTTTAACATAATAGATGAAGACGGAACTATCCTGCACGAAGTTGAAGAGACAGACCCGAATTTTAAAGGACAAATGGACATATTTTTGAATGATGTACCCGAGCTAAAAGATCCAATAACTATAAACTTCAGCCACCAAAAACGGGTATATTTTAAAATCGGTGTTTGGTCTTATTTTGAAGACGAGGGATTACCCGATTTTATGTTTGTGAGAATGATTGAAAACGTTGAAATTCCTTTTTCTGGAAAATTGCCTGGAGATGGTTTGACTACTGATCCCAGAAATATAGACACCCCCGGCTCTATAAAGCTGACATTTCAATACCAGATTCTGCAATGTGACAAGGGATATGCTGGAGCTGGATGCAGCGAATGTGCAGAAGGTTTCACGGGAGAATCTTGCAGTGAATGTGCAGAAGGATGGACGGGAGAGTCTTGTAGTGAATGTGCAGAAGGTTGGACGGGAGATTCTTGTAGTGAATGTGCTGAAGGTTTGGCGGGAGATTCTTGCAGTGAGTGTGCAGACAACTACTATCCAGCTGGACAATGTACAAAATTTTGTGTACCTGAAACTGGTAAACATATTTGCACAAATGAGGGGGAAATGAAATGCGCAGAAGATTTCTACGGTGAAGGCTGTACCGTATTCTGTGTTGAAACTTCAACCTATACATGTAACGCGAGCGATCAGGGGCAAAAATTCTGGAATTTTTGCTTAGTTGGAATTTTTGCTGTATGGCTAAATGCGTGAGCGTGTGAAGTCCACGATCAGGATTTTATGAGGTCATGTCAACCTACAAGGTAACGCAGTCACGCACATAGTGCGTGATGAGGACACTTTAAAGTCAACAGCGAGTTACTTGAATAATTATTACAGTTTGTTCCTTTTATTCAGACCACGCCATATGACCGGCTCACAGTCACGAATTTATCTCGCGTATAATGTGCTTCATCATCTTCAGTCTACAAGTTGAAGTAAAACTACTAACTGCTCACAGTACGAATTTATCTTCATCAACTGTATGAGGCACATGTATGCCAACTCAAAAGCCAAAGTCAAGCTTCTTGGAAAGCTCTCCCCAAGCCCTAGACGTTCTAGTAGGGACGGAACAGGGACATCCAATGTCACCCGAATTATTCAAGATCTTCCTACTCGGTCTATCAGAGGACCTGAACGAATGCCAGGAAGCAACAGTTCCCGAACTAAACTGAGTAGTGATATCACACTTACTCTGGGCTGACGATCTTGTTCTCCTAGCCCTGGACGGCCCGTCCCTCCAAAAACTGATCAACATCGTTCACACCTTCTGCACAAGATGGGGGCTCAGTGTGAACATAAGTAAAACCGCGATCCTGATATTCAACACGTCAGGTCGCAAACTTAAAGAGAGTTCCACCTTCACATACGGAAGCACTAATATCCCCTCAGATAACAAATACTGCTATCTTGGAATAACCCTCACACTTATAGTGGATCACTGTCCTTCAACAAAGGTCTAAGAGCGTTCTTCTCCCTCAGAAATCTGGTTGACATTCAAGAACTCAGTGTTAACGCCATTCTGAAGTTATTTGATGCCCTTATTCTGCCCGTACTCTCCTACGGCAGCCAGACCTGGCTCTACAAATCGGCCTTCGTGACCGAAGCTCTAAACAGCAACTTGGAAAACAACCCTCAAGAAGCCTTAAAAAAGATTGCGACTGACCCTATCGAACGCCTGCATCTCAAGTTCCTAAAATGGATTCTAGGAGTGCACAACAAGGCATCCAACATCTTCTGCTGGAGAGACACTAGAAGGGGTCCAATTC
Source organism: Mnemiopsis leidyi (assembly GCA_000226015.1). NCBI lineage: Eukaryota > Metazoa > Ctenophora > Tentaculata > Lobata > Bolinopsidae > Mnemiopsis > Mnemiopsis leidyi. The sequence goes on along the minus strand of JH152955.1, from coordinate 70,519 downwards.
TAGTGGCTCAGTGCCCTCACCAAGTCTCACTCCAATATCCTCATTAGGCACGCATTTGAAGAGCAAAGAAAGCTCAACCTTCGATGGTTTCAACGGACTTCTGAGTTACTAGTGCGTTGCTCAAATAACGCACAAAGCACACAAACCCATTCTTCTACCACCTTCAGACCATGTGTAGCAAGCGGAGCTGCCGTAAGAAACAATCTTCACCAGGCCTTCAACAAAGCCTGGAGTGATGCTGCCAGTAAGTCATCAAAACTTCAGTTCTATCGTCAAGTTAAAGTAGGCGATCCTACCTTCGAGCCTTACTTGAACAACGGCAACCGAGACATCAGGAGGTCTGTAGCTCGACTTAGATCTAGCAGCCACCGCCTTAACATAGAAACCTCGAGACACCAACAAGTCAAGGATCGCTATCTCCTGTCAAATTGTGGTCTTCATAACACTGCTTAGCTGAGGTGCTGCAAAGATTGTTGTGACGCTAGCGTATCAGACCTTCAGCAACTGCCCTTCCCTGCTGATCCAATTGTGGAGGACGAGAGACACGTCTTGGCCACCTGCCCAACCTACCACCACTTAAGGAGTGAGACCAGCGACCATATCTTATCGACCCTCCTAGCCTGGGATGATCAACGACTACCTTCTCTCTTCGAAGCTCCTCATATCAATGAACTGGCCTCTCTTATACACAAGATTCTTGCCACTAGATTTCCTATAGCAAAGAACCATGGACCATAGATTTTAATTTCAGCCACTCTGTCAGTTGTAACCTAAGACATTTTAAGATCGATATTTTGAGATGTTCCACACTATCAATTGCCTTGCAAGGGTCAATCATTTTAAATCGCCCATCTCTTTTACTAGCTCTACTCTTTTTATACTGGTTCTTGTTAACATTGATCACGTACTTTTGATCGGTTTCCTTTGAACTGGTGCTGGCATCAGTACTCTTCACTGACTATAATTACATTAAAGTTGTTTAGCGGAGATTTTATGACTGTGAGTGATTTATCTTTTTAAATTTTTGATTCTTATTATTTGGCATTAACTTTTGGGGCGAACTTTTTTAGAATTCTGTCACAGTTTTTTATTCATAGCTTATCTAAATCTTTTAATTTCGTATTAACTTTTTGGGGAGTTTCATTTTTTATTATATTATTCATAGTTTGTCTGACATTACCATTGCTGTAATAAGACGTTCTAATTCTAGTTCTAATTCTAATTCTAATTCCTCGCGTATAATGTGCTTCATCATCTTCAGTCTACAAGTAAAACTACTAACTCCTTCCATGTTCGTCTTTATACTTAAAGCTTAACCAATTTGTATTTCTTTTGCACACGTCACACAAAATTCTGAATCTCTAATTCAGTCACATGAGTCATGTCACTGAAGAGATTCAGGATTTTGTATGACGCGTACATGTTTAGTTTTACAAAAAGACGTGTACAAATTTAATGGTCGTCGCTCATGTGACATAAGCGACGCGGCCATTTTGATTCATTTCGTCGGCCCGTTCTAACAGCCACTTATCCTTGTATAAGAGACAAAATTATTCTAAAAGAAAGTCTTGTTACACCGGAGTGTTCTTTATTTAATATTTGAGTATTTGTTATCGACAATCAAATATCGCTGTCAATCGACCAAAATTTAAATCTTGAGTTCAAATAATTTTTGTTTTTATTCGATTTTTGGGAGCCATATGAATGTCGATTAGTTGCCTTCATTAAATTGTTTGATTTAATTTTAAATTTAATTTTGAACTTTAATTAATTCTTGTTTTGAAGGTTTGTTATTGTAGGACATCGACATGGTTGCGTCATGGTTATCTCCGCTGTTTATTACGGTGAATTTTCTCTTTCGATTGGTAAGTTATGAATATAATGAAAAACAAATATTTTGACCCCTCGCCCCCCCCCCCCCCCGTCAAATTTAAGTTTAACGTCAAAACGCTAGTTAACTTAAACAGATCACCGTCAATTATAGCCTGTACTACAAGGGTGTTCCTCATGAAATCAAAATAACTTTCAGACTAGACTTACTGAAATTAAATACTGAAATACGGAATATTCAATTTCATGCACCGCTCAACAACTGCAAAATCACATACATTTCATTAATTTTAAATACCGTCCATTTTTCACCGAAACATCAGTTTCTTAGCGGAACATCAGTTTTTAGCTGAAAAATCACATCGATATGAAACATCAGTTTCTAATCTCAACATCCTTTCGACTTTCTTCCCGAAACATCAGTTTATTGCCGAAAAAATTGCATCAGTTTCCACTTTTCTAGACAGAAAATCAGATCTGAATCGCAAGATCACGTCCAATTCTAGTGGAAAGCGATAGTTTCAACCCAAACAATAATTATAAACTTAAAATCACAAAAAAATTTGAATCTAAATTTCGTTTGTCGCAAAAATTACGGTTGGAACGATTTTAATGAAAGTAGGAATCGTCGTAAATTTTCGACAAGCGCCACGTGAAAATTTTGCCGAAATCGAAAAAATTCGATTAATATAATATTTTGGCGTTTTTCTTTTGGATCGCGATTCAGGCAAGCTAATAACTAGCCTTATTGCCACCGAAAACTTTTCCACCGATAAGGTATACGTGTTATGGAACTAAGAATTTTTTCATTACATACGTGTTTTCGAATTGTTTCATTCATGTTTTGAATTTGTCAAAGTTTTAATTTTTCACTCTTAGCAGATTGTAAACCAATATGCTGAAATGTAGCTCCATGTGATCGCGACCGACCCGGCCGCAATAACCGTCCCGCCGGCCCGCTGAAAGAGAAAAGAAGGGCTCATGAAGATGAGTAACTTTAGCTTAAGTACACTAGCTTGAAGTTGACGAGAAATCTGTAAAACAAGGACAGCTCTACCACTAAGAAGGTAAGTCAATATGAACTTTCTGAAGTGATTGAAAAATATCATCTTACAGTTTTACAGTCAGAGCAAAACACGGTTACTCGCCGATTTAATCTTCAACTTCCACGAGCCTGTCACTCTTAAAGTTAACACAGACACTCTAAACACACACTCTCCCAGTTAACACGTAGTTCACCGCAATCAGTAACCTCCCAGTCAACTCCGCCAACAGATGAGACTAATACAAACAACGACAAAAGCCGGCGGTTGACAAAAGCTCTGGTGCCGGTTCTTAAGTCAGCATTTTTTTCATGTGGTCTTATTTAACTCCTAACGCAGCCATTTCTCCCCACAGTTGATTGTGAAACCTGGTTTATTCGCTCCGAAAACAAGATGCTACTTCGTGCTGCTGCTCTGACTCTCATTGTCGGTCTTTCTCTTGCAGGTTCGCACCATCAAACAACTTTTTATAAATAATTCCATTTTTAATTTACAGGACACAATTATTTGAGTTAACGGCTGGCATAAATGATCGCCTAGAATTTCGGAATTCCTGCATGTCCCTGCAGGGCTAAGATGCGTGATCATAGTCGTGAAGTTCGTAACAGTACACAGTTAAATTTAGTCTACAAAATTTATGTATAAGCTCGAAACACCGTATGGAAATGCCGGATGCGGAGACGCTCATGTTAATTATATCAATAGTTTTAGAATCAAATTTTCGTCAACATTAACAACCTGTTATGTGGTTTTTTATTTGGTGCGATTCGGAATGATTGTAACAAATTAATCGTTTCAAACTAACATCAGCCTTTCCGTATCCGGCATTTTCATGCGATGTTTCCCGGAGGCTTGAAGACGGATTTTTGACATAGGCTACCTCAACCCTTCAGTGTATAAGTATTTGATGCAGGGCAAAAATGTTAAATGATTTTAACAAAATATTACCAAATATTCCGTCACCAATTCATGATAGTTTTACTTAGTACTTAATTCCAGGCCAATGTCCTGAGTCCCACCCCAACGTGTACTACAATGGGGAGTACTGCTGTTCCTCGGACCAGGAGAAAGTGTACGCCCCACAAGGGGCGCAGTGTGACGGAAGTAGGATCCAAAGAGACAGTCTCTGTTGTGAAGCCGATAGTTACGTCCCCTGTCCCTCCGACAACTGCGAAGATTACTCAGGTAAAATAATGTTGCAATAATTAAATATAATTCTCAACACTAACCGTAAGAAATGTATCTCAATTTTTTTACAATTCGAACCACCCTCCTTAATCTTTGTAAGTCAACTTACGAGAACATATTTCAGGTGATTGGATGCCGTTTTCTGTCTCAAACTCGGTTGAAGTGGACACAGATTTCTCTGACATGGATATTGAGCGATTCTTCGTGAAGCTCCCCTGTGAAACCTCCGTCTGGTTCAAACTCTTCCTGAGAAGAGAGGGTGGTGCCAACTCTCACATCGAGCTTTTTAGCAAAGTAAGTGTCTTTTTAGCAAAGTAAGTGTCTTTTAAGCTAGGTGAGTTGGTTTATAGGAAGGTGAGCATCTTTTAAACAAAGTGAGTGTGTTTTTAGCAAAGTGAGTTTGTTTTTAGCAAAGTGAGTGTGTTTTTAGCAAAGTGAGTTTGTTTTTAGCAAAGTGAGTGTGTTTTTAGCAAAGTGAGTTTATTTTTAGCAAGGTGAATGTGAGTTTATTTTTAGCAAGGTGAATGTGTTTTTAGCCAAGTGAGTTAATTTTTAGTAAGGTTAGTGTCTTTTTAGTAAGGTGAGTGTATTTTCAGCAAGATATGTTTCTTTTTAGAAAAGTGAGTGTTTCTTTTTGCAAGGTGAGTGTCTTTTTAGCAAGGTGAGCTTATTTTTAGGAAGATGATTTTCTATTTAGCAAGGTGTTTTTTATAACAAGATAAGTGTCTTTTTATCAAGTTGAGTGCCATTTTAGCTAGGAGCTGAGTTTCCTTTTTAGCAAAGTAAGTTTCTATATAGAACGACGTTAGGGGGCAGTAATTCTAAACTTTGGCTATATTTTGTTTTCATTGAGTTTGGGCTCTACTTTTTCTGATCTATTTGAAAAACCTAAAAGTTGAAGAACCAACAGTTGCCCCAAATGCTGATCCCTATTTCCACGACAAAATAAGAATGATAGAAAGTTTTACTCATATCTCCACCCAAGGTGAAGGGAAACATCTACTGTAACGCAGCTGGTGCCAGAAACTGGTATGATGGTGAGAAGACTGATTTTACCATTGATGATGGAGCCATGAAATGCGAGTCAGACGGAAATAGTATTATCCTTGTGTACGTTGCTTTAAATCATTCCAAGAATTATTCCTTGATTCCTGTATCTACTATACCAATTCCCGGGATTATTCCTTGATTCCTGTATCTACTATACCAATTCCCAGAATTATTCCTTGATTCCTGTATCTACTATACCAATTCCCGGGATTATTCCTTGATTCCTGTATCTACTATACCAATTCCCGGAATTATTCCTTGATTCCCGTATCTACTATACCAATTCCCGGGATTATTC
>JH152955.1:20670-30779 GCA_000226015.1 Mnemiopsis leidyi | reverse complement strand
TGTTATAGCACTGATTGTAGCACTCGAAATAGTTGGGAAGTTAGGAACCAGACTTCGCCAGTGTTATAGCACTGATTGTAGCACTGAAATGTGGGAAGTTAAGAACCAGACTTCGCCAGTGTTTATAGCACTGATTGTAGCACTGAAATTTGGGAAGTTAGGAACCAGACTTCGCCAGTGTTTATAGCACTGATTGTAGCACTGAAATTTGGGAAATTGAAAATGCCACGTAAAGAAATCGGTCTGTAGAGAGCCCATGTAATCCGACCACTTTACAAGGGCCATTTGTAAATTTGACGTATAAACTTATAAAGCTATAAAAGAATCAAGGGATGCTGATGACTATTCGTTTTCGAGTGACATTTTAATTAAGAGACGTTGAGAATATCACGAGGTTTCCAAAGGTTGTGCATCTCGAAAACAATTCAGATAATTTTGGTAGTAAAAATCTTTTATTTGTGTGTTTTTGCATTATAAATTGTTAAAATACGCAAACTCAAAGCATCGCTGATATTTTTAGCCGATCGTAAATACAATGTTGCCAAAAATAAACGAGGTGTGATTGAATTTGTAGCATTAAGCGGGAAATTCAGCTGTCATTAATTTTCCGATTCGATTTTGAGGTATGTCAGCGGAACATTCCAAAAAACTCCCAGAAAGATTACCATTTACGGTATTACACAAGTTTCCGCCTGGACGAATATAGATGATGTTGAGGTTGGTTAAGTGGAATGTCGCTGTGAAGTGATCCAATTTTCTGACCAAAATATTTCTATTAAAGTGAAAAGATACTCTGTAAGTATGTACTTGGAATGCGCTAAGGACCAACTAAAGACCTGGTTTATGATATTGGAAAAATGCCTACTGTAAGGTGAGCTGGTAGGAAAACAGTATTCAAACTTTGATACATCGCCAAAAGCCACCGATACTACCTCTGCGTAAGTTGTGTTATGTTTTACCGATAAAACCGATACGGTTTGAGATTGGAGTGTACCACGAACCAAAACATTAAAATCATTAAGGTAGTGAAGCTAAAATAATTATAACCAACTCGAATTATTCCTCACGCCGACGGACGCCGCCGCCGCCGGTCTGTTTTGAGTTCACGGCGTGGTCAAGCCTAAGTTCTGATTAAGAAACACGAGACTTAGGACATTTCTCCTGTTGACGTCATTTGAGCGGCTATCCGTCTGTATAGACAGTCGGATACAAGTAAATGAGCTGCAATTCTCACATTCCTTTAGTCATGAGTATGACTCTGAACATTCCTAAATTCAGATGTTTCCAAAAGTCATAATTACACCAGCATGGTAGATATGCTGTTAACATAACTGTGACATCAACAGCATCGGGGTACAACCAGCTATGAAACGTTTGTTTACTACAGGTGAATATAAATATTGGGAAATACTTGATTCAAGTGTTTTCTTTAAAATGGGGGGGGGCAACCCTTACAACTCTAAAAACTCTATAACAATTTTGGGAATATGCGGGTCCATATTGAGTTTTTATATATCAATTTGGACTTATTTTCGACTTATTTTTGACTTTTTTTGGCTACCCATTAGGATTAGGATCAGCAGATTTTTAGTAATCAGTCACCGCATCTATCACATGCTCGAAATATTTCTGACTCCTTTTTCGGTCTGATTCTCATGTCCAATCTTAGTTATTATTAGTTCACTAGAATACTTACTATAAGTTCACTAGAATACTTACTATTAGTTCACTAGAATACATACTATAAGTTCACTAGAATACTTACTATTAGTTCACTAGAATACTTACTATTAGTTCACTAGAATACTTACTATTAGTTCACTAGAAAACGAAACATAAGCATCATCAGGAAAAAGATAAAGGTTGTACAGCTACTTCAGGTGAAAAGCAGGTGAAACCGTCTTCAGTTTATCATGCCACAACTAAAAACGACGCTACAGCAAATCTTTCTGTCTATGACCATCTGACAACTCTTTCTCGTACTCAAACTGGTTTGGAAAAGATGAGTTTTGACATTCCTTACTGCTTCACGGAGATCGTTATTCGAATGAAGGACTAAACGTGTTTGTGGTTGATACAGATAAAGAAAGTCTCTGTGGAACTGATTAAGTGAATTTGATTTCACAAGAAATGACATCCTAGAAGCACTAAAAGAGCTTGATCCTGAAGGTGAAATCCATGCTCGTATATAAACGAATTGTAAGGTAGAATTAGCCCTTCCACTGGAACTGTGAGTATCCCGGATGTGTTGAAGACACAATTCATAACAACAAGTTTTATAGCAAGTTTTATGACTCAATTAAAAAGACACATTGAGCAAACATATCCAACTCTGAACGACAACGAAGAAGTTGATGTGATCTACTTGGATTTTGCTAAAGCATTTGATTAAGTAGATTATGCCGAACTGATGGCAAAGCTGCAGCAATATGGAATCCATGAAAAGGTTTTGGAATGGATCAAATAATTTCTGATTACCAGAAAGCAATCGGTTACTGTCGAAGGACAGAGATCATTCTTCCACCCAGTGAGAAATGAAATGCCTCAAGGTACGGTCCTAGGACCCATCTTATTTGTTCTGCACATAAACGGCCTCCTTCACTTCATTAACTTCAGCAAAAGCTTTAGCTTTGCAGATAACAAAGCTTATCAGGGATATTAGTGGAGAAGATAGTGTCAAATTTTTGCAGGAGGACCTAAACCCAGTTATTGGATGATCACAGTTGAACAAGTTTGATCTTCACGAAAAAAGTTTGAAGTGGTGAGCTACTCTCTGAATGCGTCAAGACTGCTCAGCCAAATTCCTTTCATATAACTGTGGAGTACTGCACATCAAAGTGACACATTGTAACCCTCTGAGGGTAGTCAGAGACTCAGGGGTTCATGTCTCCAAGACAGTGCAAGGGGCATGTTTAATGGCAGCTTGGATTCTGAGGGCATTCAGGGATCGCTCAGAGATGGTATAAGAGCCTAAAAGCTCGAGTACTGCTGCCCAGTGTGGAACCTCTCAAACCTAGGTCATATCCGGAAGTTGGATCCTTCACGAAGAAGATCTCCGGCTGCAAGGAACTAACTTACAACGAGCGACGCTAGACCCTGAAATTACTGTCCTCGCAGAGACGTCGTGAACGCTATTGAATGATCCAGTCTGGAAAATCAAGAATTTACTGGCGCCAAACGGCATCGAGTTTCAGTTTGCCGACCACCAAAGGCTTGGTGTCAGAGCAAACATCCCCGCCATTAAAAGGAAGGCACAGATGTCAATCAAAGCTGACTACGAAAGATCCTTTCGTGTACGTGCGGCCCAGCTCTTCAATTTGCTTCCTGCTGATCTTAGAAGTGCCCCCAGAGTGGATTCCTAGAGCACTACCGGACACACCACCTGATACCGGATAAGTTGGGGTTAACAATAACTCACTGCTGAGCTGGAACCAAAGGAGGACACACTCGATGCAGTTGTTCTAGTCCGCCCTGCTAAACTCTCCAAAACGAATGTAATTTTGGAGGAACTGTCTGATACACAAAGTGTACAAGGGCAGACTTACATGAAATCGTGCAATAATTCGTTGGAAAAGAAGTTGACGTTGCTTCACGGGTCTTGCACGCACGACTTACCGGCCACTATCCAAATAATCGAGATCATGGGACATGGTGTTTCATCGAGACGATCAACTTTCACCTTCAGGTTTGCTAGATTTATGCGAGCAGAAATTATTGGCCTTACCCAAGCAATAGAATTCTAGTCGTGCCCCGAGCAGAGCCCCGAGATTCCGAGAAGGGCCCAATTTGGTAAGAATCTCCCCAGAAAACCCACTCCTACGTTCCGCCCAGAGCCAATACAAACTTACTTTAAGTGTTCCCAGGTTTCGTCAAGGCAGCTCATTTCTTTCTTAGACGGGTAGGCGGCAATTTCACAAATTTATGAGATGAGATGAAACTTGTTGAATTGAATCGCGACTCGGGATTTCTATGGAATAAACAGATGTGACGGTTTAAGGTGGACCAAGAAAGATCTGCTCAAGAAGGTTATGACTTCTGGTTTAGAAGTTTCCTTGCATTTCAGATCACGCTCTATGATCTTATAATAAGATCGGGTAAATCAAAACTACACAACGCGCGCGAAGTAGTGTTGTGTATTTATGGTGTGTTGTAGTTTGGTCATGGAAATGTCATGCGGTTTCGGCGCCTTCAGCCAAATATTTCATGATTGAACAAATCTGAGACGTTTTTTGAAATCTCCAAATAGACGTTAACAAGTGAACTTAGTAACAGGTTATCACTTTGCCCTCTCTAAGTTCATTTATACTTACTATTATGTTTTATGTACTTTATTTATCTTTTTACTCCTTTAGAAGTCCATTTTCAGCCAATTTAATGATTCCCACAAAATTCCCATGAAATTCCCACAAAACTCCCATGATATTCCAACGAAATTCCCGTGTCTCAGAAAGTCTCAGAAGTGTCTAAGAATATGGGGAATCATGGAGACTCATATAAATACACACGGCACGCTTATTCAATGATGGCGATTAGGGGTCATAAATTACTTCGGGAGAAAACTGTGCAAAAACTTTGATGATCCCTAATCTCCAGAAAGCCACTCTCTAAACAACATTAAATCATAAATGTAATCGAATAAATAAGCCAAAGAGAATAAATTCTAAGTAACCAGAATTTTAAAATCAACAAAACTTACTAGAGAGGTGAAGATCCAACTTTGTCGATGTAAACAGATGATCCGATAGCAAACCACTGGCCTTCATAGTACAACTTTCCGTCTTCAAACTTGGCTTTACGTAGGTCGTTACTTCCTACTGAGTTGAGGTGTTCACGTGTTCGTCTACGTTCTGATTTCTTGAGTTGGAGAACCTAAAAATGTTGCTGTTATATGGATATATAGTTCGTCTACGTTCTGATTTCTTGAGTTGGAGAACCTAAAAATGTTGCTGTTATATGGATATATAGTTCGTCTACGTTCTGATTTCTTGAGTTGGAGAACCTAAAAATGTTGCTGTTATATGGATATATAGTTCGTCTACGTTCTGATTTCTTGAGTTGGAGAACCTAAAAATGTTGCTGTTATATGGAAATATAGTTATATGGATACATAGATGGCAGTGCTGTAAAAGGACTTTGAAAGTAATCGAAAAGTAACATCACGAGAACTTAACATAAGGGACGAAGTCTAAATCAATTAGGCGTACCCTAAAACCGTGAAACTCGGCTCGAAACACACTTAAAAGCAATCCCAACACAACATATTTTGGAACAAACCCTAAAACAAACAAATTTTAGAACAAACCCCTTAAAAACAAATTCTCGAACAAACCCCTTAAAATTCTAGAACAAACCTGTTTGACGAAGTTGATATCCTCAACAATGTCCTGGTCTGTCAGCATGTACACTACGTACGGTCCCTTCACCCGAACTGGTGTACTGTGCGATAGTCCGGCCGTTCTTTTCTTCCGTTTTCCTAGGTTCTCTATCCACCGGTCTGAACATTTCTCGTCAGTGATGTGCACATGCACAGTGATACTTGTCTCCTATACCTATCCTCTAGCATCTTCTATAGGCTAGAGATAACACAGTGATAAGCTACTTGTCTTCTATAACAAAGTGGTAAGAATGCCTCCCTAAAGCTATGGAGCTACATTATAATATATAGTAAGATATACATTATAATATACCGTACCTATGTCGACGTTGGAGGGTGTACGGTTGTTCATTACTTCTGTTATCTTATCTTCTATGTCGTCTCGTACACTGTTGAACAACAGTAACTTGTCTTGCTACAAGAGACACAGTTAGCTTAGATTGTAACGGAAACTCTCAAAATTCAAGCTAATCACAATCGATTCTTCTGATAGATCAACTTCTTAGTAATGAAAAACCAAGGACGACGACGGATACCAAGGCCGACGACATGTGAATACGACCGGTTATAACAAAAATAAAAAAGTTCAAAAAATACTTCAAATCTCGCTTACCTCCAACTGCTCCTTACAACTTTTCTTCTCTGCCTCAAACTTGTTGTAAACACTCTCACACTGCAGCTGCTTGATCGTTTCTGTAACATTTACATCACATTTCGTGTACCCATTATTTAGGTCAACAAGAGGAGATTCAACTAATAAAAGTTATATGATTTTGGACAACGATTTTAAAGAGAAATTCACACCATTTATGAGAAGCTTATCTTCGCCTTCGTCTGTCAACTCTCTTAACGGTTTCAAGTACTCTTCAGCTGATCCTATAAAAAGAGAAGAATTATTGTCATTTTCACTTTCATTTTTATTGTAAATAACTGTACCAACACGTTTTAGTACACTAATTCACTAACCATATTTTCGCTTATTTGATGAAGTGAAACGCTTGTCCGGATGCGGGGTAGTATGACTTATATTAATCCTGGACTCAAGACCAATTAATAAGAATATGATAGCTCCGAAATCTAGACGATGTTTCAGTACCTTTCTTAACCTCCTCGATCTTTTTCTCAACTTGAGCGATTCTATCTTTGTAAAGCTGTTCCTTGAGGTCAGTAAAATGTTTCTCTATTCGAGCCATACTGAACTGGGCTTCTTTTTTTCTTGTCTGATCCATCGTATCATCTGAAATTTTAACACGTATTTTAGTAACATAAATAAACAGAAATGTTGAGTAAGTAGTCAGCATGTGACAGAAACTTGAAAAAAAACATTTAGAAATTTAACAGTCTTGTAGTTTGAAAACTGAACGCTGTTTGATCTGAAAGACAGTTTGATACATCATAATTTACAGACTTTTAGTCCATATGTTGTATTCCAAAATCACGTGACACACAAAATTTCCCCTAAAATTTACCAGAGTTATCGTCCTGGTCACAAGAAGAGTCGGTACCGTGGGACTCGGAACTGTCTTCCTCTACTGCACTTCCGCCGTCCTTCTTCGATGTCATGGTAACTAGAGAGTAACTTAGTAACTATACAGTAATTAGTAACTAGAGAGTAACTTAGTAACTAGAGAGTAACTTAGTAACTAGTTAGCTACTTCGTAACTAGAGAGTAACTAAGTAACTAGAGAGTAATTAGTGACTAGAGAGTAATTAGTAACTAGTGAGTAACTTAGTAACTAGAGAGTAATTAGTAACTAGAGAGTAACTTAGTAACTAGAGAGTAATTAGTAACTAGAGCGTAATTAGTACCTAGAGAGTAACTTTGTAACTAGATGGTTTCTTAGTACCTAGATTGTTACTTAGTAACTAGAGAGGAACTTAGTGACTAGAGGGTAACTTAGTAACTAGAAGATTACTTAGCAACTAGATTGATATTAGTAACTAAAGAGTAACTCGGTAACTAGAGAGGAACTTAGTATGATGTTGGTGGTCAGAAGAGAAACGCACAGATAATTAAGGCTTGAATTCTTCGTTTAATTACATCATTAGAGCCTCAATAAATGTATTTAATTTGTAGTGTTGAAATAGTTTAAAGTAACATAGTAACTAGATAGGTACATAGTAACTAAGAGTAACTTAGTGACTAGAGAGTAATTCGGTAGTCGGTAACTAGAGAGTTACTTGGTATCTGAAGAAATACGGAGGTAACTACCTCTGTTTAAAGTACATAGTGTAAAACTGTTGTTTTTGACGGAGCGAAAGATGTAAATTTTTAAGTAATTTGCTGGCACAAATGAAGAAAACAATTGAATATTTTAACATTTGAAATGTCGTAGTTGAATACAATAACCATCTTCTAGTATAAGGTAATAATCAGCAGCGCAGAATAAATTAAGATGGTTTGAAGGACAACATCCCAAAGACAAAAACTCCCTTTCACTCTTTTACAAAACGTTTTCACAGACAATAGCTAAAATTTCATGAACCGTTTAGAAATTCCATTAGCTTCACATTGTAGACAGATGGTATCGAAAAATTATCAATGAAAGTAAACAAACGTTACAGCGATATCAAAAAAGGAAAAATTTAGATTAAATACACATATATATTACTCTCAAGAAAGTCTAAGATGTATGGGTATAATACTGCTGGTGAAGTTTGTTAGTCATCACAAAAAACACAGCATAGAATACTCTTTACGGTCAATAAAATTATCGAACTGTTGTCTAAATCTTAAATAGTTTATACGATTAACCAAAAGCTCATAAAACACACATAAAGAAATTACCAGTATTGTTAGGAAAGTGCAGGGTTTATGCAGTAAACCTACTGCTTCTATAACTTACTGCTTCTATAACTTACTACTACTATCTAAGCACTATAGTAGTACTATAGTAGTACTATATAAGTATGAAGTACTACAGCTATTATAGTACTATAGTAGTGGCACAGTTAAAGTAGACTACAAAGCTTTCTGTGCGATTTGATAGCTGGAGTCGACAGAGTTATTCTTGTACAGTATGTGATCGGTTATGTTCTCCAAGGACCATCTGTGGTTTCTTACCTGAGGGATTTTTAGCTGTTGGACAAAGTTTTGTCGTTAACAACCGTTACTCAGGATAATTACGGCGGGTTTATTGACGACCGGGGAAAATGTGGCCCGGAGATAACCACCACTTCATCCCGGTCGTAATAATCTTGAGTTAGGTAGCCAAACTGATGAACTGATTTTGGTAATTGGTTTTAGTGACTGAGATACGTTTAGTAACTAAACTAATATAAGTGATAAACGTAATTATTGTTACTAAACCACTTTTGAGAACCAAATTCTTCTGTTTTTCGATGTATTATATAATCAGCAATCACAAAAACGATTAGCACTGATGATTGTAGAAATAGTAGGTACACAAATAAAAACATTGTTCCAGGCCGTTAAGAACATCCACCTCTAAAAGCTAAAAATATCTCTCGGCCTACCCACCTCTAACGCCTCCCACTCTTCCTTATACGCCTTCTTCATGTCAGGAGGAGCCCCTGGCGCTGTCATCTGTGTAGCCATCATCATGCTCTGGTCTGCTTCGTTGTCCGGCCCTGGGGGGAGAGTAGTCACATTCCAAGGAGAGTAGTCACATTCCAAGAAGAGTAGTCACAGTCCCTACAGTGTTTAACTACGCGACCTTCGTTAAAAATTTTAGATGGAGAGTAGTCACAGTCCCATAGTTGCAGTGTTTCAACTACGCCAGTCATAACTTTCCAGTCAAAAGTTAGTCATAACTGTTGATTAAAATATAAATTACTGAACTGTTCAGAAAAAATTACCTATGTTCATCAGAATGAAAAATCTTATTGTCTTGGTTATTCCAAACTTATGTCCAGATTAAACAAAGCAGAGGACGTCGGAATTTTTGGAGAAGAGTCAGAAATGTTCCCTATTATGTGACCAGATACGTCCAATCGATTTCGAGGAAAGATGTCATGTAGTAAAAAATATTCCCGACTCCTCCCAAGAATTCTGACCAAGGCAATTGTCTCACCTAAAAACAGGGAGTATATACTACGGAGACCGAAGACGTTGATGAAGTACCAGCTGGCGCTGCTGACCCAGCTAGCGTCTAGTGTAGTTAACTGTACCCCCCGCTGTAACATGTCTTTAAAACGTAGTGTGAGAGCGAACGGAACCTGAGGGATAACATCGATATCATGGCTAAGTAAGAGAATGGGGAATATCAAGACAGTTAAAGAAGAAAATAAGGGATATCTAGACAGTTAAGTAAGAGAATGGGGAATATCAAGACAGTAAAAGGAGAAAATAAGGGATATCTAGACAGTTAAGTAAGAGAATGGGGAATATCAAGACAGTAAAAGAAGAAAATAAGGGATATCTAGACAGTTAAGTAAGAGAATGGGGGATATCAAGACAGTAAAAGGAGAAAATAAGGGATATCTAGACAGTTAAAGAAGAGAATGGGGGAATATCTAGACAGTAAAAGAAGAAAATAAGGGATATCTAGACAGTTACAGAAGAAAATAAGGAATATCAAGACAGTTAAAGAAGAAAATAAGGGATATCTAGACAGTTAAAGAAGAAAATAAGGGATATCTAAACAGTTAAAGAAGAAAATAAGGGGATATCTAGACAGTTTAAAGAAGAAAATAAGGGGATATCTAGACAGTTAAAGAAGAAAATAGGGGAATATCAAGACAGTTAAAGAAGAAAAAGGGGGAATATCAAGAC
>JH152955.1:8617-20656 GCA_000226015.1 Mnemiopsis leidyi | reverse complement strand
AAAATGGGGAATATCAAGACAGTTAAAGAAGAAAAAGGGGAATATCAAGACAGTTAAAGAAGAAAATAAGGGATATCTAGACAGTTAAAGAAGAAAATGGGGAATATCAAGACAGTTAAAGAAGAAAATAAGGGATATCTAGACAGTTAAAGAAGAAAATAAGGGATATCAAGACAGTTAAAGAAGAAAATTGGGAATAACAAGACAGTAAAAGAAGAAAATAAGGGATATCTAGAAGACAATTAAAGAAGTAAATGAGGGATTTCTAGACAGTTAAAGGAGAAAATAAGGGATATCTAGACAGTTAAAGAAGAAAATGGGAGATATCTAGACAGTTAAAGAAGAAAATGGGAGATTTCTAGGCAGTTAAAGAAGAAAATAAGGGATATCTAGACAGTTAAAGAAGAAAATAAGGGATATCTAGGAAGTTAAAGGAGAAAATATGGGGTATCTAGAAAGTTAGATGGTATAAGAAACCTGGGGAATTAACTTGGGAAGACTAAAGAGGGCTTATGTCAAGCTGATACCTTGGTTGTAACGAATCCAGAGAAAGTCCAGTTGATCCAACCTCCAATAACAACCATGGGTATCATGTTTGTTAGGTTACCTGGGTGCAAAGTTGACACTTAGAAAATATGCTGAAAGTCACACCTAAGTAATTTGTCTTGCACAGTGATATGTCCATACCGAGACCCTTACTAAAGGGCCGTTAAAATTGCGGAAATGCTTTAAATTTGTTGGCCTAATTGAAATATCACAAATTGTGCATAAAAATTTGGCCAAAATGCAAAAGAGATTGAAATTTTTGTGGTCCACATTCAACAGACCCGCACTTTCACTTCCCATCGTAATAAAACACATCCATCTCAAAAAGCGACACTAACGTAATACTCAAATGACTAATATAATAATGTTAGTCCAGCTAGGAATTTAAGAAGTGAAAGTAGTAGTTTTTAGTTATTAGGAGTGATAGTGTTCGACCAAACCTTTCATCATGTCAGCCATCATAGAAGGGTCGGTCATAGGGTTAGCGGCAGCTGGAGACTGTTTCTCCACTTTTAGTACCTGGTTAATTTATTTAATTAGATTTTCCGTAAGTTATATATCAGTTACATATTTTCCGTAATACGTTCTTTCCACATGTTGAAGCTGTCATTAACCTATACTCCTTTGAGTGAGCTTCTTTTTCTTCAACCTATAATATGTGACTTATGATGATGTGTTAAATTTTGAAATAAAAAACGTTACCTTAGAAGTAAAATCCGACTTATAACACTACAAACTTACTCCGTTAGGACCGTTAAAGTAATGTCTCCTCATCATGAAGGCATCGCGCGGGATGTGGTTACCGTTCTCCCGCAGCAGTCTAGCCCTTCTTAGCAGGTGGGTATCCGCTACCTGGGTGGAATATAGCGTGTAAAATGTGTGCATCAGAAATTAGAATATGCCAGAAAAATAGAGTGTAAAATGTGTGTATTAGAAATGAAAATATGCCAGAAATATAGAGTGTAAAATGTGTGTATTAGAAATTAGAATATGCCAGAAAAATAGAGTGTAAAATGTGTGTATTAGAAATAAGAATATGCCAGAAAAAAGTCGAACACCTAAATAGACCAGAACTACAAAACCTGTGAGAGTTCTGTCTTCTTGTCGCTCTCCAGTAGGATGGTGACGTAGTGTCGGATCAGACCGACAAACAGACATATCAGAACTATCGGTATAAAGACATACAGTCTTATGTTTGGGTCAAGGAGTAACTCCGCCATTCTAGCTGTCTGGACAGGGGTGTAGCGGTAATTGGTTTGGTTGATTGAGTCATTAATTGATTAACTAATTCTAGCTGTCTGGACAGGGGTGTAGCGGTAATTGGTTTGGTTGATTGACTGATTAATTGATTAACTAATTCTAGCTGTCTGGACAGGGGTGTAGCGGTTATTGGTTTGGTTGATTGAGTGATTAATTTATTATCCGATTGATTAATTGGTTTTCGACAAACTCAGGACTTAAGTATCGACAGAAGTATTCTAACTCTCTAAAGCTGAGAGATCGCAATTTTATAACTATGTCATTTGCTAATAAGCGTTGTTGTTTTCAGAAAAATTCGTCGATATTTTGCTTTGTGTTTAAACAGAACTTGGACCTATAAAGATAGATCAATTAGGTGTTTTTGAAAAAGCTAAAATACAACAAAGCTTAAATATACAAAAGCAATTCAAGAAAAGATAAACTTTGCAGCAGAATCTGATGTATCAATAAAAACATTTTCTAAAACAATTTATGTTTTCAATTTGTCGTTTTGAAAAGGAATATCTTATCGCCATGATTGTAAAGCATTTGAAATAGACTTGATATTTCTAAACGAAACTATATAAAGGAGTAGTAAAGGATCAACAATAGGCTGCCACGTTTGTATTGAGATGTATGATATTAGTGTTAATCTAAGATAATCTTTATCACCCAGATCAATACTTTAAAAGAGCACAGTGTCATGAAAACAGAGAAAGATGAAACAATAAAGGCTTCTTTAGATAACAATTATACAAGGCTTCTTTAGATCCCAAAATAACCAAATAATTAAAATTTCATCAGACATGAATATCATGGTAAAACTGATAAGGGAGCCAAATCAACATTTACAGGCTGCTCGTTGCAGCTTTTCTGACCAAATCCATAGCATTAATTCTCAACAACATTGACATGACTTTTCTAATAGCAGTTTTATGAAGCTTCCTATCCGAGTCGGTGCTGCATTGAGATTGTCTACGTTCTATTATCTGAACTAACGAGGCTAAGTACGTGGCAAACGACACTAACTGTGGCAGCAGCTTATCCGATCTCTCGAACCATGACACAGGGAATGTCTTGATGATCATGTCTATTTTTTCAACGTTGTCCATGTAGTTCTGGGAGGTCTGAAGAAACGCAACTATGTGACGGTTTAATAAACTGTCTACTGCCAGTTTGAATACAACATCTGGAGAGAGCACTCCTTCCCAGAGTAGAATGTTTTTTAGAATCTTGATGCATTTTATGTACTGAAACGACAAGAACTGTTCCACTTTTGAGTCTGGATTTGATGATCGCTCAGCGGTAAATGGTAAAAATGCTTCATGAATTATCAACTGTTCTATTTGGTGCTGTATAGCCTGAATGAGCTTATCTTTTTCGGCGGACTTCTTCTTTTTTGGAACATAATCTTCAAACAGCAGCACTAGAAGCTCAGTTAGCCTCTTTGTTTGCTGAGAAGAAAATGGGTCCCAACAACACTCAACAAGTTTGGTAACTTTAGGGAGAAGAACCTTATTAACAATGATTGGGATTAAGTTAGTGTCGGGGTCATCGGTGGAAGGGTCCTGGCCCTCTCTGTAACCATACGTCATCAAACACAAAAACCACGAGTATTCCTCGAAGTTGGGACAACTTGGCTGAATGGGGTTCCAACCCAACATCTCCAGGCGAAGTAGTGGCGAGAAGACCAGCGGAAGACACTGAGTAATGTAGGCGTTTCGATAACTCTCCCCTTGTTGCAGCTTCCACTTTTCAAACTGCTGTTTAACGAAGGTGATCTCGCTGTACTCATCTCTCACGTCCGTCATGACGGACTCTGATCTGTCCACGATAGAGTTGTACTTCTCAACAAACTCCTGCTCAACCTCTTCGTCACTGTCGGGACATTCTCTGGGGATCTCAGTTGGTTGGTTGTATCTAGTGTCAGGTTGACCCTTGATAACTCCTACTTGAATTGAAAGTCTTTCCTGTACTGACCTTCTTAAGTTGCGACCATCATCACAACGTTTTTGGAATAGAGCATAGATGTCGTTTTCTACCTGTTCTATGGAATCTATCTTCAGGCTCAGAAGTTTGGAATAATCGTTGATGAAGCACTTTGTTTCCTGGTAAAACTCAAATGCCTGTGAAAGTTCACAAACCTGTTGCTCATACTTGGAGATGTTTTGCTCTGAATTTTCCAGGGCTCTGTTGGTTGACTCCAGGTCCCGTTCACTCTCTGCAACGACTGATTTGAGAGAATTAAGCTCACCACAAAGCTCATTCGAAATAGCTTCGATTGAGATGTTAGGCAATGTAAACTTGGGAATATAGTCATTAGTTGACATTCTCTCTGATGGCTTTTCAGTGTAAGCGTTTTTGTTATCCACAATTTCTGTTCCAGTGTTAATTGATGATCCCTTTTTCATTTGCTCAATCTCCCACCGTAAAAACTCCTCATCTTTTTCCTCTTCTAAATGGATTCCCTCGATATCATCCTCTTCTGTGTGAACTTTCATGTCGATTCTTTCATCTCCACTGTCATCATCTTCTCGGATGAATCTCGAATTGTCACGCTTGTATACATCATCACTTTGAGTTCGGCGATTGTGAACAGGAATATATGAATCTGCAGATTCTTGCTGTCTTCGTGCCAATTCTCTCTTCTTTCTTGCTTTGTGGATAGCATGGGCATCTGGAATTGCTGAAGCATTACTTCGTTTGCTTTCAGATTCCCTATACTCTGCTTGAATATCATTGGATTCACCATCAAGTTCCATGTCGTCCATAACAATAAAATCGTCATCGTTAAAAGCATCTGATGGTTGGTCAGATTTTATCTTTTTACTCTTTTCACGCTCCCTCTCTCGTGCCAACTTCCTGCTAATACTGGACTTCTTCACTTTGAAGTCAACTTCCGCTTTGATCTCATCATCAAAACTAAGCTTAGGCATTTTCTCCTTGCTGGAATCACGGTCAGATTTGTCAGACTTCTTAGACTTTGACTTTTTTGAGTGGCTCTTCGTGGATGGCGGGGGTGTAGGTGTTGTCGTCTTCGCCTCCTCTTCATCCTCACGTCTCACACGTATGTTTGGACGGTGCTTCTTTTTGTTGAAACCAAACATGACTCAATACTGAGGGAAAAGCAAATGTTAGCAAACTTTGTGACAACAAGGCAAATGAGTGATAAATTCAATGCATCTTTTCAATTCACCACTCATTTGCCTATATATCTTGAACCTAATGAATTTTTGCTTGCTCAATGTTGTGAAATTGGACATAATATTGTCTTGGTAATGAAATTGGGACAAATGATAACGCATTTAAAATTAATTTACTGTACATGCCACACAGTTAAAAAATTCAAAGAAAATAAGAAAAGGAGAAATACTGTGAAAATGACAAATGAAAATTAAAATTCGGAAAATTATAATAAATAGTGTACCAAGTAATAAGTAGTTAAAGCTTTAAAGTGTACAGTAAAACCATATTCATGGTGCTATTTTTGGGCTTATCAAACTATGTTGTTTAAGGAACAAGATTACACATTATATAATATGATAGGCACTTAAATAGAGGTTTTCCTGAACTAAAAAATTATAATCTTAGCATAAAACTTTGTTAATTAATACTGTTACTTAATTGGTCGTTTTTTAAAGTCAGCATATAGTAGAATTCTTCTCCGAAAATCAATTGATTGACCACAAGGCTGCAACAATAAGGGAATTATTATTGGATTCAACTAAAATCTTATATAAATTAACGAGGTAACATTATAAAACATTTCTTCACACTAATTTATCTGTCTCTGGGAAAGAAGCCCAAACTATTGTTCTTATTTACCAATGCTACAGTATATAGGTAACTACTGTTTTATATGAAAGTAGCTTAGTGGTATTTTCACTTACTCAACTCCAAACTTTCAAAATATCAATTGTCATTGCTCATCTGGATCTTGTTCAAGAAAAGTGTTACTTTTTTTGAAACGAAATAAAAAAGAAAAAATCATTCAACACAAAGTTCTAAATCTTTGAATTGCTCATAGTCTTCTTGATGGTCAGCAAGCCACTTGTCGTAATCCTGTGAAAGTAGTTCTTTATCACCAATAGATAATAGATCATAGATTAATTGATCAGTTTATTATAGGTATGCCAATTTCAGAACAGCCCTAAAAGTAGGTTACATACAAAGATGATACATTAGACTGTTACCGTGATCTTGTGCCATAATTGAATAGTCAAATATAAGAAAGAACACACGTCCCAAACATGAACATACACCTTGGTTGAATATAAATCTCTCAAGAGATCAAACTACCTGTAACTTGCCTTTATCCAGTCAGATAATGTTAACATTTAAACCTGTTTATAATTAAATCTTGATCTGGAATATCAAGGCAACATGTTTCAACTCAAAACGACCTTCTTAACAGACATCTTTCCAGGAATGATCAGTGTAGTGGTTAAACAAACCTGACATGGCTCTTATGAAATTGAAATTGAATTCGAATACAGTTAAAATAGCTCTCTTCTGCTTTACCATCAGCAACAAAAATGCACATAAAAACAATACCATTTTGTCACGTGTTTCATCCTTTTTTGAGTTTGATTTGTTGACAGTAGCTTTGGGCTTGGGCTGCCACGTGGATTTATCACTGAGAGGATAGAGTGTGTATCCTGCTTGTGTGTCGTCTGCTGAGTCCTCGCTTTCGTCTAAAGATTGCAATATGACGCAGGTGTAAAATTAAACAAGAAAGTGATGGAGATCATATTTAGTTTGTAATAAAAACTAAAAAAAAGCTTTTAAAACAATGAAGATCAAGAACAGTAAAAGGCTAACAGATAACCTCTTGATTGAGACAAAGACATGAAGGTTGAGCAGTATCAAAGAAAGCAAGAAGAAATAAACACAGTTTAAGTGGGACTATGGATAAGATCCAATTAAATGGAACAGTTAAAAATAATGAACACAGTTCTTTAAGCAGACAATTTAAATTTGAGCGACAGCTTCAGAGGTATTTATATTGCATTGGCCAATAAAAAGCCCTAGTAAAAAGCAGCAAAACCTACCTCCAAATAAAAGAGAATCATTTCCTTCAGGTTCCGGCTCTGGGTCAGTTTTAGCTTTGAAGGTTTGCCGAATTGGTGTTTTTAGGAGAGACCTGTCTGCGTCCTTCTTTATAGCTTTGCTCTTAGCCATTACTTTCTTCTGAGGTCTTGTCTTAGGTCTTTTAGGCAAGGATTTTATTTCTGGTTTTAAAGCAAGGTTCGAGTAATTTAAAGAGTCCTTTTGATCAGGATCTTTAATAGGACTCATAGGGCAAGAAAACAGGTTCATGCTTTTTTCAAGTGATTCTAGCTTTTCTATCTCCTTTTTTGAAGCCACTATGGGGGAAATTCCGGCAAACAAAGGATGTTGAGATTTATTTGATATTATTTTATTACTTATCTCTTGTTCGCTTGCCGCAGTTCCTTCACTGCTTTTTCGTTTTTTCTTTTTAAGGATCATAGAGCAAACAGAGAGGGATTCTTCCTGGTTCTGTACCTCTGCTGCAACTTCTACGCTGACCCGTTGCTTCCTAGCACAACTTGATCTGGGGAGTTTGAACACCTGGTTTGGGGAACGAGGTTCAGGTTTAAGTGATAGTCGTAGAGGAGACTTGGAGTTCTTTCTCTTAGATAGAGGGGGGCTTTTAGGACTTTTCTCTTCAGGGCAAACAGGGCTTTGCTTCTTTGGTGATCCAACTAAAACATCATTTCTTGAAGTTACAGGTTTCTTTTTGCTCTTTGATTTAGGATTAACGGAGTTATTGAGACGCAGAACAAATTCATCTGTGCCAGAACCATCACTAGGCTTGCGTCTCCCGATTTCATACACCAAGCCGTCTGGAGTCGTTTTGGTAGCTCCGTCGGCATTAGCAGATTTGTCGAGTCTACTTCGTTTACTCCTCCTAGAATTCACACTTTTTGATCCTTCAATTTCTAGCTCTTGTTTATCCACAACTTCAGCTTGACTTTTCTGTGTCTTGGGAAGTTTTGAGGTGTTTTTACCAACTGAAGTCTTGGTTGAGACAACATTTTCCTTGCCACCTCTTTTAGGAGTTTTGTTTGGGTTAGAAATCAATGAAACAGGTTCTCTTTCTTTTGGTATGTTGCATTGCCTCTGTAACCTTGGACGTCTCCTTAAATTGACCATAATCTGAAATATCTTGTTAATAAGTTGTTCTGTGGCTAATAGAGTTATTATGAATTATTCATATCTATGTATTGAAGTCTAATAAGTTTGAACATAAGTTTTATCTTTCTATAATTATGAGTCCTAGAGATTTTTTAAAACAAATATGACATGATGAGATTTAATTTAAATAAACAACAATACCTACAGCAGCACCAAGATCCTTCTCAGCTGTATTCTTGAATATTTAAGTATTGAAAATCAAATGTATAGATACTGTATGTTTGCCTTGCATGAACTTATCTCATGACAATTCCCATCTTAAATGCAACCTCTACATTAACAACTGATATCATTGTGGTCATTCACGATTATATTAAAATTTACATGAAATATTAAACATGCATTATAAAGTTATAATAACGTTTTGAATAGCTTTCCTTTTTCATAATTACATAGTCCCCCTAAAATTTCAAATTAAGCATAAACTCGGGTATAAATCCCCACATTCCGTGAATCAGCAGTGATAAGATCGATCATGTTTTGTCCTTTGTCTTCAAGCACTAACAGGCTTCCAGGGGGTAGGTGTACCTTACAGGACTCTTCCAGAAAGTTAACTCCCTGGGGATAATACACGATTTAATCAAAGCAATTGTAGGTTTTTTAATCAAATAATACAGGCGAAAATAAGATTTACTGGCGACAAGCGCAGTGTGCAGTGTGCAGTGCCAGTGACTGGATATAAACTAGTGGGTACCTGCTCTGGATTATCTGTCCAGAACCAGACAACATAGAATGCTCGCTGATTGTTATCCAGCCGTGGTGTCAGGTATAGCTCAGTGTCCATATTAGGGTGTTGTATAAACACAGTCATTTCCTCATGAAGAATCGTTAAGTCTGTTTCTGTAATAGAATTTGATCATTAAATTAATTGATGAATTCTTATAAGACTTCTGGATTGAGTCAAAATTTGTGATCCGTTGGTTTAAATAGACTTCAAAACTCCAAATTTAATAAACTAACATTTTTTAGAATTATATAAAACTCATAAAATTGACTCACCAATACCGAACTGTTGTTTAATATAAGGGATGACACCTTTACTAAGAACACCCTCAACAATCACGTGATAACGCAGCTCAGTCACAGGTAGTGTTTGTACTTTAGACACAGAAGACTGTGACCATGTGTATGAAAGGAAGGCTTTCGTAAAGGCTGCACAGTAAACCTCTGGGTAAGAAATCCAGGTTTTAACCAAAGCACATGATCTAACATCGCAGATGTAATAATATTTAATATAAGGCGGTTGTTTGATGGCTATATTTCTGTACCACCTGGTGGCTCGATATAAGCTGACATTTCAGTACAGATTCACATAACTTACCAGTGAACAGGGGTAACACAAGATTCTCATCGGAACAACCCCCAGCAAATTCGTCGACAGGAAGAACAGAAAATGCAACCTGAATAGTGGGTTATATTTAGTAGGTTTATATTTAGTAGGTTTATATTTAGTATGTTTATATTTAGTATGTTTATATTTAGTAGGTTTATAGATAGAGTGGAAAGATCACATCGTGACAGGAGTCCTGGTGAATATTTGTACAGGTGTAACAAATACAAATACAATATTTGTTCGGCTGACTCAACTCTATCAATAGTAATATGTGTTTAATTCAGAACCTACATAGAAAAAAAGAAATAATGCTATACCTCTTTGTTTAGAGAGAAATCTACCCAAGAATGCCAGTTAGATGCAGCCGCGTATAAGTCGGAGTCTGGCAAAGGTAGGGACACATCGGGTAGAGTCATGTCCTGCAGAAGAAGGGATTGCAGTGTTGACAACTTCTTGGAAACAAATAAATATTGAGAAAACTTTTCTATGCTTGAATTTGATAATGATCAAAACTAAGTATATGTATCAAACCTAAGAGTGTGTATCAAAACTAAGTATGTGTTTCAAAACTAAGTATGTTTATTGTTTATCAAAACTAAGTATGAGTACCAAAACTAAGTATGTGTAATGTGTATGAAACCTTATATTGTGTATCACATAACTCAGTAACTTGACAATACCCACAGCTTAAAACCCCTATATTCAACACCACAAAACCCACTTGAACACCATGTACAACTTAACATATCAATCTCACTGTGTAAATGGCACAATTGAGAGTAGATGCAAGCCACATTAGAGTGGTCTTGTTCCTGTAGTTTGCGCACATTGCCATGTCGGTGTCACTGTTAGGTTTAGCAAGGCTTGTGAGGCAACAGTAAATTAATCAATTAAGTAAATTGTAAAGACGGATCTTGGGGGTTTTTTACAGTCGAAATAAGAAATTATAAATCTTATTCCGAAATTTTACCTGTCGCTGTACATTCCATGTCCCTGATAATCAGGGAGTGCGTCAGATCGAGTCAGGTACATAGATTTGATGTATGGCACTACAAACAAGCCCCAGGCTCCACTGAGGGGAATTAGAAAATAAGTTACAGCAAATACATGTACAGTCATTTGCATACATAATAAACATAATTTCTTGCATAACTGAATATGAGAACAAAATTAGGTTACATTCAGAGTTTCACTTAAAAAATGCAGCAACTTACTCGATGATATCGAAGTAGTCAGGTGACCGCCTGTACCAGCCTTTTTCGGTGATGTCCCCCCAGAAGTTGGAGCGCTCTCTGCCAGTAGTAACAGGGGCTGTGATAACTGACTTGTTGAACTGCACCAGGTGAGTGATAATATTGTTCCGCAATAAAGCTACCTGTTAAATTCTTGTGTTACTTAATGATGGCCGAGTGGCGCAGAGCTTAGAGCATCATACTTCTATTCGGGAGGTCCCGGGTTCGAATCTCTGTGCCGCCCAGTCATTGGGCGAGCGTCTTTGACACTCTGCTAAGGACTCCGTTGGGTTTATGCAGCCCCTGGTCGACTCAGCCAAATGAAAAGGAAACCGTAATTGAGGGTTAAATAAGTAGCTACACTTGTAGTAGCTAAGTCTTGGGTGAATAAAGAATGGTAAAAACTACCTAATCGTCAATGGCCTAATGATCCTTTGGCTCTTGTAATTGGCCGGTTGCATTCTAAATATATTCACTGGAGCACTAAACTAAGGAGGATGAGTAAGATGACCACAACATTTTGACTATTCGACCTATGTCTGGGTGTCATGATCATGGTCATAAAAATGTTGGCCATAACCAAAGTTAAATTTCTGATATGACTGTGATAAAATGGTCAAAATTTTGACCATGAAAAGTCTAAATTTTTATGTGTGTGCATCTAATTTGAGTGATTATTAGATAAAAATGACTAGCCTCACTGTCGACAGTAAATAGATAAGAGCAATCTAAAGCAGAACACATCACAGTTGAGTGTCCCCTTATATCACTGACATCTTTATCCCTAAAAATAGATTATATTCATGCATAACAGCCAATTTAAGTAATCATAGTCGTGGATTTTTCATTGTGCAGGACTAATACAGTCTAGGGAACAAATTGTCAAAAATTTAACAAAAATCAAGTCATACATTAGGTTCTTCGACTTAACACATAAATCTACTAACTTTCGCAAACTGAAACTTACTTGAAAAATGTATGGTCAAGAACAAGTCCATCAAATCCAACAGTATTGACAACACTCTTGATGACCTCATCATGCTCAGTTATGTTATTGTATATGATGTAAAATTTCTGGGCCTTAACTTCTTGGTTCAATAGTGAATTCAGCCACTGAAAATTGTTCAAATATTTAATACTGTTTGGCAAATGGCAAGAAAAACCATGGAGGCCAGATTCGTGACATCTGATGATAACATCTTTAAATTGTCAATCTTGGTCTGGTCTCAAAGACGAGGTAATTTTAAAGTTGAACACAACATACATTAAAGAGAAGAGGGGTCCATTGGAAAATGAATCCTGCTATTACAACCATGTCCTTCTTGTCGATTGATTTTGGAACCTTCTGAATATCACTGCATATGTGGCAATTGCCATGCCAGTTATATGAATCTGACCATGTAACAGCTGAGTTCACACTAGGTATGTAATTTGCAAACCTGTGATAAATCTGTTACATTATATTCATTC
>JH152953.1:0-21015 GCA_000226015.1 Mnemiopsis leidyi | reverse complement strand
ATTGTTTCAATTGTACTAAATAGCTCTCGTTTCTCCTGAAGCGATAGAGCACTCTTCTATGGATGATGACTTCAACGATCGTAAGTGCTCTCGACTGATGTAAATTTTTTATATAAATTTTATAATATTTATGTGAAAAGATGAAAGATATACTTCTCTTTCCATTGCATGGTTAATATTGCAGACGGGAAAAAATTGTAAAACTCGTTAATCACTCGAAAAATGTGGCCAAATTTTAATTCCCCATTTTCACCAAGGATTTTTTGCTGGTGTGGTAATGGTCATGGTGGAAATTGTGACCATTATATCACTAGATTGTTTTGGAATGCTTGGGGTAAAAATTGTTCCTATACTATTCTTATGGTGTAGGGTATATGGAGGAAGACAGACCTGTCAGCAACCTTCCTTATGATGAGAGTGTTGATGTGAGTGATGCAGAAGATGTCCCAACAGCACTTTCAATAACACCAAGAGCTCAGCCAATGCAGCCAAACTTGTCTCATTGTTCTGACGAGGAAGAAGAAGAAGATGAGGAAGAGGATGATGACATACAAACTGGGTTATTGTTTTTTGTACTGCTTAGGGCTAACACCTGTGACAATATTTTAATGTATATCATTCTCCCAAAAGTATAGTGTCAGACTTAGATTTATTACAAATTAACAGATCTACTATAAACATAAACTCACAGATTCATTTCAAACAGGTACAGTTCTACACAAAATGAGGCACAGCCAAAGAAACTAGTTGGTGGAATGCAAATAGATGATGAAGATGACAGCACAGAAGAGGAAGATGATGGTGATGAGAGGGTTGCTACCTTTGAGGGTGGATATAACCCTGCTGACTTTGAGAACCTCCCTGTTTCTGCAGATATCAAAGAGTTGTTCCAATACATTGGTCGATATACTCCCCAACAGGTGATTGACCAATTTCGCTTTCAAGGCAAAATTGCTATGTTGAAATATTTAATTAATTACTTTTTAATTTAGAACTTTCACAAATGATATATTATAAATCTTAATTGATAAATATAATCCTGCATGGGTTGTGTAAAACAGCCTCCTAGAACGGGGATCACGCCCATCTGAAATATAAAAATACACAACTGCAAATTCGATCAATTCATTTGGCATAAAATATTTATTGGTTACTTATGGAATAATATTTGATTATGATGAAGAATATGGTGAATACTATCTATTCATTTGATAAACCTTAATTTAGGTGGATTTATTAACACTACAATTTCAGGTTGAACTGGACCACAAACTCAAACCTTTTATCCCTGACTTTATCCCTGCTGTTGGAGACATAGATGCTTTCATCACAGTGCCCCGTCCTGATAACAAAGTTGACAAGTTGGGTCTTGCATGTATTGATGAACCGTGTGCCAAGCAGTCAGATCCAACTGTGTTGGACTTGCAAATTCGAGCCATCACCAAACAGACTCATTTCAGAGCCATGCAGGTATCTCTTAACTAATTCGGTTCAAATTAAATGGGTTTGATTAATCACCTTTGTAACCCAATAAGCGAGCTGAGCTTATTACAATGAACTGAACTGGAATACACAGTAAGATTTGAAAAACTTTAGCAGCAGGTTCTACAAATTTCTTTAAATCACGTTTTACACAGCTCTTGTCACCAGGTCTCTAGTGTCGAGTCAGCCGAGAAGAATCCCAGAGCTATTGAAAGTTGGATCAACAACATCTCCGAGCTCCATAGACAAAAACCCCCTCCCAGCGTTCACTATGCTAAAAACATGCCTGACATTGATATGTTGATGGAGGTACCTAACTTTTACATATTTACAGTACTGTTCTATTGAAATGTTTTTCATGCCAAAAAAACGTGTCCACTTAGGTCCCCTGCAAGTGCTGATTTGTTATTTCCTTTATTTAATGGTCTTCAAAAAGTATTGAGCGTTAAGTAAGATGACGGAAATAACCTTGCAAAGGAATAGCACAACAATAGACATGACAATGGCGACAAAATGCGCGTGAAGTGTTATACATGTTTTCCTTTGTTGATCCGTTTGCTTAGTCAACTTCAGAGTTAAATCCTTTCAGGAGTGGCCGAGTGAAGTTGAAGAGCTCCTGTCAAAAGTAAACCTGCCAAGCGCAGACCTGGACT
The DNA here is from genome assembly GCA_000226015.1 of Mnemiopsis leidyi. Classification (NCBI taxonomy): domain Eukaryota; kingdom Metazoa; phylum Ctenophora; class Tentaculata; order Lobata; family Bolinopsidae; genus Mnemiopsis; species Mnemiopsis leidyi. The sequence continues at coordinate 18,880 of JH152953.1, read as the reverse complement.
GCGAACTGAAGGACTATGTTGACATTATCTGTAATATCCTCGATATTCCCACACATGTGTAAGGAATAGTATATTAATATCAAACATTTAAAATTCTTTAGCATTTCATAGTAAGTTTGATTAAATGTTCCTTGTGCCTGCAATATAATAATGGCCGGGATTAATTTTAATCAATTTATATCTGCAAAACCAGTTTAAAAATCCTCAAAATTAGAAAAATCCTCAAAATAAAAAAATTTTACATATGGTGTAGTTGACGATAAAAACTTCAGGAACAGGATTCACTCCCTACACTTGCTCTTCACCCTCTACTCGGAGTTCAAAAACTCTCAACATTTTCAACACCTCAATCAACGTGAAAACAACGAGAACGTGGACAATCAAAACGGATGAGAGATCTAATTTTTCCTTTTACTTTGTTTGATGTGCGAGCTAGCACCGTTATACGGTGAAAAAGTATTCAGGGACGAAAATTTGTTTGAACTAAGATGTATGTATCCAAGTTATTTGACGTCACTATCAAATTTTGAATGTTATCTTAGCCATGCTGGATCATGGTCTAAGGTAGCTTAGAGATATCTCATAATAAATGCTCGCTGAAATTATGTAGCAATGGGTGTGAGACTTCTTGAATAAGTGCTTTAATGCAAAAACTGTAACTGGCTTTTACGTTGCTGTTCATGTTATCTATGAAGAATCATTTTGATTTGAAGAGTTCAAGGTGTCATTTTGAGTGTTGGATATTTCATAAGAAAAAATACTATAATATTAAGCGGAAAAATAGAAGCTGTTTTTCGAAATTGATTACACAAGCAAGTGAAACCATTCTAACCGGACCTACCCATACAATAGGATGGCGACAAACGGAGAAGGTGGTGGAAAGGTGGAGGATCCAGCCCTGCTGGAGATGCAGAAGTTGGTGAAGGACGCCTTCTCCATATTCGACCATGAAAACAACGATACAGTCGACATGCGAGAAGTCGGCACTATCATTAGGTGTGAGTCTTTTGAACTGAGTTGACCTTTCTGATAGTTCAAAGAATTTGTTTATAAGAAAAGTAAAACTGATTGCATGGATTCTAGAATTGTTTTTAAAATATGCCGATTATGTTTATCCTTAGATCAAATCTCAGAATCTCTGTTTTTGAAATCTGTTAGAATCTAAAACTCTGCAGATCACTGGGATGTTTCCCGACTGAAGGTGAACTTAACGACATGATCGCTGAAGTAGAAGAGGACGAGCCGACCGGCTACGTGAGGTACGAGAGGTTTGAACCTATGATGACACGAGTTCTCATGGACAAGAGCAGATACCGGCCCGAGCCTGAAGACAGGTTCGTGTGTCTGTTTGTATGTCTGTCCGTTTGTCTGCATGTTTATCTGTCTGTTTATCTGTATGTTTATCTGTCTGTATTATATCCGTATTCGTGTCTGTTCATGTTTCTCCGTATGTGTCTGATTCATGCCTATGTGTCTGATTCATGCCTAAGCGGGTTGGTAGGTTGATGGGTTTTGGATCCTTAATTTTAATGTAAGATAGATTGTTGCATAATAGTTTAACCTAAGTGACGACTGACCCCCATCACTCCAGGATAATCAAAGCGTTCGAAGTTCTAGACAAAGAACTAAAAGGATACCTCACGCCGGAGGAACTCCAGCGCTACATGACAACAGAAGGAGAAGCCTTCACAACAGAGGAGATGGACGAGATGTTATCAGCGGCGATAGACCAGGACAAACAGTTGATATATTACAAGGACTTTGCTCCACTGATGCTATTGGAGGAAAGTTGATTGTGGTTATAAACAGCTGATATATTACAAGGAGTAAGGACTTTGCTTCACTGATGCTATTTGAAGAGATTTATATAAGTTAAGGTTGCTGGACAGAGTATTGTTACATTAATACAGTGTCAGCCTGGAATTTTGTTGTGTAATCAGACTTGAGCAGATTGGTAGGGCTGAGTGCAGTGATTGAGCAGTATACTATGACTCCTTTAACTGCTCTGATTCGTTATGAAGATGAAGTTACATTCCATTCAAAGTATTTGTAAATGTACAATGTTGTTATTTGAATGTTTTATCTAATCAGATTTTACTACCAAGAATAGTTTTATTGCTAGTAATATTACTCGTAGTAACAGACATGGTGGTTTTTAGATTTTTTGACCGAACCACTAATGTATTGTGTGTTTACGGGAAACATGTAAGTTTCCCAAGATCAATTTTCATCTTCAAAATATTAAAAACCCGCCTTATCATTCTGAAAAATTCACAGACAGGGATGGCGTCTCAAGCGATGATCGACGAAGCTAAAGCGTTCTTAAAACAGGAAAATCCAGACAACAAACTGAATGTGTACGATCATCTCTGTTCCATCATTCACAGTGTTCTGGAAGAGCGAACCCAAAACTCGGTGGATGTGTTCGAGGATCTCTCTTTGGAGAAGAAACACAGTGCTGAGCCAGAAAGTCGAGTTATTGATGAGCAGGAAGTGTTGGTGGCAAAACTTCAGTCGAGTTTGTTTGAAAGGACAAATGTGGAGGATGCAGACCCAGAGCCTGAGGATGAAGTAGAAATGCCACTACCGGATTTAATGGATATTTCTTACTATTTTGAGCAAGCCGGCGTGGGTTTGGGCCGGGAGGAGACCTTCAAAATTTTCTTGGCTCTGAAGAACCTTGTAGATACACACACCCTCCAGAATGTGCGCTTCTGGGGGAAAATATTCGGGACCGTGAAGAACTACATAGTTGCTGAGGTAGAATATCGTGAAGGTGCTGAAGATGAGGAGGGTGAAGAAGAAGAAGTAGAGGAGAAGGTCGCCGAGGAAGAGGAGGAAGATGAGAAGAACGAAGAAGACGAGGTTCCCAAACCCGACTTTAAACAACCACCTAAAATTCCGCGAGAAGAAAACGGTACGGGTTGTAACAAGAAAACATACTTTGTCTGCAATGAGCCGGGAACGGAGTGGATCAAACTGCCACCAGTAGATCCTGCTGAGATCGTGAGCGCGCGACAGATTAAGAAGTTCTTCACGGGAAACCTGAACGCTCCCGTCATCAGTTATCCTCCTTTCCCTGGTCTGGAGATGAATTATCTACGGGCACAGATCGCACGAATCAGCGCTGCCACACACATCAGTCCTATTGATTATTATAAGTAAGTAATTTCTATTCAGTCTTGTGCATGACTTAATGACGAAACTGTCCTTTAAACTCACATCTTAATAGATGATTGAGTGCTAAGTAGTATTTTTAAGCATTTGGATATGACATATGCTTATCTGTTTAGATTTGAAGAGGATGATGACGATGATAGCGACGGTGAAGGGCGCGACTCGTACACTTTGAACGTGGAGTTTGAGCCCCTACCTGTATATGAGCTGGTAGACCCGTCTCTCAACAACTGGGTGCATCACATGCAACACATTCTTCCTCAAGGCAGGTGTCAGTGGGTTAATCCTGCTATGAAGACAGAAAATGAGGAGTTCGACGAGGTGGGTGAGATAGACATTTTCATGACGTCAAAGTGTAAGGTGTTTTAAACATTTACGTACTATGATGGTTTGTGTTTTAAGCAGTCGTATTTTTATTGTGATTACCTGAATGAGATCAGTTATTGTATTTCCAATTTATTGGCTTCTGTTTTTGCACAGTCAATTTATCATACCATTTTGTTACAGGTCCCTTTACCTCTTGATTTTATATTTAACTCTTGGTTTTATATTTTGTCACGTACCAATATATTGTCTTGAGCTATTTCCTCTATATGGATGAGATTTCAAATAATATCGTGTCGATAGGACGAAGAAGAAGAAGAGAACGAAGATCCAGACGAGCCCCAACAAGAAGAAGGTCCGCCTCTTCTCACCATGATTAATCAAGACAGCGACGTAGATGGACTCCCCGCATGGTCCGCATCGCGCTCCTCCGACCTGGTCCCCGCTTACTCTGTCGCCGTACTCCGGTCGAACACTTGGCCCGGCGCCTGTACGTTTGGTTTCGACAAGAAGTTCGAGAATGTGTATATCGGATTCGGACACAAGTACAGCTCTGAAAATTACAGTCCGCCCCCACCACCACCAGTTTTCGAGGAATACCTCACTGATTTGGAGGTAACAACTTCGTCAGTTTTAATATGTCCCCTTGTTTGGCACGTTGATTTGGCTTTCTGAATTGTCATGTAACGTTAACGTAACTAAGCAATTCTTTATTCCAGGTCACAGAGGTTCCAGATCCCACAGTAGCTGACGAACAAGCACTTCTTGCGATGCAGCAGGAACAGTTAGAACGTGAAGCGGAGGAGGCAGAAATGCAGGACGACGAGGAAGAGGACGATTAAACGACGAATCACGCCGTTTGGACTGGGGAGTTTCAGCTAATCGTACATGCTTTGTAAAGAAGCAGTTGATTTAGTAGAATAAAGCCATCGGTCTCAGTCATTTAAGAACGTTTTTGTGGCGCGCTAAGTTTTAGGTATAATAAAAGTGCGATTTTTCTGCAGTCGCGCGCAGCGAAATTAATGAATTTCCATGGCAACGGTAACTATAAGCGTATTTCACAAAACACAGATAAATTGAGCGGTCTGTATTTGTTCTCTGACTCCGATAACTTACTGCATGTTCACTACACATCAGCATGATAGGTAATTATGTGATTGGAACCTGATATCTTGTTTTTGTTCTTTCTTGACGGTTATTGACATTTTGGTTTCGGGCGTGACGTTTTCATTTGTATTTCAAGTTTCTTTTTCCGGGTAAAATTTCATCCACGGTTTATATATTGCGACTACAATGATCATGAATACATCCTGACAGTTTTGACTAACAAACGCAGTAACGTTGTAGACAGTGTGCAGAGGTTTCATTAGTATTAGGACAATTTTTAGTGCTGCTGTAGATTTTACTTTTCAGAAATTTGACATATGCCGGGTGCTTTCGGACCGGGGTTTTGCTGAAAGCCAGACTTTTGGAATTTGACATTCCCATCAGAACCATTTTATTTTGTGTACAAAGTATTATTGTATTTATTTTTGTTTTTTTCTAGAATATACCCAATTTCTACGTCTAGTCGTGTGTTTTGCTTGACTTAATAGTTCAGAATCTTGTGCGGTGTGTGTGTGCTTTGTAACACTTAAAAAGCTTCATTTAACAAAACTTCTGAAAAGTTGTTTGCAGATACTTATTCAATATTCATGCTGACCAAATGTATTCTAGGGAGTATGGCGTCGGAGACTATGATTCAGAATGCCAAGGCATTCTTGCAACAGGAGAGTCCAGACTCCAAGCTCAATCTTTACGATCATTTGTGCTCTGTGATGCACAAAATTTTGGAGAACAGGACACCAAACTCAGTGGATTTGCTTGAAAGTTTATCAAAAGAAGTTAAAACAAACAAATTTGCTCCTGCAGGCGACCCTTCATCTGTAAGTCTTTACAAAGTGATCAATCTATAAGTTCTGTCAAATTATCTTTAGTACACGATTTGACCTTCTTCACGTTCATAAATCTTGTTTACCTCTATACGTGGACCTTATGTTAACGTTGGTTTCTAACCTAACTAAAAAGCTGCAGGACGTACGACCAGCATCACAAGAGGTAGAACTGGCAAATGTCCAAAACAAGCTGTTCGAAAAGCCAAGCGAAGAAGCTGAACCAGAGCCAGAGGATGAAGTTGAGATGCCGCTTCCCGATCTGATGGACACAGCTCACTACTTTGAGCAAGCCGGTCTAGGTCTCGGCCGAGAAGAGACGTTCAGGATATTCCTTGCTTTGAAGAAGTTGGTGGACACTCATACCCTTCAATCAGTGAGATTCTGGGGCAAGATTCTGGGAACTGAGAAGAATTACATTGTCGCAGAGGTAAATTTGAGTGAATCATTCTTTTGTGCTCATGAAAAATGAACTAGCATCTAACTAGCATCTAACAACGTTTCGATAACCTTCAACAATTGAGAGCAATCACGTTTCAGGTGGAATACAGGGAAGGAGATGAAGAAGGACAGGAAGGAGAGGAGGAAGAAGGAGAAGAGTCGAGGGAGGAAGAAGCTGACGAAGCCAAGGAGGGGGAGGATGATAATCTTCCAACTCCTGACTACAAGCCTCCTCCAGTTATCCCGAAGGAGGAAACCGGAACTGGTTGCAACAAGAAAACATACTTCGTCTGTAACGAACCCGGCGGCGAATGGACAAAACTGCCGCCCGTTACTCCTGCACAGATTGTGTGTGCACGACAAATCAAGAAGTTCTTCACAGGAAATTTGGAAGCTGCTGTTATCAGTTACCCTCCTTTCCCTGGGACTGAGATCAACTATTTGAGAGCACAGATCGCCAGAATAAGTGCTGGAACTCACATTTCACCCGTAGACTATTACAAGTAAGATGACGCAAGAAAATACCAATAATTCCATGTTTTATTCTTTTAGGCTCACTAGACACATGTCATTTTAGTTAATTCGGCTACTCAGAGTATTGCTGTATTCCGTGCTCACCAATGAAATTATAAGCCTTCATATTTACTTGTCTAATGTCTAGGTTTGAGGAAGATGACGAGGACGACAGTGATGGCGAGGGAAGGGATTCTTTTGTAGAGAATGTGGAGTTTGAACCTCCTAGAGTTCAGGAACTTATCGACCCGTCCCTTAGCAACTGGGTAAGTAACCCCTATGGTTCAGGAACTTATCGACCCGTCCCTTAGCAACTGGGTAAGTAACCCCTAGAGTTCAGGAACTTATCGACCCGTCCCTTAGCAACTGGGTAAGTAACCCCCTAGAGTTCAGGAGCTTATCGACCTATAGAGGCTGGCAGAAAAGGGCGTGTCGTTTTATTTTCTTTCTATCGGTCGAAAAGTAGGTGTAGATGTTTTAGAATTTCGCCAATGAGATGTGATAAAATTTCGTGAAGTATAAAATGATCTGGGAAGTGCTATGCATCAACATGATATTTGATATTAAAGTTCAAAAACTATGATTTACTCTATCAATAAGTTAAAACTCAGTATAGTGGGCGTTGTATCAGAAATTATCAGATCCAGTCGTTATGGAAAGTAATTCGTTAACTCCAAATGCCGCGAAAACTTTACCATATATTTACAAGATTCTGAAATAGTTGACTAAACTATAAGTGCTAACAAAGTAATAACGCGATAAGTTATTTCTGGATCCGAAGGATTAACATAACTGAAAATTCAGTTACTAATATAAGAATGAGAAATATGCTAGCAATCATTGTATCATATTATCTGAAGTCGGGCTTAATTTTCGTCACGTTTATGGATAGTTAACACTTGACAGCCCTGTCTTATTCTCTTGAAATGCTCAAAATCTAAACCGGTTGATATCAGACTATAAGATTCATGCCATCCCTTAAATTAAAGGATAAAATATTTCACAATAGCGACTCAGTGAGACATATCTATATTGCACACCTCGGTAGACGCACAGCTAGTATAGTAGATATAGCGTGTGTCCTGCTAAAGAGCTGTCAGGATATTTTGAGTAGTTAGACTAACCAGACATAGCAGAATGACAGAGAGACACGGGAAATCCTACAAAAGCTGGCAATGACGGCTTTGTCTGTGGATACAACCGAAGTGAAGATCGGCTCTCTAAATATTTTGTGTAGTACTCCCTGGCAGGGAGCACAACATGTAAAATATAGTCACTGGGTAGAGATGTTGATTGTTGAGGTTATAAACCTTATAAAACCTTATAAATTTCGGTAGAGTTGAGCAGATGACCTCTCCGCCCTCATGCAGGATTGCAGGCCATACGACCTGGACAAATCATCCTACGTGTGGAACACCCAATAATACATATTCTACGCTACATCTCCGCTGATCAACCTGACAACCTATGTTGCTGACCTGAAAAGTTTATCGTGGAAGGAGAAATTGCTGCAAGTTTTCGTGCTGTAACATACCAACTGTTCCAGTGAATCCTGAAATTTACCAAATCCTCGATTGCAATACTGCAAATTTCCTGGACAATTTTATAAAGTCAACTAGCACAATCAAAATAAGCCAGTTTTTCTAGACTTAAAAGCTGTTCTGCTATTGGTTTAAACTTCTCCGGCCGTACGTTCCGAAAATTTCACATTCTTTTCGACATACTTTACTTGACAGACTAAACAGCGGAAAATTCCAAACTTGAGCGATTTTGTTGGACATTTTCAACTATGAGGTAAGAGACATTGCTGGGGGTGATAGGTTACCTGCAGGCTTCACCCCTTACCTGTCAACCTTGTTGTCTGAAACTGGCACTAATGCTGCGCCGTCTAAATACACCTGGATCGGCAACAAGATCCCCTCATCACGTGACGCTAAAGTTGAAATCACGTGAACAGCTTTCCACGTCATACTAACGCTGTCTCTGCAGTACTCAGGCGAGTAATTTCGCCGACAGTTGGCATTGGGAAAAATATTTACCGACAAACAGGTTGGGGCTGGTGCTTGTAATCAGGAAAAACGTCTAAGGAGATGCGTGGATAGCAGGCCCATAAGGAAGTGGAACATTTGCTATTTTCCTTACAAGTTTTAGGTTGTATAAGTTGGAATAAAGTTTAAACTGGAACAGTATTTAGTGATTTGTATTCGATGCTAAATATATCATGTCTTTTCAAAATGACAAACTCAAGCAATTGCCTTGGGAGGTGAATACTGAATATAGTAAATTTAAATTATATGGAAATAATTAAACCCAGCCTACCAAGTCTCCTAAATATCTATAAATAAAATTCCGTAATTACAAACTTAACATGTTGCACATATTGTTAGTACCTATAGAACGGAATTTTTCTTATATTTACTAATTATTAAGTTATTTCCTCAATGGCTTCACGTAGCCGTATATTTATTATCTAGCCATCAATGAAATTTGATGGCGAACGAGAATGATCATTCTACATATTTTTGTCATCTTTTCGAGATGTGCTGGTATTAAGAATTACAGTTAAGATATTTAAGATCAAGTTTTTATAACTTTAAAAGTTTTGTGTAATGTAAATTTTTCTCTCCAGGTTCATCATGTGCAGCACATTCTACCGCAAGGGAGGTGTGTCTGGGTCAATCCTACTGTCAAGACAGAAACAGAGGACTTTGAGGACGTGAGTTTTGTTATTTCACGTTTGTTATAATTTGCTCATCTTATTATAATCTGCTGAAATTTAGAAAATATTGCACATTCCAAAAACTTATTTTTCCCTTTTTTCTCTATGTCAAGAACTATAAGCTGCAAATCACAACCCTTTCTTTGTGCTACATCGCTATATCTAGAATCTACAGTGCTATAAGACCAGCCGACATATATGTAGCTAAGGCTAATCCTAACCCCCAGGAAGAAGAGGAAGAAGAGCGGGAAGAACCAGACGAGCCAGTTCCCGAGCACGGTCCTCCTCTTCTGAACCCTATCTCAGAGGACTCTGAAGTAGACAGCATGCCCGCTTGGTCGGCTGGTCTTACCTCCAACCTTGTTCCTCAGTACGCCGCCGCTGTCCTCAGATCTAACCTCTGGCCGGGTGCTTGCGTTTTCGGGTTGGATAAAAAGTTCGAAAACTTGTACATCGGTATGTTAGCATTAAAACTTTATAGTATAGTAATGTAGTACAAGAATAACATAATGGAAATAACCGCTAAATTTATAAGTTCTAGTGACACATACAGTGTGTTGTGTTGTAATGTACTCCTCTGTTAAGGTTGGGGACACAAGTACACAGCAGAGAACTACAGTCCACCCGCCCCTGCTGCCACTCAAGAGGAATATCCCAGTGGAGCTGAGGTAAAGTTCCGTTCAATCTTGTCTGTCTTTCCAGGAGTGTATTGCTCATAAAAGATAGCACTTAAACCGTAGCCAAACCATAGCATTGTACTCTAACTATTTTACATTTACTCGAATACTTTTAATTTCAACTATCAGTTATTTTCTCGTGCCAAACTATCACGTTTTCCCGTCCGGGAAAGGCCAATCAGCACAGCGTGTGCTGGGCTGTATCCAGATACCTCTAGAATAATTGGGGTTTAATTTAGTGTTAAAAGTGAAAGAGGACCGTGAAAACTCCGCCCTTCAAGTTCCCTATGAGCTCTCTCTAATGAGCTCTCTTTCCCTCCGCAGGTGACGGAAGTTCCAGATCCCACCGTGGATGAGGAGCGTGCTCTCCAGGCAGTCCAGCAGGAGCAACTCGACAGAGAAGCAGAGGAAGCCGAGATGGAGGAGGATGATGAGGACGACGATTAGATCACAAAGAGGGTCTAGGATACTACCTTGCGGGACGCCGCACCATGACGCCGAGCTAAAACTTGATGTTTTCCGCGTAATTGCTCTGTCATCTACTTTTGAAAAGAATGATTTTCGAGGCGCTGGAAACAGGAAAGGAATGGTCCGAGTTAAGATGTATTTTTAGATAATTTATTACTTGATACTGTCCTTATCACGTCGTCGAAAATGATTTTATTCTCGTCCTTCAAATTCCTGCGAAATTTTAATTTACATGAACTTGCCACTTTCAATGGGTTTCTGAACGACTGTTACGATGGATAAAGTATCTATAGCTTGTTGTATTTCCATACGATGCCGAGAAGCATGCCCTGATTTAATTTCTACGATGCTGTACAGAGAATACATATTTTGTAAATAATATTTTGAATATTTGTGTAAAACTATGTCTCCTCCTGCAATCATTTCCCGCATAACACCCGATATAAAACATCCTCCAAACTCACTCTAGCTTGATAATTGAATGTCATCAGGTAGTCCGCAAATAATAGAAAGACCGGAACCACCTTTAGCATCTCATCTGCACCTAATTTCCACTCTGTATACCACATCATGGCCACTCAGAGCCGCCGGACCAGCTTTAGACAAGACCTCCGTGTTCTCCACGGGGTGAAACAACCCATGTTTACCGAAATTTACCGCCGCCCAGCGCGTTTAGTGGCACTAAAATAGCTGTCAGTAAAACGCGGCGTTTCCAACGTTGCATTCGTGACGTTAACAAGGAGTGGAGATTATATAGCACATGTTCCTGTCGGTTGTTATAGCTTATTTCGGGCGCTCGCACTGCGTTTTGACAAACTGCAGAAAATAATTAGATTTTCCGGGATGGTTAATTACTTGTAATGTGGCTGGTTGAACAGTGAGGTGAGGACAGTGGTTGCGGTGGCCACCACGTCACACACACACAGAACAGTTCGCCCTCCCTTGCTGCGCGTCTCGTTAGCCCTTGTCCCACTCAGGATTTGTTCCTGCCCTCCAATAGGCCTCGTCTCGACAGTTTGTACTGAAACAAGACGGGGGTGTACCGGTAGGGAGGTTTTGTTGAGAGTCACGCTGACAGACACGCTCCAGCTAGCAGTGTGTGGTGCACGTTTCTTTGTCTCTTTGTCACCCACTTAATTTGATGTCTGGTGACGTAACGTGGTGTGACGTCACGAGCTCACTCTACTGATTCTCTGTCAGAATCTTGTGGAAAGTCAGACCATGTGATGTGTTCCCCTCATGGACATTCTTCTTGTAGCTGTAGCTAGGCATTGCTTTGAGCATTGTTAAACATGAAATAAGCACACAATTTTAGTTACGTAGGATAACATACTTCAACTAACAGTAACCATGACATAAATTAGTTGAGTTAGGGCGGGAGAATAGGTGTGCCGTCGTCACATGTTCGGACCCAGCCGAGGATATGTCGGCGGACATCTGCCCACACACCGGAACTGCAACTTCCCTCCTCTCTGCTGCCCGTGTCAGCAGTACCTTCTCTTTCTGTACTGCTGGCTGCTGCATTGTCGTGACACGCACCACCCCGACACACGCTACACTCATATTCCGTCTCTCCAGATTCCTGCTCCTCCATTTTCTGTGCGCGAGTCTTTACTTTGTCAGCTCCTTCATCGTGTTTTCGTTGTTTTGTTTAGTTTGAAGTGTCCAAGTTCCTGTTTCTGGCTGACGAAGTTTAGAGTTTTTTATAGTTATACATGTCATTCAGGATAAAGAATAAGACTAAGATCAGGTCGCTATGTCTTCATAAGTTTAAGCATATAACCTACCAGTACTGTTCGTTTACAAACTTGTAGCTGGCAGTCATAAATCATGTAATTCAATGATGAACAATGTTCTGGTCTGTGCTGTTCTTAAAATCACTATATTTGTTTTGAAATTTTTATTCAATCTAACTCTAAGTCTCTTTTCTTTAAATCATTAAATCTTCAGCTGCTGCAACCAGTATTATATAAATGCTCGCTTTGGATTTTGGATCCAATCTGTCTATCTAAGAACGGCTAAAGATTAAACTTGGCTATATGCCAAGAAAAATCACTTTTGTCTCCAGATCCCGGCCCTATAGTTATTAATATTAGAGAAGTTGAGCTTGTGCCGTCCACCCAGAATTTATCACGGCCGCGCACCACCCCGACCAAAATGCAAATATTTTGGGTTGACAAATTGACTGCATCTAGGCGTGCTCTCCTCAACTACTTGGCGGAGCAACTTTGACCTCAGCGGTACGTAGTTATCCTAGTTATGGATGTTTGTATGTCTGGTGGGACACAGATATTACGCAGACTATTTCCAGCGTTTTCTGGGTCGTTTAGTTTTGCCGAACAACTGTCATATTGTGCATTGTTGGGTTTCAGAAATTTACCGCGTTTAACTCTCTAGACTCTACCTCTTGTCCTTGTTTCTGACTGATCGTTCAGGCAGACCTGACATTTTCGCTGGGGAGCTTACAACTTGTCAGTATGACTTGTTTTCTCTAGCTGTTTTGTAGTAGCTGTAGTAGCTATAGTACTTACTATAAGAAGCTGTAGTAGCTGTATAGTAGCACAGTAAATGAAGTGGTATAGTAGCTGTGCCTGTAGTAGTACTAGTAGCACCAGCTGTGCTTGTAGTTGTAGTACTACTACTAGTAGCTGTGTAGTCAGTAAGAGATTTATTTCTCATTCTAGCCGTGTAACCTCAAGGTCGGTGCTAATTTTGTGATAAAGTTCATGGCAAGTTTATGACAAGTTTGTCTAATCTCTATTGTCTTGAGTCCCTATTGTCAATCAAGAGCAGGAATATTTTGTGACCTAACTAGAATGGAGAGCGACCAAATTCGATAACTTCTAAGTTTCAACTTTGTAACTTACTCTTCGTTTTCCGGAGCCTGATTAGGACACGACTTATTTGTCACGGCAAGACCACGAATCGGGCACTGTCTGGAGAGTTCTTAAAGTCCGACCTTTACGGTCAGGTATTTCTATTTTCTAATACGGCTGGAGAGCGCCGTTTCTAAATCTGGATTCTATAAATAATTAGTTTAGTATTGAATCATCCGAGCAGATTTATATTTTCGCTATTTACGTTATCTTCTTAGTATGATTTGTATTTTGATATCGAAACGTTTGCTGGATTTAGCCATTGCCTTAGCAACAAATTGGTCGTAATGGTATTTAAAGATAAAGGTTCATGTTAAGCTATGTTTTCAACTTCGCTAGTTGCAGTCAGATTAATTCTAATTTCATTTTGATCTAGGAGTTGGTATTTTAATTCACCGATCGCAATTATGTGAGTTAAATCATCTTGTAAAGCTGCAAATTTGTACTCGCTCTTGGAATTAAAATCGAATCATTTTAACGGTTCTTATCTGCTGCCAACATTGAAAGATTATTCATGTGTCGGTAAAGAAATGTGGTGAAACTGACGGATGACATAACTGATATGCTAGCAAAAGCACATTCGCATCTCTGTTCTTATGGCTGAGTGAGAGTCGAATCCTCTAGAATGGGTGTTAGAGAGCTCTCTGGAAATAACGCTTGCTTGCTCCACTTTAAAACTTATTTTCTTAGGAATCGACCAAGCTTGAAGCTCCGGTTGTCAATGTCATTTGTTAATCAAATGCAGGAAATTTTTAAAACACATTCCCACAAAGATTTCATTCTGATGACGAAATTCTATACAGCGGATTGCCAGTGGTGCCTCGCGAACCCTGTTTACTTTCCGTAATTAAGATTGAAGATTCCGCTGCACTCAAATAACGATGACGCCATGACGGTGTCCATCTGCAAAATGTTTTGTTCAGACATGACACACCATACCAGGAATGTTACTTCCTCTCTTCTTCTTCCCTCACACAACACAGCCATGATATCACGCATGTGTATCACTAACAGTCATCCCCCTCTCAAATATTTCCCGGTGGTTAATCTGTAATTCCGTTGGTTACGTTTGTAGTGTCCATCGCCCAGATTGTATCGTATCTCATATCTCGTCTGGTTTAAACCAGTCTTGTTTACTACTTAGCACTAGCATGGCTCGTTTTGTAACAGCGTCGGTTCACTTTCAGTAATTAGTGTCGATTTCGCCTGGCAGCATTCATCAATTAGTTCCAGGAAAGCATTTGCCAATATTTTTCTAAAATCGTGTTGTCACAGTGCAATTTGCGGACCTGCCAATACTCGCGTAATCTTATCAAAATTTGATGAAGTGTAATTTCTATACACCAGTAATCACAACTCAAAATTGTACTTGTTCTGACTAGGCCGGGATATAATTTGATAATAATTTATGTGTGGGATTCTCTGTCTCGAAGAAAATGTGGAAGGCAGCAGAGGAGAAACTTGGATCATAATCTGTGATTTCCATCTTCAGTGGACGTGCTATGTCTGCCGTTTCATCAGCAGAATCGCAGAGTTTAATCAGAAAGATCGCACCACAGTATTATATATCATTTAGTAACCGTAACACGCGCAAGACGTTCCTAGTGTACTTGTGGTGATTCCCTGATTACAGAAGTTGTTGACACTTTGACTTATTCTTCTTTAGAGTACTTCTATTTGTTGGCCCTCGATTTGGTCCAGGTTGAGGTATCAACACTCTTTCCCTTGTCCGAATTAATTTTATTACATCGTTTTCTAGGAGAACTTTTTTTCCCGATAGAGCTGATTTACAACTGTATCTTGTCGAGGTTCGGCTACAAAAACTACAACATTTTATCCAGCTCTGCTACATATTTAGTCCTAGGCTAAAAATAATCGTGATTCTTGGTTGATTTCGAACGTTTCGCCACAATTCAACCGCACTTAAACCGCAAAGTAACCGCTTTTTTAACCGCGTCCCATGGTCCTGCGGTAGAACTTGTGATAGAAAACAAATGAAAAATGTTATTCCTAACTCCTACCGACTGAATTTATTCCAAATATTTGGTACACGAATTTTCTTATTGGCTGCCTGTATGATATCCTTCATATATTCATTTAGCTCCGAGATATTTGAATTTTTTAGGAAATCATCGATATGCAAATAAAATGCTGTCATGATAATTTAATTTTATAATTTTGCTTGTTGGCAGATATATATTTGGGCGAGGCACAAGAAAAATGTCAGGTTGACTTCTGATACATTCCCATGCTGTAAGGGTGGAGGGAGTTTATGATCTTGATCGTAAGACTCAGCTCGGCCGGGTTGTAAAACTATTCCGTAATCTCATTGGTGAGCAGTAATGAAATCTTGTGTGATCAGGCCAGGGTCCAAGTTACTTAGTACAGGTGTTGTGACCAAATTACACCTTTACGTTTTTCATGTTTTGTATGATATGTATGTTCTCTGGTCTGAGGCTCAGAATCAGGTTAACGTTTTGCGTTATTGGGTTTGCAAATAGTTAAGACTAAAGGTTTCACTTAAACCTAAAGTGGTTGTAATTTGTTGCTGTACTTTAAAATATGTTCAAACTTTGTTCTGTAGTTTTGTTTATATGTAAAAAATTTTAAGTTAAATTTATGCTCAGTGCTTTTCGGAGCACTTCATTTGCAGATTTTGCTTCCCTTCGGAGTAGGCCACTGGCCATGCATGGATAAGCATATTAAACCGGCGTAACTATCCGTAGCTATATTTAGTCATTACACCCAGTGTCGACTGTTCTGCACGGCCAATTTGTCAAAACAGAGTTTCCTGGCTTCCCCAAGCCCTGATATGGCGATGGTATTAAGTAATTTTCACAATCTGGAAGTACAAAACAACGCTAGTATGATCAGGACTAAACTACTTAGCCAGTAGGACATGTAGGTCGGGTGATGTCAGTGTCACTGTTTCCGTTAACGGCTCCTGCTGTCACACATATCTGAAGCAGTAGCTCCGCCCTGAGTGTCGGTGGTGAAGTTATCAGCTAGTTGTAATGGCTCTGTGTCCTGCTCTCTTCCTAATGTGGTGATGGACGTTTTGTGTTTGTTGGGAAATTTAATTTTTGACTATCCGCTGACAGTAACTCGACAGTTTCATTATTTTTTCTTTATTCTCACTAGAAGTTATTACAAAGTATTCGGTCTTCTGCAGCTTCTTATAGTTATACGGCTTTTGCCGCTTCTTCTTATACTTTCACTTTTTACAATTTTTCTGAGTTTATCATGATAGAAAATTCCGATTGTTCGCATCTCCAACTTCTGTCTTGGTTAACAGATCAGTATTGCTACTGCTGGGGGCTAGGGGGAGGGGCTGGGAGGGAGGGGGCATTACTGTATTTTAGTTTTTGATTGGTTACCTGCAGAGTGTCGCTATTGTTGTACTTTGGTTTTTAGATTTTAAGTAACTAGGTTGCTCTTATTGGTTACTTAATTGTTGTTTTTAGTCACTAAATTAGTGTTGTTATTCCTTAGGATTAGATTTCATACTTTAGGATTAGAGTCCATAATATTTTATGAGATGGCTTGTGGTTGCTAGGGTTGTATAACAATATAGTTGCTACCAATACCATATCGAACACTAATGCCGTATCGTGATAAACTAATGTCATGCTAAAAAAGCCGGAAATACTGGTATGCACTATACGCGAGATATATTAATTGTCCCGTAGAATGTGTGAGTGATATCGGCTGCTCGCCTGGTCCCAAAATCTAATTCGTCTCATGCCGAACATGCAGCATACTAACAGCATAAGTACTCTCCCCCCAGCTTGCTTTGTCACGTAATATATAACACTCTCCGCCGAGACATGCGTTTTCCTGTTTACCAACACTTAAAAGCTCTGTCGCAATTGACAAGTCGCATATTTTAGAATTTGAGGACAAACTATTAAAATTTCACGTTTCGTGTACTACACCTCCAACCAGCATCGAAAAATCCCTGTCTTCTTAAGTCGTTCGTCGACTCGTCGAGGAAAATAGATTTGTTAGATCCGGATCTGTCATTCTGTCACTAAGAGTCAGTCTCGCCGATCTATCAGTCTCGAACTACTTATAGTACTGGAGAAGACAAACCTTCCTTGTCACTCTTCCAGGTTTATTGTTTAATTTCATATCCCCTGACATCGGCAGACACCGCTAATTCGAAAGCCTACCAAGGAACGATATTCATGCATGCTCTGTATAGACTCATATCATACAGACAAACACACAAACAAACAAACAAACGTGCCACTCACAGTCACAAACACATAGAAAGACATAGAAACACACTCACACATACATAGAAACACACGAACACACGAACATACAAACACACTCACACAGACATAGAAACGTGCAACTCATACACAAACACATAGAAAGACATAGAAACACACTCACACATACATAGAAACACACGAACACACGAACATACAAACACTCACACAGACATAGAAACACACGAACACACGAACATACAAACACACTCTCACATACAAACAAACATACTTAGTTGACGTTCGTTAAGCAGGTTTCCCGTGTAAACCCCTCAAACACACCGACAGTTACACATACCCCCTGTAGTTGTACCCTCACTCTCCCGTGATGACGCGCTTCTAATGTAACTCGGTAATTAGAGCGCTTATCACGGCCTGATTCACCTACCTCGTCATTTCCTCTCTCACACTCTTTTCTTTGTTGTGGCTTTTTTGGTGATCGTTTCAGTGCAGGGTGATGTGTGCTCTTATTTTAGCTCCCCCTCCCTTTTGTTTTGTGTGTAATTTTGGAGCTTCGTGAGCCGCTGCTGCTGCTGCTCATGTCTTAGCTATAGCCATGAGAAAGTTCAAATTATAATTCCTCCGCCTCCTTGCGACTTAATGAGATTTTGATTTAATATGCTGGATTAAATATGTTTGTGCACGTCCACATGAATGGTGATTAAAGAGCTTGCTTTAAAAAATCCTTTGTTGTTTAAAGTTGTGCGCTAAAATATCACTCTCCGTGTTGTCGGACTCATGGCTTCCTTGCTTCTCGTTGTGATTCTCAACACAGCAATGACTTAAACACTGCTGATACGCACGAAGCTATAGACGCAGGTTCCCTGAGTTGGCTATTTGACCCACTATTACTTACAGTGAACATTGTCTAACGTTTAGATATTTAGACGTCCTAACTGCTGGGCCGGGGAACATAGTTCCTCAGTACCGCGGATATATCGTCAGTCTTGTGTGCTGCTACTATCATGGGTTGGGAATGTGCGATATTTGCGTCAAGTATTTGTCTGAGCTTCTCCCTCTGGTACTGCACATGCAGTGTCTGGGATTATTTAATTTTAGTGTTTTACCGTTTGCAGTAGTAGTGTGATCCAGACTATAGTTACATTCCAATATTTCTGACGAGTCTTTGTACAATCGATGCGTTATCACTTTTAGTATTACTGCATGAAGTATAAAGAAATGCGAATAATGGACCGTTGGAATTTTGTCGGTCGTCAAGCGCAGGCCGTTGCTATAGTCAGCTAACTAGTCAGCTAACTTCACTTCAAATGTAGACTGCACTGCACTAGTCAGCTAACTTCACTTCAAATGTAGACTGCACTGCACTAGTCAGCTAACTAGTCAGCTAACTTCACTTCAAATGTAGACTGCACTGTACTAGTCAGCTAACTAGTCAGCTAACTTCACTTCAAATGTAGACTGCACTGCACTAGTAAGCTAACTTACACTTCAAATGTAGACTGCACTGCACTAGTCA
>JH152952.1:221390-233372 GCA_000226015.1 Mnemiopsis leidyi | reverse complement strand
ATCTACAAGTACACAGACACCGATATTGTCGATTTTCCGCTATATTTTGCTAGCTATACCTGCAAACTTAAATCAATTCACATTTCGCCTGTACCTCACGTTACGTATTGAAATTTTATTATCATTCACCTTTAAATACCAAGATTTGGTGCACGTAGGAGTAATTTCAGTCAGCAGTCAGTGTAATGCGCGGCGCATCATTTATTTCATCTGTTACGTAATTTAAATTACTTTACGTAGGAGCAGGTGGGACACCGGACACGTCCATCTACCTACCTACCCACCCCACCCCCAAAATCCGACCACTTTAAACCATCTACTTTACTTTTTTTGCCTTCGGCAAAAAAAGTATTAGAGATGGAAAAAATACCTAAGACTTGAACATTATATGCCTTTTATCAAATTGGAGTTTGAAACGTTTATTTTAAAGGATTTTCCGAGGTTAGATTTTTTTACGTTAGTAAAATCTTCGGGCCGGCTGCCACATTCATCAGAAATGATGTCACACACATCTCTCACATGCCAGTTTTGAATTTTGTTGATGAAGAACTTAGATTTCTTCCTTGTAATTCATTCACATTGCATTTAAATCGATTCATTTTAAAGAGAAAACCATGCTTTATTTTTCGTATTTGTTTTACAATTTTTTAGCCCTTTTTATCTTATTTCTAATGTATTTCTATCAAAACGGTTTTATAACTCAGAGCATGATCGTCAATAAGATGAACAGAGAGTTTCGGAAAGAGACTATAGTATCAAGCACAGTATAAGTACTACTAATGATATGGTATTAGAACTATCAAAGTATTAGTACTAGCATTGTTTTAGTCATACTCATAGGAGTGATTTGCCTTGCGCTTCGCGCGCGGGGGCTGCCGCTTCGCGGCAGTAGGTCAGTAAGGTCAGTAGGTCAGTAGGTAGTAGGCAGTAGGTCTAGGCAACGTCTGACAAGGAGTGATCACCAAATGACCAATCTAATCCGGGGCAAATTTTTGATACATTGGAAGTTTTTTTGTTATACCTTAATATAAAGAGTCTACTTCATACTTCTAATTCTAGGGACTGGAAGTTTTGTTTCGAAAAAAAGCAAATATTTTTGTTGAATGTGCTGAATTGAATGGTTTAAAACTTTGAAATACAAATCATTAACATATTCTCAGTTTCATTTGTTCTAAATCAACACTGCCTTCTGTATGAAACTAATTAACAGTTGTGACCGACAACCGAGCTGGCGACGCTGTCCGAATTTGGATCCGCGCGCGCACACATAGTCATACTCATACGGGCTAAACTGTATACTGGTTTAGCAACTTTAGTTTTACCGGGCGTTGCGCGGTGATACCCGACTCACGCAGCTAAACGTTTTCTCACGTAGTGACCCTTTTCAAAAAAATTTTTAGAAAAATTGAAAAATTTTTTGAAATCCGGGGGGCGGCAGCAGGGCTATGCAACGTGTAGCAAGGTCGGACAAGGTGCTTACGCACGTACTCCTTGCCTGGGGACCTCAGACTAATTGTAATTCATAATTGCTTTGCAAAAACCGATCGGCCGAGGGAAACGTAGAGAGAGCCGCGCATCGCCCGGTAAACGTACTCGTAGCATATAGCACTAGCCGCTACGCACCTTTGGTGGCGCGCGCAGGACAAGAGCAAGGACGCACATTTGTGTCCGTCCTAATTTCACGCTAAGCTCGCTCAGGGATATATGTGTTTCAGTTTAGCAAGTCTCAACGGGCGATGTGCGTCTAGAATTTCTTCGCCAAGCCAGAAATGCGTGAGAGCGCGTGATGGCCGCGACAGTAGGTTATCAACCTACAAAGCAAGTCAAGAAGCGAATAGAAATATATAATGACGGGAGGATGCGAATTGGCGGGAGGATAACGAAACGCAAGGAGAGTAGCAAGATGCGCGCGAGTCGGGTGACACCTCAAGGCTCAACAAGAATAAGATGCGCACTGCCGTACGACAACGCCTCTGCACCCTGGCTGCTACACCTCTGGTGGCGCGCAAAAGGTCTCTGGTTAGACTTAGAGCAAATCATGGATCAGCTCGCCGCCGCACGGGGCAGAGTGAGAGATCGTCTGACGACGGATACTACAATTACAAGTATCTTTCATGATTAAATTATATTGAAAGGGTTCATTCACATATGATGACATCACCTAGGTTGGAAATGTTCACTGTGCTTTTAATGAATATTTGATCAAAGTGAATGGAAATTAAAAGTAAAAAATCAAAGTATAATTAGACATGAAATTTGGGAGGGGGTCTCAACTGTGATGACATGTCATTATGGTAATTAACCCTCTGAAATTTAGGGGGGTTGTCTTGATGACGAATGATGACAGAGGGGGGAAGGGGGTTAAAAGATGATGATGTCATATGTAAACGACCCCTTACGATAGTGAAACTAACAGTTAAGTGTTAAATTAGACACTTTAGTTGAAGACATAAATAAATATAAACACAAACCAGCATTTAACTGCAGTTACTCATCTTAACTTTTAACAGAGTCTTAAAGCAAAATCTTGGCCCCCTTAAATTGATGGCAAATGAGCAAAATCAAATTGATAAAGATATAATTATATTCATAATACCAACTAAATGAAAATCTACCGAAATATAAAAGAATCGCCTCTTATTAGAATCTATCAAACTATATAACAAATTTTAATTGCACTATAAGCATACCTAAAGATGTTCTGAGAACATAAGGTTCGATGTCGTTCAAGTTCATATGAAATTACAATTACAAATAGTTGACGTATCTCTAAATTTTTGCTACAATAGTAATATAACAACACACTAAGCAATAAGCTTTCGGCGCTCTTTAACATTAAGTTTTCGGTATCACTAGCCAAATACTTGATAACCTTTAATTACGAAATGAAAATAAAAGAATTTTTAAAATGCTATTTTGAAGATGCAGCCATCATGGCAATAGAAACTGTGCACTTCTGAAATACCTTAACTATTCTTACTATTACTCATTCATTTTAATTTTTAAATGATTGAAATAGCAAAAAATCTAGCCGTTTCTTCAAGTTACATCCGAAAGAGGTATTACAAATATTATATACATCGCATGTCCAGTTCTTTTTTCTTGTAACTTTTTCAATCTTTTAAACAACTTATCGACTATCGAACCGGGAAACCTTCATCAGCTTATGGTCAAAACTCCACTTGCGTAACTGACGGAACTATCGCTGGGCCTCATACACTTGCTACTCTGAGAGTAGTGAAGGAAAGAAAACTTCGACTTAGAGTTGGGATTGCGTGCGGAGTGCTCCTCTACCGTCGCTAGGAGCAACAGGATTGGACGACGTCCACAGATAGTGTTGGATGTTTTAGAGAGGTATGATTGGAATGCGACCGAGTTGAGGGACTCAATCGTGTCCATTCCTGCAGGGAGATATTCACGTTTAAATGTAAGGGAAAAGCTAAATTCATGACTCCCGATCACTGTGTTTTTATTGTTAATGGTTAAAAAGAGAAGGGGAAAATTAGGGAGATGATCAACGTTTATAACACAGGCAGAGAAAAGTTGACTAACCAAGTTTGTCCAGATTTGTTATCGCCTGCCAAATAGGGATGTTTGTTTCACCGTTTACATTGCAGTAACTGAAGGGGATAATAAGATTACTTCTATTGCTGTACTTGTACTTGAAGTGTCAACCTAAATTCAGAGGACTTGATTTTATTCTGGTCAGTTGAACTCAAACGTAAAATAAAAACGAAAAGTAAAATAAACAATAAATATTAAATAAAGGGTAAAATAAGACAGTGAAACCAACCTAAATCGACTGCCCCAGTGACAGAAATCAGAAGATACCACAAAAACAGTGTGGGGATCAGCTAAAAGAGGTTCTAGAACTTTGGCGTACTTTTTGGCGTGATCTAAAGACACGTCACCAACGATAATAGAGACTATCTTGAAGTTATCTTTGTAGCCCTGCATTACCTAGACGCAGAGGTAAGTGTGACTAGTCCGGATTGAAGTTTAGTTATTTAGTTACAATAAGTTAGTTATAAGATGAAAACGATATTAACAACTGTTTAATTCGTCTTCACGAGTCTCAAAACCAGAAATTTTAAGCATTGAAAACGGCTAGAGAACGAACAATATTGAATGCGAGAGGAGACGTTGGAGATGGTAATAATTCGAAAGAAAAAGAGTAGGGATTTATTACAAAGCAATTATAAATGAGAAGCATGTAGAAGAGATGTAGAAGGAATGCAGAAGAGAAGCTTGTTGAAGAGATATAGAAGGAATGTAGAAGAGAAGCATGTACAGAAGAGATGTAGAAGGAATGTAGAAGAGAAGCATGTACAGAAGAGATGTAGAAGGAATGCAGAAGAGAAGCATGTACAGAAGAGATGTAGAAGGAATGCAGAAGAGAAGCATGTACAGAAGAGAAAACCTTGGCGATGTACGGGTACTGCATTTCCAAACTATGCTCGTTTTCGTCATCGTACACATCAAAATCGGTGAATAACTCAGATTTGTAAAGTTGAGCGACAGTTTCAGAGTCAGTAACCAAGTCGTAGAGAGGTGTTTCAAACTTGGAGCACTTGCTTAGTGCACAGCCTGAAGTCGAGAGGTTTAGTTCAGCAGAGAGGAGAATTATAGATATCGTAACCTTTAATAATCTCTACCGAGTATAATAGGAATGGTGATGAACTTGTAAATCGATTAAAATACAAATTGCTTCAACAACCCGTTAAAATTGGTAAAGTGCGAAGAAATCATCATCAACGGGAAAATACCCAAAAATACATGAGGCCTATCAAACAACCTCATCGCAAGACCAAAAACGGAAACATCTAATCACATCTCACCCACCAGAAAGATATTTCTTGTGACTCGGACCGAGCACTATGATCCGCCGTGTGGTTGCCGGGTTGATGCTCTTAAAGCCGTGAGCTCCAGTTTGCCCACAGTACACTAGTCCAGCGTGGGGGCTGATTATTGCACGTGCAGATGTTACCGGGGTTTCCGCGTGACTTAACCACTTTGTCAACTCTCCGTCTGTAAATATGGGTGATGTGTGGGGGGATTTTAATTGTTTAGTTTTGTTTTCTTGTTTAGAATATAGAGCTACCTTGACTTTGGCTGTAGTGTTGAAAATACAATTAACTGTTTCCTAGCTGGTTACTATAACAACTAACAACTCACCTTACTGGTAACTATAACAACTAACAACTCACCTAACTGGTTACTATAACAACTAACGACACACCTAACTGGTAACTATAACAACTAACAACTAACCTAACTGGTTACTGTAACAACTAACAACTCACCTAACTGGTTACTATAACAACTAACGACACACCTAACTGGTTACTATAACAACTAACATCACACCTAACTGGTTACTATAACAACTAACAACACACCTTACTGTTTACTGTAACAACTAACAACTCACCTAACTGGTTACTATAACAACTAACGACACACCTAACTGGTTACTATAACAACTAACATCACACCTAACTGGTTACTATAACAACTAACGACACACCTTACTGTTTACTATAACAACTAACAACTCACCTAACTGGTTACGACTTCCACTATACCAATCTCCGGCATGGGTAGCACGTCGTCTAGGCATAAGACCTTGATATGTTGAGATAATTCATTATCAGTGTGGAAATAACATGAGTTACGGGAGATTAATGATTAATTCTATGTTATCGTTATTAGCAATTAATGAACAAATAATTAATCGATTCATGTTTTTCACCTTTCAAAATTCGTACGATCTGTAACGAATGGCAAATTTGGTGAATCTAATTATACTAAGAAAATTGCAGACAGATTACGCGGCGAATTTAAAACAAGGCAAAATAATTCAACAGAAAATATAATCCAATTTATCGATAAACACAACAATATCATTAAATCAATAATTACATTAAAAACACAGCGAAGATGTAAATTATACAGAAACTTTTACCTACAATCGTTTTTAGTTTTACCAATGATCTACGTAGAAAAAATATATTATGGTTTTCATCAAATGAAGGTAGGATCTCATCAAAATTTGTAACTGTTACACAAATACTAATAATAATTAATCACGTTTATTGATTTATAATTTTTCGTTAATCAGACACAACTTAATTAGGTTCATCCTGATAGTAACCCATTTGAATTAGATTCTGATCATCAACTCTATTTTCAAGATCAGGATCCAACATGGATCTTAACTAATAAATTGTGTAGCTGAAAATGTTAACAGTTGTTCAAGTAAAATAATACTAAACCAGCTATCTAATGAAGTATTTTCGTAGAAGTTGCAAACCTAATGAAGCAAGCAAAACAGACTATAACATAAAAACCAGAGCTTGTGGTGAAGTGTTGTCAGACGGTCACCAGATTTACGGGGGAGGGATCGCAAATCGTTTTAAATATCAAATGATAAAAAAAATTTGTGGCCATTCCCCATAATTACCTCTTGGTCTTGCTACTACATAATGGAAAACTTAGTGTAAAAGTAATATCAACAGTCAAATAGCCATTCCGGCTTAACATTAAAGTTCGCGGTTTCTCATCAAAATTTTACTGAACTGAAGTTTGCTGTTTTTCAATGACGTTCTTCCAGATCAAAACTGAAGCTTTCTGTTTCTGAACGATATTTTGCTGTTATTTATTTAACGTTTCCCCTTAAAACTGAAGTTTGCTGTTGCTGAATGAAATTCCCTCGCTCTGTTCCTCACTGTCCTCACTATCATAAAGGTCGCCCATATCCGTATCTTTACTAAATGACAGAGACTGTATCTTGTTCAGCCGTGCGATACACTGGAAAGTTACAGTAAGAAAATTTCACAATTCAAGGGCGACTAATAATGTAGGGCGACATGATAAAGTAGAGCTAAACTTTAGTACCGATCATATCGATAAAACTTTAAAAGGCCAAATTGAAATATAGTCAGATTTGACTGAACTGATGTTTGTACTGTAACTGAATTTAGAAAAGTCCTTTTAAAAAACGTAGGTTAATTTCATAAAAAATGTGAAAAAGACAAACCTCGTCTCCACTCGAAGTGTGATCTGTAAGACCGGGAGATACCGGACTATCCCGGGCTAAATACGGACTGCTTCTCGTCCTGTCTAAAACCGGACTATCTCTAACGGCACTCGAACTGTCTCGAGTTAAAACAGCTGTTTCGGAGGGAGAAAGGAGCTCATCGTCCAGAAAAACGGGGCTATCTGAAATTGGAACTTCTCGGGCTATAACTGGACTATCGTCTGAGAGCAGAGGACCAACTTCCTGATGGGGCGTCGGACTGTTTGATATGAAGTTGGGGGTTTCAGCTTGACTATGACTCCTTTCTGATGACTCAGCGGTGTCGTATAATTTCGTATCGGGGTTATGTACAGTTGACATGCTAGAGCTTTGTGGCAATACTCCAGTATTTTTTGTGTTTGGAGAATCCTTGACTTGCCCACGGCTCGTTCCACCCGCAAATATGATGTCGTCATAATCAGGACGATCCACGATAAACGTCTCCACAACCTGCTCACCGGAATCAGCCTCAACTTCTGCCAGACCGTAAGGTGTATTAACCGAATCTTTTTCAGACGTCGTCATTTCCTCCTCCACTAAAATCTGGCATGTATCCAAATATTCTCCGGATACCTCGACACCAATTTGGCCACCTCTATCTTTCCCTGTGTCGTCAGTCTCGGTTGTTTTTAGATCGTGAAGGGAAGAAGGTGAGGGAGGTATGACCGGGGCGGGAGTTTCGAAATCCGAGTTAGATTCAGACTTGGAGTTAGTTTCAAACGTGGAGTTAGATTCAGACTTGGAGTTAGATTCAGACTTAAAGTTAGGTTGAGACTTGGAGTTAGTTTCAGACTTTGAGTTAGCTTCAGACTTTAAGTTAGTTTCAGACGAGGAGCTTGATTGAGACTTGGAGTTAGTTTCAAACGTGGAGTTAGATTTAGACT
This sequence comes from Mnemiopsis leidyi, assembly GCA_000226015.1. Classification (NCBI taxonomy): domain Eukaryota; kingdom Metazoa; phylum Ctenophora; class Tentaculata; order Lobata; family Bolinopsidae; genus Mnemiopsis; species Mnemiopsis leidyi. Next base: position 225,410 of record JH152952.1, on the reverse strand, counting down.
TGGAGTTAGATTCAGACTTGGAGTTAGGTTCAGACTTTGAGCTAGACTCAGACTGCGTGGGACCATCAGTTGTACTGCCAGAGTTCTGATTAGGAGGAAAAATATTCATCCCCTCAAACAGTCGTCCAGTTTCGGAGACCCTTTCTGTCTCATTACCAGTTTCCTCCTCTTTAACTGTCTCTCCCATTCTAGACTCTTCCCTACAAGTATTGTAATCATCCTCGCTGCTGGAATCACTAAAATCTTTACTGGACCCGGAAAGGGACAAATTAGATCCTCCAGCCTGCCCCTCAGCAGACGGCTCCCCGAAAGGATTCACCCGGTGTTTAGAACCAATATTGCCGGTAATATGACTACTTGAATCCGGGGCAGGGGTGGAGTAAAGGTCTGCCCCGCCACACAAGTTGTAATAGGACGAGTTGAAGTTCTTGATGGCGGCGTCCTCCAGCGGAGAAACCGGCTCGAGAGAACTGTACTCGTGTATTGTTACTGCTTCTCCCAGTTCGCTGATGATGGTGGGTGTTAAGTATCAACAAGCATGAAATGAACATGTACTATAACATACAAACAACTTCAAGCAGACAAATAGATAAACAAATAAGGGAACAGAAAAACAAACAAACAGACAAATCAATAAACAAATAAGGTAACAGAAAAATAAACAAACAGACAAAAGACCTACCCCTCATCACAACTACTAGTGTTGTCCAGACACGTAGAACTGCCTTGTTGGGAAGCACTGAGTCCCATCAAAGCACCGCCAGGAGACGCCAGATAAGGTTGAGACGCCGGTGGTGGTGTGGAGTGTGCAGAGGACGCAAACGCCTGCGCCGGATCCCAGTCGTACGTGCGCGTCTGGGATGGGGTGCTTCCTGGGGGCAATGATAAGTGTTTACATTGAAAGATCTTTGATATCAAGCGATTTTAGTAAGAAAAGCTAAAAAGTTTTGATGGAATGTATATAATTAATTGAGTCGTTATTGTACGTCACAGATGTCACGAAAATATCAATATAACCGGGTAGAATAGATAAGAAAGAAGTTAGATACGACCAATCACTGTAGAGTCTAGACTTATCCACAAAAATTCCGCTAACTTAAGAAATAAAAGAAACGTTTAAAGAAGTTAAAATATGTTTTAAAACAAAAAGTGACAAGACAGCAAGATTCAGACTTCGAATAACAAGCTACAAACCTCTTAGGAGAATCATTGAATTTTAACTATAATTGACATGTCTTACAATTTTATTCATCTACTAAATCTAGAGAATACAATAAAAAACAAAGATGAGCTCTATGTTATACATGTTTTACGTTTGTCCATTATGAAAACCGCCACCGTGACAATCTGGTTTTAACGAATGTTTTACTTTTACTCATCTGTCATAAATCGATATTCTTATAAGATCTTTAAGTGATATGATCCATCATCTGAATGAATGAAATATTACAAAAACGAAATCCGAAACCAAAGTTGTCAATAAAATCCGGGCAGTGTTTTTTTGGTTGAGGGGTTAACGACCTATCATGAACCAATTGAAAGATCGTTAGTGAAGACACGAACTTGGAGATAATTTGTAATTTTGCAGTGCCACCACACATTACACAAACGTAGACTGTCCGAGAAAGTTGAACTTAAAAAACACGGAGAAGATCGACAGCAAGGAGAATAACTTAACCGGTAAAATTGGTTTTCTTTAAAGCTGATGTTATGAAATACATGTAGGTTAAGACTTTTGGTCCCTAAGCAAGAGAGAGAAATGCAGCTGTTAAGATGGGCACGCCAACTTTATACAATATTGAGTTATGTATATTGTTCGTCTGGCGTCACCGAACCATTATTGGCCTTGAAAAGCTAACGTTGAAATTACCTTGTAATTTTACTGATTTTGATAAATAGCCGGCTACCTGATGTCAATCATTACTGAGGGGTTACAGTTAGCTTGAGGGAACAACCATTCGTGAATAGAAGGTAAATAATTGGATTGATGGTAGACAATAGGGGTGGTACCATCACAGCACTGAATAGCAAATATATACAACCTTTAAAGGAAACGTTATCTAAGCCTTGATCAAAGTCTCTTTGCACCATAACAATCCACGATAATAATGTCAGGAAACTACCAAAGTTTGTAACTAAAATCCGGAAAGTGCTTTTCCTGTTGTGTCGTGATCTAACCACAGCAGTCGGCTTGATTACAGATCGAACCAATTCGAAGATGGTCAGTAAAGACACGAATAAGGAGAAGATTTGTAAAATTGCTGTTCCACTGCCGACCATGAATGTGAAGCTTCTCCACGAAAATTGTAGCCCAAAAAGCTGGGGGTTTTCTGCAGCAAGAAACACTTGCTGGAGATTTCCACTATACATCTTATTTTCCTCGCGATTGGTATGAAGAAACGAGCAAGCCAAAATTACTGGTCCCCAAGCGATAGAGAGAAATGCAGCTGTTAAGATGTGCTTGGATTTAAGAGGTCGGAAAGGGTCCTTTATTTGACAGTAACGAGTAATGGCCATAAAGGCAGTGAAATGACACGATGCTATCACCATCATAAATGATACAATTGACTGTAATTTGTTTGAAATTTTCGCGTCACTGAATCGTTTGAAGTAGTCCTCATTGCAGGATTTCTCTGAACTACCTCGACATTCTTCATCTTTGCCCTTAAAAGCTTGGAAAGAGTAAGGAACTAAAATTACCCACACAGTGATAAAATCAGCTGCTGATAGGCACAAGAAGAGATTTCTCGCAACCGAACTTTTCTTTCGGAAATTGTTGAGAAAAACCAGAAAGTTGAGAAGTGAACAGATGACAGAGACGCAGATACAGAAGAGTCCGATATAGATGTCCGGAGAGGTGAAACCACCATCACTAAATACAGCCATTATAATGTCAGGTTAAGTCCGCAGTGCTTAGCATCCCTCTTGTCCTGTTTATTTCTTTTCCTACTCCAATCTTGCTTCAAGAGGTATAAAAAGCAAGAGTTAGAAAAGAGGGGGCAGGCAGAGATTTCTCGTCTACCGAGTGTTTTTTCCACGGCTAGCGATCATACTTGTAAGGTAAACAGAACTCAGAAAGCATTGTTATACAGCTATTAATTTGTACTTTTAGTAGTTATATTGCTCCACGTGCACGCTGGATTATGATTCAGATAGAGCTCTAATGACTAAGTTTTTAATCCTAAATCCTTGTTGAGTCGAAGCAGCTGGTAAGGGCAGATCACCATTCAGCTGGCTAAGATTGTAGAAAAATATTGTCTAAGGCTATCCTGAAAATAGACAGCGGCCAGGTGAGAAGACAAAGTGAAATAGAATTGGAGTAATCACAATGAGAATTAAAGTTCCTTTCGAGACACACACAAACCTTAATGGCTTAATTGTTCCACCAATCCATCAATATTGGGATTATTACCAAGTAGGACCTTCTCGTAAACACCGGCAAAAATGTAAAAACTTTTGTACGAAATCTGTGATAATCTCCGGTAAGCGTAGAGCACCTGGTCAGGAAACACGTTGCTCGATCTCTCAACTCTACATTTCAGACGGGAACATTCTATCACGTGTCCCACTAGGGCCATGCTAACCCATACTAAAGAGGAGTTGTACTTAACTCCATCTAGTCTACATGAGGGTTGATTATATTATATTATGCAGAGGTTGTCGGATCATACCCGACTCGGCACGGTGCCGGCCCATGAATTTTCTGAATTGACTATCAGTGGAAATCGTGTCCGTTCAAATATCTGCTCCGTACACATCATGTAGCTTGGTTGATCCTTCGGCCCACCCACAACATAACACACCCGTTAACATTCAGTGCACACCTCTGGGAGTCGAGCTTGCTCGAAATGAGGACCTGAAAAAGGCCCCCTCCCCACTTGAAACCACAGGGTTGATTATAATTAGATTAAGAAAGACCTAGGTTTCAGGTTGATTATAATTAGATTAAGAAAGACCTAGGTTTCAGGTTGATTTATAATTAGATTAAAGAAGACCTAGGTTTCAGGTTGATTATAATTA
>JH152952.1:183706-200014 GCA_000226015.1 Mnemiopsis leidyi | reverse complement strand
TATCGATCATGTGCTCGGTGCCATGGTGATAAAAACAACTCCCCCGCTTAACGACACGATGATACACACGTGCATAACAATGATCCAACAAGCGACTNTTAAAGTATTTATATTGGCATGTTCTGGAGTTTTGGGTGGGCAGCACGCACGTGGATATTAGATGAGGTCGAGCAAGCTGTTAAGGGCTAACGGTCAGTGGACTACAGGTGTTTCAGTTTATAATTTACGAGTTTGTTGAGCGCTGTTTTTATCTTGTCTTGTGAGCGAATCACTATCGGACTGATAGGGTTAGTTTTTTGGGATTTTCGACCATTGATCAATTTAAAACCAGACTATACCAGTAATCAAGTACAGTGTATTTATCTTGCAATCAACCTGCCCGTTCTTGTATGATACATCAGTGATAGTTAACTCTGTAATTGTGCGGCATATCAGTGGCAGTTTCGCTTGATTAGACAGTGACGGTAGCTCAGTAGTGGGAGCAATTGGACGTCAACCAAGAGGTCGTGGGTTCAAGCCCCATCTGTCGTCAGTCTTTTCGAGTTAACTATCACTGATGTATCATACAAGGACGGGCAGGTTGATTGCAAGATGGACTATACCATTTTAAGATATGTAGACAACATTGAACAACTTAAAACTTAAATTTCTGAACAGTGAACATATCATTGAATTGCTGTGTAAAATAAACGATTAGTTTTGTTTTATTATCTTGAACTATTGCGAAGGAGAACATGAAAAGTTCAATGGACAATCTCAGCATGACGAAATTAGTTTGCCTGATCCTGCTTTTAGCAATCTCAGATTGTGAAATGATAGGTAAGTCGTTTTTCAGTGTTTTAATCGAACTATCGACATCGATTGATTTAACAAAACTCAACATTTATTACTGTAACCATATTCAAATTTGTAAAGATCTTGAGTGAATCGTCATTATATTATTATCAAGGTATTGAACTACGCAACTAACTGTGTTTTTACCTGAGGACTCGAAATAAGCTATGGTAAAATGTAAATCCCACCTGCACCAAAAGCTGATAACGCCCTCTCCCTTATACCCTGTGATGAGTGTATACTAAATTTTTAAGAGCGAGGCCATTTTTCAACAGGAAGAAGTTAATCAGTTTTGCTCACTTATGGGTACTAAATCTGTATTAGTATTTTGATTCTTAGTTTGAACCAATTTCAGGAAATAATGTGACAGAACAGGAGACAATTGAAAAAAGAAGTTATAATGCTCTAAGTCCGTCAGAGGTATGATTTATTCTGTATTTGCGTATTACCTAGTTCTATTCAAATTAAGTTTAATACTCTCGAATTACACTATAATGCCACAACTCCCTACTAGGAAAAATGTAAAGTGAATAAAAAGATAAAGATTAAAATATAATCCCTTTCATCTTATCATAAAAACCTATCTCATGATAAATACTCCAACTTGATAAGCTGTGAGTAAAAACAATTATTCACCAGGCTGATGTACAGTACACAAATATAGCACACCTAGGAACAGCAGAACAGATAAGTACCCATGCTCGGGGCGAGGCTTACCGGTGTATAGACGGTAACACAGACGGTGCTTGGAAGGATGCTGATACGTTAGTATACGTAAATATCAAGATTTATAAAGCTATAATAAATTTTTCGAATTGACTAGAATTGCGGCCGCATAGTAAGGTCTCAGGCGGGCACTAGGTTTTAAATTCTCCAAGTCTAGAGAAGCTACTTTGATATTATCGGCCAACTGCTAGATGCAATTAACCAGCAGATACTTAAAATATAATTTCTGCCGCAAGGACCGCTGAAAAAACTCCATAGCAACCACAGTGAAAATATTGGCCGTTAAACTTAAACATTTTCATTTTTCATCGTAACTTGTCTAATGACACCGGCGGCAGGAGGCATACAATACTTGTTTTGGGTTTCGAAAACCTAAGACTTGGATAATTTCGACGGTGTATCCAAAATAGTTTAACTAGTTTGACTAGGTCTATTTTTGACTTCAATTTGGTGGAAAGTTTCACTGTTATTTACCAGCATTAAAATGCAGAAACTTAGCTCACGGCGATACCCCATTCTCGCAGCTATTGCTTTTCTTCGAATGCTTATATGTTTGGTAAAATTTGATGTTTGGTAAAGTTTTACTGTCATTTATACTGAAAATAAAATCAGGTTCAACCGAGCGCGATTAATGAAGCCAATTTGCGATAGCTAGGTCAATTGGCCAATTGCTATGTGCTTATTACGCTGTTCAATTTGCGTTCCAATAATCTACTTGAGCTATTGAAATCCATTATAAGTTCTTCGTATCTAATTCCTTGATAAACGGTTTTCATATCGTTAAAAGTGATTCAGAAGAAAATTGGTATTAAAATCATATTTTCGATAACATGTCTTATCTTTTAAAATCGGTAACACAAACAGTTAATTTGCTATTTATTCAGGAATTCAATCTGTCACACTCTTTCTTTTGGATTAAACTGGTGGAGACTGACGTTCCTACAGAGCTATTACATACACAAAGTGGTGATCTATCCGAGATCAAGTTTAAGTTTGAGAGGGTACACACTCAAGGTGATTGGTTACGAGACAAATTTAGATCCTACTGAGATATTTTCAACTTATGCTGAGTTCAACAATGTTGACAGAACAGGGAAGGCACTAGAACTACAGTTTACAGGATATATTCAGCTTTCAGAGGTTGAAGTCTACGGGGCTCCAAAAGAAGGTGTGATCTCTTTATTTTTGTCCTCAGTTGACTCAAGCATAATGTTGCACAATTTATGCCTAAGAAGTTTAAGCTATTTTGAATTAGTTCTTAAATCTTCAACAATCTCCCCAAAACACTCAATTCATCAAATGTTGACATTTTTAAGAAAAATCTGAAAACTTATTTGTTTGCAGACCAAGAATAAGATTAACTGTTTTCAAAGTTTTCGTGGAGGATATGATTGTTTTCGTTTTCCACTATGATTGCATTGGCCCGGCCCCAGATACGGCCAGAATTCGTGTTTTCCCCGGCCTCCGGCAAATTCATTCTTAAAATTCCGGCCCTGGCCAGAGGGCCCCAATTCCGGCCCCGGCTGTTTTTCATATTTGCCGGGAGTTATCATATTTTCTTGCCTCAACTCTCAATATAAACCGATAAACTTATCAACATTTATTTTGATTAATACCGCACTTCATATTGTCATTTTCTTCTTTTTTAAGGCTAATTGTCTTTGCCACCATCCTAATAAAAAATAACGAGGATAATACATAAAATCACGTAGCAATGACGTGGAAGCAGTGTTGATTGGTGTATTAAAAAAAGTACAAGTTTAATCGCGTTGACTTTGAGGCTAGCTCAAATTGATAAGAATTTCCGGTAAGTTTCGGAAATTTCCAAAATTGGATTAAACAATCCCGGCCCCGGCATATTTTAGCCAATCCCGGTCCCGACAACATTTCAAAATCCCGGTTAATCCCGGCCCGACTGATTCAACTTGGTCCTCGGCTAAATTTTGTACCCGGTGCGTGACCTTGACTTCTACTAATAACTTAGATTACTCTTGGTTAGTCTTTAACACAGCTCAGTATACGTTTTTTAACTTTAAAGAAGTCATAAAAATTGCACAATAATTATTGTACCCATTACCCACTGGGTAATGGGTTTACCCAGTTATACTAAAATAAATGATCACAAGTGAATGATTATCACAGAGAGTTTCATCTTGACAACTTACCTATACATTAAACTGAAATTGATTTCCAGCATGGATGCCTGTCGTCAGAGAAAACGACATACCATACGCTTGGGACGGCAAACCGATCCAAATAAAAACGGATGTTGACGAGACAAAGTTGATCGTCATTATGGCAGAAAAAGCACATTTGGAAAATCAAACCTATGGAATAAATGAAATTTCACCGCACGATATAGTGATCTCCTGGAAAAAGAAAGATGACGATTTTTACGGGATCAGGGTTTGGATTCACCATCTCGATGTATCAGAGGAGACCATGCACAATGTACCTACAAGCACAGATAAAATCTGGACTCTGTTCAAACTAAAAAGGAAGCTTGTCATCGAATGCAATGACGTCATCGTGTATGAAATCCATTACAAAGACCTATTTGACAGGGAAAGTAACTTACAAAGAGCAATAAGTGGCTGGAGTAGAGCTGTAAAAAAGATAACGTTTGACAATCTTGATGAATCAACTAAATTTTACAGACCAGCAGGTTTGACTTTCTCTCGTTTTTTTATTATTTATCTTTGTTATTTTGCTAAAGGAGGTTTTGAAGAATCATTAGCTGAAGTACTTACGGGTTTAATAGGTAGCAATAGCCTGGTGGTCATGTAGGTCGGTAAAATCCGTAACAAACAAAAGAGATAGTGAGCTAGCAAGCACAATTCTTGTTTATAAAACGTTTATAACAACTTTCAATGTCTGACCTCGTTATCTACTTTGACCCATATTCAACTTATGCAGGTTTCTGTTACCCTGGATACTACATGAATGAGCATGAAACATGTATGGAATGTCCCAGAGACACCTACAACTCAAACCGTACAGCTGCTTCCTGTAACCAATGTCCTGATGACACCGCCTCCCCACCTGGATGTTCCTCTGAAGACGGTTGTGTCGGCTACGGTTCGTTTGGTGCATTTGAAGCCCTACATTCCTAGCTCGTTTTATGCGATAGTTTGATATTGAGATAAAACTTCATTCCCATTTACGAAATCTAAAACTTGATTCTATACTATAGGTATAGGTAAACATTCAAAGAATCGAATGTAGCTTAATTAGAAAATTCTGATTTGAATGTTACTTTTCTCTGTATGACTAAGAAATGCGATCTTTTAGGAAACTTTTTAACTCGAAATAATTTCGAACAGACACGTTCATAATCATTCTCAATAAATGTATTTAAATTGTAGTGTTGAAGTAATTTGTAGTGTTGAAATAGTTTTAAATTGTAGTGTTAAAATATATAGTTTTAATTTGGAATGTTAAAATAGTTTTAAACTATTTCAACACTACAAATTAAATACATTTATTGAGAATGGTTATGAACATGTCTGTTCCAAATTATTTCGAGTTAAAAAGTTTCCTAAAAGATCGCATTTCTTAGTCATACAGAGAAAAGTAACATTCAAATCATAACTGTAATGAGACTGAATAACTATCCGCTGCTACTACAAATTGATTAGAAAAAATAACATTAAACTTACAAATTCTCAGGCTACCAGATTCCGGTATTAGGAACTATTGTTCAGGACCAGGAACCGACTGACACTTACAAACCAGGAAAAATGTTTGATGATGACACAACAACCAAGTATTGTGCGGAAAACGGCAGCGAAAATCCTTGTATGAGATTTAATTGATGATTTATCATCTTATCAAGGCTTTTAACAGATTTGTCGTCTTCAGAAATTTACCATAAAAGGCATTAAACATTTGTTTAAAAGGTAGATCGAACATAGACCTACTAATTTCAGGGGTGAAAATATTCTTTGGAGATGTCTTCCCCATACGCAGAGTCACTTTCGCCATGGAATCTGACATCTCTGACAACCAAATCGAAAGCACCTTTTTCACCAGGATCAACAGTAATTACACTGAGTCTCAGCAATTCTCCTTCTCGAACGCCACAAGTGTTCAAACGCTAAAGAAGACTCAAACCACCCACGTAAAACAGTACACGATTAGCTTGAATGACGATAGGAGCAGTATCGGAATTAAAGTCGGAAATGTCAATAGTGTTGGGTTGTGGTGTCTGAACGAGGTTGCTGCTTATGTGAGAAGAGCTAATTCAAATTTGACTCAACTTGGTAGGTATTTCACGAGCATATAGAATTTGTTGTGCCTGCAATTTTTCTTGCAAAACCTAGAAGGTGTGTGGCAGATTGAAGGGATCACATACTCAGGAAAAAAACAGCATTTAACCCGTTCGCCCCGAGGTCGATATATGATTTCTGTTTCGTGCATTATTGTAGGTACTGCAAGAACATGACGGGCCGGATTAAGCATTTACAGTTTCCCAAACATTGGTCATGATATTTGTACAACGCAAGCCTTAATTAAGATAGAAAATGGGTCTATACTGTACAAGCGACCACTTAAACCATAACACGAATTTATCAAGTTTTTCCTTAAAACAGATATATTTCAAGATTTAACATTATATTATAGTAGTGATCATCTAGTTAGGGTAGCCTTGACATTACTATATTTGTTTGCATCATCCTCTAGCACTAAGTTGTAAAGAATCAAACATGGTAAGCCATGATTTGAATGTTACTTTTCTCTGTATGACTAAGAAATGCGATCTTTTAGGAAACTAGTTAGTTTAGTTTCCTAAAAGATCGCATTTCTCAGTCATACAGAGAAAAGTAACATTCAAATCAGAACTGTTATGAGACTGAATAACTATCCGCTGCTATTACAAATGGTAAGCCATGTCAATGCAGGGAACGTACTCCACACAACCCTTCTGTTTTGGGATTATCTGGCTGCTTCGATGTGATATCCACGATGGTGGGGATTAAAGTGCACACACAAACTTCACAACTTTTCATTATTCATTTATTTGTCTCGATAAAACCTTCACCTTACCTCCACTGTTAGTCGAGCTTTGCGACTGACCCATCTAATAAAGTCATTACCTAAGATATCGCAATGAGCGAGCAACTGAACAATTTATTTTAGAGGCTATCGATCATGTGCTCGGTGCCATGGTGATAAAAACAACTCCCCCACTTAACGACACGATGACACACACGTGCATAACAATGATCCAACAAGCCGACTATTAAAGTATTTATATTGGCATGTTCTGGAGTTTTGGGTAGGCGGCACGCACGTGGATATTAGATGAGGTCGAGCAAGCTGTTAAGGGCTAACGGTCTGTGGACTACAGGTGTTTCAGTTTATAATTTACGAGTTTGTTGAGCGCTGTTTTTTACTTGTCTTGTGTTGGGGATTTTCCTGTAAAATAAACGATTAGTTTTGTTTTATTATCTTGAACTATTGCGAAGGAGAACATGAAAAGTTCAATGGACAATCTCAGCATGACGAAATTAGTTTGCCTGATCCTGCTTTTAGCAATCTCAGATTGTGAAATGATAGGTAAGTCGTTTTTCAGTGTTTTAATCGAACTATCATCATCGATTGATTTAACAAAACTCAACATTAATTACTGTAACCATATTCAAATTTGTAAAGATCTTTAGTGAATCGTCATTATCTTATTATCAAGGTATTGAACTATGTCATTTTGATAAGAAATAGGACTGCTAATGTGGTTGCGTATAACATCTTATAACAAGGAATACGCAATGGTTCTCAAAATATTTCAATCAATATGTCATTGACCATGTTCACTGGAAGATAAGGTTAGAATTTTATACAGACTAGTAAATATATTTACAGACTAGTAAATATAAATGTTGAACTATGTCAACAAACTGTGTTTTTACCTGAGGACTCGAAATAAGCTGTGGTAAAATGTAAATCCCACCTGCACCAAAAGCTGATAACGCCCTCTCTTATACCCTGTGATGAGTGTATACTAAATTTTTAAGAGCGAGGCCATTTTTCAAAGGAAGAAGTTTTGCTCACTTATGGGTGCTATATCGGTATTTGTATTTTTATTTCTAAGTTTGAACCAATTTCAGGAACTAATGTGACGGAACAGGAGACAATTAAAAAAAGAAATAATGCTCTTAGCCTGTCAGCGGTATGATTTATTCTGTATTTGTGTATTAGCTAGTTCTATTCAAATTAAGTTTTACTCTCGAATCAAACTATAAAGCCACAACTCCCTACTAGGAAAAATGTAAAGTGAATAAAAAGACTAAAAGATAAAGATTAAAATATAATCCCTTTCATCTTATCATAAAAACCTATCTCATGATAAATACTCCAACTTGATAAGCTGTGAGTTAACACAATTACCCACCAGGCTAATGTACAGTACACAATNTGCACACCTAGGAACAGCAGACAGATAAGTACACACAATTGGGGTGTACGCTTACCGTTGTAGTAGACGGTAAAGCGGACGGTGCTTGGAAGAATGATGATACGTTAGTATACGTAAATATCAAGATTTATAAAGCTGATTTTTTTCGAATTGCCTAGAATTGCGGCCGCATAGTAAGGTCTCAGGCGGGCACTAGGTTTTAAATTCTCCAAGTCTAGAGAAGCTACTTTGATAGTATCTACCCACAGCTAGAGGCAATTAACCAGCAGATACTGCAAATATAATTTCTGCTACAAAGACCACTGAAACAAGAATTGCGACTGCTTTCATTGTGTCAGGCGACCGCTGAATTTCCCGTATCATGCCGTCGCTTATTGTTACTATAATTCGCAGAATCAGGAATAAAAGTACGCAACTCGCATTTTGCAAACCATTAACCAGACGTAATTTCGGTCAATTTCATTGTTCTGCACGTGTAAGACGCGCGAATTAATGCAGCCGTTCGATGCAAGATTTAAAAACTACACGCTGCACGCGTGCAAAGTTTGTTTACAATCGCGCATTTCTTTCATTGTTTATTTCAAATATCTTGAGTCTGCATAACGTCGCCATTATTATATTGTATATGCGACCTTAATTCGTACTCGGTACTACGTTGTTTATAATTTACAAATGGCGTGAATAAGTCGTCAATTAAAATTGTCCGGTTGAACGTTTAAAATCGTGTTACATTCATCTTTCAATTTAGGTTATCTGCCATTCGTCATTCGACAAATTACTCAATAAAACTTCTGTTTAAAAGAATTTTGATCGTATCTCTTGATTGATCGTACATCTTGTCGCGATTGCTGTGATTAGAACAAATAATTGAGGCAATCATGCCTACATTGCATAATGTGAAGTACATTCGTCGGTATACATGATTAAGTTTGATAAAGGAGCGGCGCGCGGACGTACGTACGTACGGACACTTTTTGAGCTAATATTCCAAAATTACGCTGTCGATCGCCAACCCTTGTTTTGTACTTTTTGTGCACGTGCACAAAACGTATCAAAACAATCTTGCCATTTGGGCCCGAAGGGCCCAAATGACAAGATACGGGAAAAAATTTCACAGCAGCTAAAGTGAAAATATTGGCCGTGAAACTGAAAAATGTTCACCATAACTTGTGAGATGATACCGGTGGCAGCAGACGTGTACCTGTTTTCGGTTTGACTAGGACAGTTACACTTTCATTGTTTCGTTAGAAGAGGCAATGAAACGAGCTAAGTTATCGTAGTTTGACTAGGTCTATTTTTAACTTAGATTTGGTTGATAGGTGCAGCCGAGCGCGATTCATGAAGCCAATTGCTATGCGTATATAACGCTGCTCAATATGCGTTTTGATAATCCTAGAACTATTGAAAGCTTTTATTAGCTCTTTGTATATAATTTCTTGATTATCGATTTCATATCGTTAAAACTGATCCAGACTAAAATTATGATTATAAAATCATATTGTCGATAACATGTCTTAACTTCTTAAACCGGTAACACAAGGTCACAAGTACTAAATTTGCTATTTATTCAGGAATTCAATCTGTCACACTATTTCTGGAGGATTAAACTGGTGGAGACTGACGTTCCTACAGAGCTATTACATACACAAAGTGGTGATCTATCCGAGATCAAGTTTAAGTTTGAGCGGGTACACACTCAAGGTGATTGGTTACGAGACAAATTTAGATCCTACTGAGATATTTTCAACGTATGCTGAGTTCAACAATGTTGACAGAACAGGGAAGGCACTAGAACTACAGTTTACAGGATATATTCAGCTTTCAGAGGTTGAAGTCTACGGGCCTCTACAGACAGGTGTGACCTAAGTTGATTATCTTATTTTCAAATATCAAACAACTCTTTACTTATACCCAGTCAGATCAATGTACATACAAGCTTTACAGCTTCTGCTTATTAACCATTGTGGCCGGAAATGCTCAGGAAAAACTGAATACTAACTAACGAAAAAAACACATCACTTTTTAAAGCAGGTGATTTCTGTGCAAAATTGCCAGTACATGACCGGGCGGTTGTCTGTATCTACAGCCTTCCTAACATTAGTAATCGTCCTTCGTATGATGCGAGCTTTAAACAACATAAAAAGTTTGCCGAATCTACAAGTTTCTCCTTAAAGCAGATATATCTAATATGACATTATATTATCATACTATGGTCTATAGTGATCATCAGGTTTGGGTAGCCTTGACATTACCGACTTTCTACCCCGCCTTTTTACGCAGAAGATCGGGGATTCGATTCCCAGCTGGTACTCGGTATATAACTTGTGTGTATACTATCACCCCTAGATACCCAGGTACGGTAAAATCTTCTCTGACTAGCTACAACAGCTGCTACTAGATAAATACCTTCTCATGAGCTAGTGCTCCAAACAGAGACATACAGATTGACCTGTAATACAGCCCTACCCAAAAACTAAGTTCACTCCAGTCTTTTTCTTGTTTTCCCTTTCGTACTATGTGATATGTTTTAGACCTTACAGATGCATTATATTAAGATATTTTATTGGATAAATAAATAAATAAAAATCAAATTTTACACAGCAATACACAATAGATTTAAACATAATTTAATGAGGCTTCTAAACCTTCAGAGTAAATTAGCCCCCTCTTTTCCTTTGTGGCACCGGAGTTGCAACCTGAGTAGCCACTCCAGAATTTTTCTGTTTAACACCCTTCAAGCTTTTTGTTTAATACACAAAATTTCTCTTTCCGATAGGTACTGTACTTTTCTCTCCTGCAACCGACGTCAGCATCGTCATCGTACATCTTTGAAGTTTAAAGGTNTACCAGTACATCAAGTATTTCATTATACGAAGTAATAGATATCATATTTTCAATCTTACTCATAAGTGTATATACTTATGAGTAAGATTGAAAATATGATGTCTATTACTATAATATATTGTATATACTTTATGTCACTGTCTCCAAAGTCTGTAAAGTAATAGTGTTTTTATTAGTATTTTATCTTATTTGTGTTTGCCATTCTAAACTTCACTGCACCTTCAGAAACACAATTTAAGAACTTAACAACAGTTGGAGACACGGTATGTGAACAACAGTTCTCGAATTAAGCTCCACTAGGTACAATGGAATTCTCGACATACTCGTCGTCACGTGATAAGTCCCAGCCACAAACAGACGATGTACTGACTCATGCCATTGTACACTGCACAGAAACACTGCACAGTTACTTTAGTCCTAAATAAAACTATATAAAACTTTAGAATTACTTTCTATTAGTTGCCTTCTCTTTTATTCTCCTTAAATCTTTATCGTAACAAAGCTGTTTTAGTTGGCAATGCTAATCAGCAGCCTGGGCGCGGGTTTTTTTGCTTTTGAGTTTCTTTCATCTCATCACAAAACTGTTTGGAAGAACGAGATTCTTACTTTTTACTATGGAATATTTTAAAGAAACTTTTCTAGATATGTTGTTTATGTTGCGAAATGTTTTAATACTATAATTATGAGACAGTTTTTTTTGGCTACTTGATTCTAATTACTGCTCATATCTTACAAAACTCGATTAGTCAATATAATACGTTTGACCAAAACGGTCAATCCCACATGAAAAGGTTTGCAGTCGACCACAACTTTTACATCACCTTGAAGTAAGGAAATATCATATAGTTTTTTCTTCTTATGGGCTCATATGCTCACACGATCAATACCATGGTGATATCTACTATCTAGAGTCATTGTAACTATGAGAATTACAGATAGTGGAAGCATATTGGACTGCAACACGTGGATTTTACCATATAGTTTAGTGACGTTAGCGGCAGAGTAGTACTAATTATTGTCTAACACTTTAGAGCGCAGAATTGGTGGTATTGATGGGTAGAGAAGAATATATCGTTATTTGATATGTTGGTGTAAAGTGTAATCTTGTGGTTACTTTTTACTCAGATGTGTGTAACTTTCAATACAACCAACAACGGCCTTTGGCTTTTACAATTGAAGGGCCCCTAAATGCTTCTTGCGATCTTTTTATAGTTATGAATTGTTATTTTATTTAGGAGCAAGCCTTTCAGAGCAGCAGCCTTGCTTGAACAAATTAAATAATTAGTCAATTTGCCAAAAACTTTTAAAGTACAACTAGGTATCTTACTTCATAGGAGACCCAATGAGCAAAATGATCATTATGGAATAACTAAAGTTATCAATAGTATTATTAGCAGCTTGACTTTTGAATTCAGAGGTAAGTTATGTTAAAAATGTCCGTCGATATTCCATGAAGTGCATCATAAACAACAACAGAGAACTTCTCGAGTACACAAGGGACACAATTCCTTGTGACCTGCAAGGGTTCGCAGACGACATAGCACTGGTATCAGTCGTAATAGCACCCAAACTACCAAACGTAAGACAAGGTTTTGACGCCGACACCCTTCGGGAAGTGACGCAAAAAAGCCTGAACTCCATAAAAGCTCGGTGCAAGAAAAGTGGCCTCAAACTCAGTCACTTAAAATCACACTGCGTCATGTTTACTAACAGGAGGTACTCGTCATTCGATCGGCCGCTGAAAATGGACGGCGCAGAAATCAGTGTACTCAATTCAACCAAGTTTCTCGGCCTTTCACTGGACTCGAAGCTAAACTGGAATGAACACATAGACTACTTAGAGTACTCAAGTGCAAGAAAACCAAATGCATGCTGATGCAGTGCAGGAAAGCGGTTGGCCCCACCTGGGGATTCAAACCAGCTACGATGCGCTCGGTCAACGATGTAATGGTCAAACCGGTACTCTGGAATGGGTCAACCATTGGATAAACGGCACTAAAACAAAACGCAACCAGACTCTTTTAAACGGAGTACAGCGAAGTTAGCAAACGTGATCATCACAGGAACCCTGCCGACAACTCCAGGAACAGCACTGGATGTGATAACAGGAACACCTCCGCTAGACCTATGGCTACCGGAGGAGGCAGCCAAGGGAGCCTTGAGACACTGGCTTCCTCCTCCGGCACGGCGGGCAGGCCTAGCACGTGACTAACCAGCCATTTCAGCACTTATGATCACCTACTGAGGGATATCGAAGCTAAGAATGCATTTAACGACATAATTTTAATCTTCTCCATATTGCAAGCAAGATGACCTTTCCTGCCACCCCAAACCACAACCCAGAACCTTGGTGACAATCTATTTTAGTACACAAAACTGTCTAATTTGAAATAAGCAATAAGAGTAATGCGACTTTCATCACTATGAAAACAAAATAAGTCCATTTCAACAAACTAAAAACCTGTAGATTTGGTAAGAGAGAGAAAGAGTCGTCAAGCTGGCGTATAGTGTTGTGAGAAAGATCTAAGTAGAGGAGAGAAATCCAGGGGTGAATTGTGTACCTGTTGGCATCTCAGTGTTACTTAAGCAAATGAATATGGGTACAACACCACTCACCAGGGTCCTCAGGCAACCCGCATGTACTAACTATCTAGCCGGTCACTGTGAAAGGGAATTGTGGAAGATAATGAACCCTTTGCACTGGTAGGTAAGTATCGAATCCTTTGGAATATTACCTTCTTACTTTATTATATTTTTGGTGGGGTGCATATTCTGGGGGAGTGTATTCTACTTCTTCATATCGCAATTTAAATATGAAAGGTAAGACTAAAGTAACTTACGAGTTGAAAATGACTTTCGAGTTGAAAGAATCCCTCATCTTGCTGGTGGACTCTAAACTCTCTCTATTGACCGGCTGTTTTGGCTGGGGAGTGTGTTAAACCTTGATAAGCTACTTAGGTGACTTGCACGGTATCTTATATAAATAATTTAGTAATGGTCAGGGAACAGCTACAGTACGGTATCTTATATCAAAGATTTAAGTATGGTTAGAAAACAGTTCAAGTTGCCTCACGGACTGATTCTCTATCAGCGAGGGATCTATCTTCAAAGGAATTGTTTTCATATGGAATTTTCTCTCCCTCGGCTCCAGCTGTACAAGCAGAAAAAATATTGCATTGGCTGAATTATATACAGCTATGGGTAATCACAGAAACCCTACAACTGAGCAAGCTAATAATTTCACAGTGGTTTAGTCATATTTCATATTACTTGCCAGTCTGATAACCCTGATCTTACCGCATATTCTGGCGCTTCACAATCGTGTATTATTTCAAACATATTTACACAAACAGTAATGTCATTAGACAAACATTGATTTAGTTACAATTTATCACACATCACAGCCTCTGTTAAATGTTGTATTGATTGGCTGGCCAAATCTGTTTAACTGGCAATGTTTCAAGGCTTATTTACTTTCACTCTTTTAAATTTTCTTTCCACACAAACATATGTATGATATATATATATATATATGATAAACCGTACTTCATATCTGACAGATAACAATCATTTAGCCAGTGAAATCTTAACCGTAAATTGAGCGATTTGGTACATGTTGTACAAGTTGTTAAGAGCTGTGCAATAATACAAGGAGGACAAACAGTATAGATCAACAATTAATGCAAATATCAAAACTACTAATTAAAACTTTAGGATCCTACTAGGATCCCGGTCCCGAATTTTACAACCTGAAGTAATTGCAGCATCAGCTGTATCCCATAATTAGTCAACGAAACAAACAAAATCAGGCGGTAGTGACACGGGAATTATATTACACATTGCCAGAACGGGAACTCTTACTAAAACGGGAACTGAATGTTCCCATGCTCGTGATTCCCAAAGTCCACCATTGTATGTCACCTTGAACGCAATGGGACGATTTCAGCACAAAAACAGCATGCACGATACTTATTAATAAAAGGTAGTTTTGGGAAAGGGTCACAGATCACACAATGCTGATACCTAGCGTTGCTTATGTTTATTGATTAGTCGAACTTCTAATTAGTCAATTGCTGTCACATGATGCGCTACAAAAGATTTGTGACCCCTTCCTGAAATAACTTTTCTCTATATGGTCACGACAAATAGCTAACATGGAATTTTTTTAAATGGCGCATTTACCAAAACTAACTTAAAAGAGACGCTATTCGTCGCAAAGTCCAAGTAATAACAATTGATATCGACTCGACACACGTGCGTTAAGAAAAATAAACAACACTTCCTCACAAATAGCTTTCTCGGTAGATACAGAAATGCGATGCTTCCATATAAAAAACATTTCAAAAAATACTTAACTCTGGAAAACGACAGTTTACTAATTCAAGCTTCATTTAAGCCTTGATACTGAGAAACAAACCTGGGTTTTTCTTTCCAAGACACAGTCGATTAGTAAATCCTTCATGGCGGTTAGTGCCTGGGTAGCTTTTAGACGCTGTATCTGCAGCTGAACTGATGCTAAACCTGGTAGAACGGGTCTGTTTGAGATTAAAGATATGGAAACTAAGATACCTACCTATTTTTGCAGAATATACACATGATAATTAATAGGTAACAAATTGAACTTGTATGTTAAAGTGAACTGAAAACGGGAATACATTCAATGAATAAGTCTAAAGTCTAAACCCTAATTTTCCTAGCTTTCTGACAAACTTTAAAGAGGTTATTCATCAAATATTGTAGCCTGCATGCTAAGTAAAACAGTTCGATTCCGTTACCCTTGATAAGAGAAACAGAGAAAGTCTGTATCTGTAGCTCCTTGACATTCTTGAGAAGCAGTATCTCGCTACGTATTCCCTGGTCCTGCAGACTGGCCGGCTTGATGCACACCTTGGTTAGCCGTCCGAGGAAGTCGTAAAGGGAGCCCAGGTCACAGAACACTGTGTCAGCTTTGTAATCTGAAGGTTTTGGTTTTGGAGGGATAACTTTCGAAAAAATAGTCAAATAGGAATTTCCGGATAAGATGCGCATTTGACTATTGATTGTTGCCACATTTACTGAAAAATTCGTCCAAACGTCAAATAACCCACCAGCATCACTATTTGGAATCCTCAATCTCTTGTGGACACAAAACAGTTGTGTTGGCGATAAGACGAAGAAGTGTTCCTCGTTAAGTATAGCTTCTCCGAACGTTTTGACGTAGCGACAAAGAGAGCTGGTAACGTAGTACACGTCGTTGTGGTGTAGATCAAGAAACCGTAGTACCGTGGGACAGCTGGAGACGTCCTGGTTGTGACTGAAGTGTGAGTGTTAGTGGGACAGCTGGAGACGTCCTGGTTGTGACTGAAGTGTGAGTGTTAGTGGGACAGCTGGAGACGTCCTGGTTGTGACTGAAGTGTGGGTGTTAGTGGGACAGCTGGAGACGTCCTGGTTGTGACTGAAGTGTGAGTGTTAGTGGGACAGCTGGAGACGTCCTGGTTGTGACTGAAGTG